>OX155955.1:35056318-35578818 GCA_944548615.1 Micropterix aruncella | reverse complement strand
GCAAATCGGTTTTAGCACAAAGTCAGTAGTCATACAGTGTTAATTTTCGTAGGACATCTGACTGCAGTGCGGCACCCATGCTTGACGTCGTCGTAAATTTATCTTTTTCATATCGCTTCATGTGTACCGTGGAGACCTGGAAATGGCGGTAAATGATATCTCAGACTGGCCTGATATGCTTCTATGCCAATATTGCCGCTGCCACCTGTGATCTTCGACTTTGGCTACTGGGTGAACCGTGCATTCTCGCTTTTACGTAGAGCACTGTCTCGCCCCACCTTCGCCTTCGATCGCGTAGGCCAGACAAACGTCAACCAACATCGGTCGGGGTGGACGTTTACCTGGCCGTCTATATCCGCATTCCAACATCTTCGTCGGCGGAACTGGAGTCGGAAGGTCTTCCGTGGAGGTGTTCATCGCCTATTTCGGCAGCGTTGACTACGTGTGTGTATGAATGGCTACTTTTGTGAGCTGCTTCTATACGTATTCGTATTATAATAAAACCGTATTTTTCTTGTTTAATGTATAGCTCGTTGTTATAGGTTACAACACTACTGGTTATTATTATGTCAACCCTCAAAAATTGTATAAACGACATGACAAACATTGTACATACGTTGCGCAGTTCGTTTTTTGTTACAAGCACCACAGTTACAATATTATAACGCTTAGCCAAAAATATTGTAAGCGCCCTTTGCAAGTTGACAATTATTTTCGTTTTTTTTTGCCTCATGAATTTTAAACAAAATATCCCTAGCAATACTATATTTTTTAGGGAAGATATATATATTATGCGAATAGTCAGATAAAGACTGAAGTTTCTTGTGACTATTATTATTTAGTATTTCTATAACTTATGAGAAATCGATAAAACGAGCCAAAAAAGATGTATTTTCAGATAACGATTTTTAGAATAATCTATCCCATGGTCAATTTATAAGATCATAAGTTAATAACTCTTCTATAGAATAGAAAAAAAAACGAATATATAAAAAAACTGTAAAAATCAGCATTTTAGTTCTCCTTAACGCTCGCTTATCCATATCCTTTATGGCACACCTAATGGAATAGTGAAGAAGTCCTTTCAGCCTGAAATGAGCGTAGAGGCTCGGAGATGTTGTCAAGCTACTATCTAACTCCGCCAAAAGGCCCGCGAGAGTCCGACGCCTTACCGCTCGGCACGAGATAGTTAACCCAGTTAAGTGCTCTCGCTACCAGTTATGGCCGGATTTATCCGACCACCCGAATGGTTACGGGTTTGAGGCCTCTTGCGCGGATATCTGATGTAATACAGGGGTAATTGGTCATTTGCCCGACTGTCCACTCGGGATCGGGTGGCCAAATAGTCGTTTCAAGAGCGGCCGACACCAGGTTGACAAACCACCCCCAGTGCTTCGGAAACTGTATATCGCTCTACAACTCCTCCAGTTATTCGCCGGAGTGCGCAGTCGATTGGCTGTCGCCGCACGGTGCAAAAACCGCCCAGTAGCATCCGAGTGCTACTCCCCAGGGGGAAACTATGTCCCAGTCTGTCATGCTGAATTATCAGTCTCGGAGTAGACCCTCATTCGAGGAGGCTACTAGATAGGAGGTGAACCGCGAGTTAAGCCGACCCCTAATTAACGAGATAATCGGCTTAGTGGCATCAGATGCCATCAGATGCATGAGTTACATTAGCTCTTTAAAGGAACAGTTAGAAATGTGTTTAATCCCCAGTTTTAGTTTGTTTAGCTTTCCCAAATATCCGATCTCCTTTGTTAATGCAGGGTGAGGTAGGACGTGTTCTCTCGACCCTTATAAAATGTACCGCCCAATAAGCACCCAATACAACAGAGGATAATGAAATTAGCGTAGCGCTTCCGTAAACGCGCTATCTCGCGTTATGTATTCGCCCAGCGCGCAAACATACCACCGTTAATTTTCGCGAGCCAATAACTTGCGAATTGAAACCATTGAGTCACGCCTAATTCGAAAGTTTGCGAAAGCTGAGAATTAGGTATTAAGGCCCTCGCACCCATGGCGCCGCGTCGCGTAGCACAGTGGAGCACGGTTTCTTTCAACCGGTGTGCCGCAAACAAAACGAGAGGTTTCACTGATATATTAAACCTATGAAAATAACATATTCATAAAGGCAGTAACATATTTATACTTTTCATAAAGGGGTAAATGAATTAAATCTGAAAAGAAAATCGTTTTTTTCCTGATTATTACTCTTCATGCAATTGAACACAAAATAAAACGAACCGCACATTTTTCCCATGAGTAAAAGTGCTCAAATTAGGAAGGTCGGTGATCACCTGATTAGCAGTGTGGAGGCTCATTGGTCTGTTGCCTACTCCCAATTCTCCCCTTCTCACACATTAGAAAAGATGGAACAAATAAACTAATATATGGGTACTTATTATTAGTATTATTATTTAATTAAAATATCTACCATATGTATTTACACATGACTAAAATTCTCCTTCCCCGGAGGATGGACCCTCTTCATCAACTTCCGCCATCTCGAAATCTTCTTCAAGCCTTCTTCGTCCTTGGCATCTGTGCGATATCCCGCCTCGTAACTATGCCGTCTGACGGGGATATCAAGCGGTTTACTGGTGGATCATTTTGTTGCTTGTGCAAAGTTTAGTTGACAGTGGAAGCGTTTGAAAACTTATGATGAGTATTGAGCGGTGAATTATCGATATGGCGATCGCTAATCAAAACTCACGTACCTTGACGGTCATGTAGCTGCAGCAGTGGGATGCGCGCTGCTAATTCCGCTTTTGCGTAGCGCGCACGGCACGATCGAGGGATTCGTGCGGCGTGTCCGGCGCGACGTTCGCGCTGATCCAAGTGTATGTCGCGTGCGACGCGCTGTTTCCTGTGGGGTGCAGTCGTACTACTCCCGTAGGATCGCTTGTGCCTTTTACAACGAATCCGAGTCCGCGATTCCGAGACAACAAACGAGGTTTTTGTCTAAGTCGGCGAGGCCGTGACAGCGCTCGAAAATCGTTGCTACCGTTCGAATTGACAGACTCACCCGCCGCCCGTTCGAAAGCGGGCGATGTTGCCAACTGTCAGGTTTTTGTGAGTTGACAGCTCTCACCAATCGATAATTGAATTATGCAAAATATAATATTAAAATGAATTCGAATTTATCAATAACAATATCGAACAGCATCTATGATTTAGATGATTCTAAAAACATTTTTTCAAACTTTGATACCCTTAGGCCATCTTGTTTTACTAACATCCCCACACAAAGTTTCCCTGATTCAATTTAGAGTCCCTCTAATACCTTGCATCGGCGATATTGCCAATATTGTATGTGTCAACGATTCATAAGCCCCATACCTGAGAGTGTCCAACCAAACAAAACTGGTTTTGGGCAGTATGGACCATATCTGATTTATTGTATCAAAAGTCAAAACACAGCATTCCGGTACCGGAGCCGGCGTCTTCTCAAATGATCTAAACATCAAAATATCAACTACCCTAGGCAACTTAAATACGATCTTCCAAGCAGAATGCATTGGCATCACCAGAGCAGCACAGGCAGTTGCAGCCAAAGATGTCGGAGACCTATGCTTGAAATTTGTCTCCGACAGTGCCTCCGTGCTACAAGCGCTAGCAAAAATACTATAACCTCTGTCTTTGTACTGGAATGCCACAATGTGCTTCAATCCATTGCAAGGTCAAATAGTGACCCTGCAATGGATTAAGGGGCACAGCAACTCACTGGGCAACGATGCGGCAGACGAACTGGCCAAAAGGGGATCAAAGGAAATAGTATATGGACCGGAACCCTTGATGCCCATACCCCAGGCCCAAATAAAAACATGGCTACGCAGAAACACCGACGAAACCCACCTTACAGAATGGAAAAAAAACGCAGGATGCAGGCAAACAAAGAACGCGGTTCCGGAAGCGCCTGAAAAACTTGCCCGCAACCTCGCCAGATTAAAAAGGGACAAAATCCGTAAAATCATAGGTACTATGACAGGCCACTGTACCCTAAACAAACACCTGTTTACGATAGGTGTGACAGACAGCCCTCTATGCAGAGGATGCATGGAGGAAGAAGAAACGCCACAGCATGTGCTCATGGAATGCAGGAGCGTGGCAGAGCAACGGGCAAGAATACTACAATCTCCAGCATCTGTCCCGGAGGCCTGTAGCAACCTAAACAGGCTGCTAACCTTCTGGGACAGCCTGGGTTGGCTGGAGTAACATAAATAGAAACATGAGCCACGCACAACGGCCCAATCAAGAGGCCAAGTGCGGGAAATAGCCCAGGAAAACTAACTAACTAACTAATACCTTGCATCGGCGATATTGCCAATATTGTATGTGTCAACGATAAGCCCCATACCTGAGAGTGTCCAACCAAACAAAACTGGTTTTGGGCAGTATGGACCATATCTGATTTATTATATCAAAAGTCAAAACACAGCATTCCACAACACAACAAACGACTTCAAACAAATATTGAAAACTACCCGGATAAAAAAAGCCGTTTCAAAAATGTTATAAGAAACCCACAGGTATCAGTACAATTTGTTCCAGTAATATAAATACAAAAAATAAAACGCGGTCAGAAAAACCATTGAAAAGGATGTAAAACTACAGTAATATTGTTTTTCGCTCTTTTAAAAAGTTTTTTTTAGATTTATATTCCACCTCGGTATACTTTCCTTGAAAATGATAAGAGATATCAAGATTATTTTTTTTGTCAATAGGAAGCAGTGCTAGCTTACAAATTTACACAGGCAATTTCACATAGTTGAATACAAATATACATGGTATATATTTTTAAATCAAGGAACTTGAAATTTTCACAGCTTATAAATAAAGCAGTTTTGTATATTTTTGTAATTCCTCTGTAAATTAGCCTTACTTTTACTAAGAAGTATACAAAAAATATTAAAATCTGTTCCCGAGAAAAGTGTATCTCATTTTCAATGGAAAACGGTAAAGTCAGTAACCCCCTTGAGAATAGGCCTCTTGATTTTAGTGCCACCCCTGTGCCGACTTTGTATTTATTTACCTAGGCGTTTTTTAGGCAACGGACAATTTTACGTATTTTAGTGGGTAGGTAAGTATTGAAAAGTCAAATGAATTAATGAATTAGTCATAAAATAAAAGTTAAATGAAACGAGAATTACACTTTTTTACGGTAATTTTTATTGGTGAAATCATCTATGCCACAATGTTAGGTGGCATAGTGGTTAGGTCGCCTGATCTTACTTTGTAAGGTCCCGGGTTACCATTTTTCGTTGGGATATAATTAACAGAATTGCATTTCAATTCTCTCGATTGCATGCAATAACAAGACATACACATACAGGCATATTTCACGCACACATACATATAAACACTTCATATTAGGGTTTGTTGGAAGAGATTGTCGTATGACAAATAAACCCGCCCATTGTGAAATTTCACAATAAAGAGCATAAACAAACAAATTTATAATATCGTCATAGTTTATGGTATCCATTATCTCCACATCACTATAAGAATCAATGAGTTTCGTCTTGAGAGAATGATGACCTCTGATAATTCTTAACTCGTTTTAAAGAAGAAAAGCTCCTTTCTCCAGAACAATTTGTGGCTGGAGTGGAAAACGTGATACAGAGGAGCTATATTCAAGTTTGGGTAAAGGTTGTACAGATACTGGTTCTTTATAAATCTGGAGAGATTGGGTAACCATGTTGATACAGGTTTTTCTGCAGTCTTGTTTCCCCAATTGGGACATAACGCATTTACACAAATGAAATTTAACATTTAATAGATAGAAAACTCTATCCACAAGTAACGTGCTTGAGTATTACGTTCATAATCGCGCACTGACTTAACGGTTTCTACTATACCAAAGCGAGCGCTCCCTGAAATCTGCTGCCCTTAGGCTGCAGCCTATACGGCATATTGACAAATCCAGCACTACATCAAGGCACTCTGTCCATATTTACGAAACATGCTCTGAAAAACGTCGACGTTGGATAATATTATAATCGACGTTGCAGGTCTCGTGGAAGAGTTCAGAGAATTGGTGCGCCTTTGAAAACGACTCGTTTCTGAAACTCTCCGAAACGGACATTCTGTTAGTTAATGTTTCGGGCGGATTATAGTGTATAAAGACTCGTTTTTAAGTTACATAATTATCGTGTAAAAAGCGTCTTTTTTTTAAGTAACCTAATAGTGTATAAGAGGCTGCAATTTTAATGGAATTATAATACTGACTTATAATAAAACTGACCTTCTCTCTTTCGAATCAACCGGACTATTAGTGCTTAAACCTTAGATTCGTTGGCAGTCGAGCAGCGGTTTTAATGTTTCACCTATGGAACTGAACCCCGGTAAGAAATAAAAACTATCGAAATAAATACAGTCCAACGTATCTACCGGGGTTGCTGCGAAAAGCAGCGATAATAGAGGTATTCGCGCATAAATAGTGCGAATATCGCGACCATTCGCGACCAAACGTTGCAACCATTTCTATGATACGTAATTCATTAGTTTTACTGGAAGAATAGGTTGTCAGATATTTTCCCAATATTGATGTCAAAGATTTCGACTGGGTAAGAGACTAACCTTCAATTCTCTCAGCAGTTTCAAAAGGGTGTGAAATAGAATAGCGAGTTCATAAATATTTCTCCGTTGACGTTTTGAAAATATAAACTCGCAAACGTTCAATCTTTCATGTATTCGATTCAGGAATTGAGCCAACCAACATTGGCCAGCAGAGAGTTATAACGCTGAAGGCGGAGCCCACTAGTTTCGTTTAAATAGATTTGCAAAATATTACACTGTGCGCCGATCCGCTGCCAAGTAGAACGTCGCTATCACGCTTGGCTGCTCTTGAACACGCCTAAACAATCTCTGGTTAGGAGTCGTTAAGTCTCTTAATTTTGAATCGAATTTCGATAACGAACGGCTAAGAGTATTATCGGAAAGCTACACTTCATTAAGGTTTATGGTTCGAGTTCGCCCAGATTTGTGAGTCAATTCGCGTTCTCTGCAAGGTATAGTAAGGTCTAACATAAAAATATATTTAATTTAGCTTAGGTGGGTTTTTAAATTCTAGAAGGTGACCTGTGCTGGTGCTGTTTGCTATGTGGTATGCCTAATCGATTAAGTATAACGCAATCAAACGCTTTAGAGAGGTCCAAAAATATGACTTATAAAATACATTTATTCACATGCTTTCCATCTAGTCAGGAACGATTGATTTATTTATTTGTTTATTCACTTATTATTAATCAACATTACGAAAAAACTAATGCATAAACCATTGCAAAGCCAGTAATAGTAATGACACTCACGACGGTATGTTTGCAACCCACGGAAATTTGTTTGTAGTGGATGTTAGTGCAAGAATACTAATGTTTAATAATAATAAAACGCTTTTTTCTTAAGAAAAGCCGAGCTTATTGACTGCAGGCAATATTTTAAAGCTAACCAATGTATAACGATGGCTTATCCATTTTTTTTTAAAGAAATGCGCATTTTTTTGAACGACATGTAGAGGTGTTTTAACGATTAGTTAGACCACAGGGAGTTTTAACGATTAGTCGTTCTATCTCCCTGGAGTGAGCGTAGAAGAATTTGGACAAAACAATCCGACGTCTAGCTACGCCACAACCCGTTAGAGACCAACGCCTTACCGCGAGATAGCCAGGTATTTTACCTGGCGGGCGGCACTCGCGCCCTAACTACCAATTGTGACCAGATTTCTCCGGTCTCTCGATTGGTTCCGAGTTCGAGGTCGCTTGCGCGGTCCTCTCCCTTACGAAGCGGTGAAACGGTGAATACCGAATCTATCGCGGACCATGGCGTCCTTTGCCCGCCTCTAACCCGGGATCGGATGGCCAATGGTCATTTCAAGAGCAGTCGCCGTAAGGTACGCAACCACCCCCGCTCTATAGGAAACAATACAGCTTCCAGTCTCCCCCGACTGTTAGTCGGAGTGCACAATCGATTGGCTTGCGCCGCACGGTGCGCAGACCGTCCAGGAGCGCCAGAAGTTTGATTCCCAGGGGAAACCGACCAGGGCCAGAGTCCTACCCAGGTTCGCACCCCGTGCGTGGAGGCCGTCGGATGGGTGTTGACCCGTGAGTGTGACCGACCCTGAACACATGGGTCTTCGTGGCCAACCCATCATGGGCCCGTTAGCTTTTTTGAACTACAGTACATTACATATTATTATTAGAGGCTCTGTTGTAAATAGTAGCAGCAAGGAGAGTACCACAGCCCAGTCCTTCTTGAGATCAACGCCGCCTAACTAGGCCCAGGCCCGTACTAATGAAAGCGACTTTTGCCGCATATAATTGCATAATTGCCTAAATACGGAGATCGGACGCCTACGAATTGTCACAACAGTAACACCACCGACCGGTGTTATTGGCATTTCAGCGGTTTAAAGTAAAATTATTAAAGATATTAACATAAATAGAATGTCGCGTAAAATACCAGCTGTCATATAAGAATAAATAATGAATTGCCTGTAATTTAAACGGATGAAAGTTGGCGGTCAAAATATTAAAATCTGGTGTCATTGAGATAATGTAATTTAAGCGCCGCAAAGCACGCACAAACAAGTTCCACGTGGTAAGGCTAGTGCGCGGAACGACTCCGCGGAAAATGGTGTGATCGAACACAAAGATAATTATTAAACACGAAGAGATCCGCCTTAGCTATTAAACTAGGGTTATCAGTTTTACCTCGATCCGAATAAAAATATAGGACAGGGTCAGCATTTCTCTCTTAAGACATAAAGAATTAGAGCCAACAATGGTGAGAAATGCAGTCGGATATATAAATGAATAATATTCGTACCGCTTGAAGCACAAACATCTCAAAAAACACATATGTGCCTTTTTCAGTATGAGAATATAGGTATCTTCATGCAATTACAAATATCTGATTTTTTTTAAAAATATTTATTAATTTTTTTGAAACCCGTAGCCGGTTTATATTTTAACTGTAACTATTTATTTATTTTATTTATTTATTTTATTTTATTCGGTTAACAAACAGCGTTTATATATAACAAATACAACATAATATAACAATAAAACTATGACTAATTATATGTTAACACTATTAATCGTTAATACTATGTGTACATTATATATCTCCGCTATTATACCTTATTTATACTTACATTTCTTTAACAGTGATTTACGGCTAGACAAAGAGAAAGAACAAAAAACAAATGAGAATGAAATTTTAAGAATGAAATTTTAAGATTATAACCATTATTAATTATTTTGTACCAAAAATATATTTTTAAAAATATTACAAAAAACTATTACAAAAAACTATTCATGTAAACCGTTTAAGGGATTAAGAGTCATTAGATGAAATAGGGAGGTCAAAGGACTGATAAGACTTTTTAATCGTTTCTTTAAAGTGACTTTTACCTGATGAAAAAATATCAATGTACGCGAATCTATCATTATACGTTCTCATAGCTCTATTTATTAGGGAATGCTTCGTATAATTAGAGTTATATCTTTTTACATAAAACAGATGCGGTTTCCGGGTAATATTCGCTGTAATATTGTGTGATTTTGACAACAATCTGTTGATTATCATAGCGATTATTAATTATTTATAATAATTTGTATACAACTACCTATCCCTATAATCCTTTTGCTATAATGATGTGGTTGAGAATGTGAGACGTAATGATATATCAAAGTGTAGAAATGCCTACCCGCTGGAGTAGAATTAGATGTACATATTGGGCTCAATAATTGCGTTTCTTCGTAAATTAATAGCAGAAATTAGTTCATTTGAACGCGACGGCAATACGCTAGGGCAGAATGTGAAGTGAACGGTTGTCACTTTTTGCATTAAAACTACCCACCAAAGATGAAGCATCTGAATCTAACACCGCACGAAATGTGTTCAAATGTATTCGGACGAGTATAAGTTCGACAGGTAGTTTTTATCGACGACCGTTCGTTTCATATTGCGCTCTAACGTATTGTATCAGGCCCATTGTATTGTATTGTATTGTATTGCGTGATAGAACAAAGAAAACAAAATGACAAATATGACATAACTCAGCCGCACCATCACATTAGATTGCATCACACATCACATTATATTTGTCTCGAGCGAGTATCATATTTTGGGTATAGTTTTCACTCTCGTAAATTGAGAATTCCCCCGCAGGAAGCCAACGTTAATATGACGTCATCCTTTGTAACACTGTACAATCCCGGTGGATAGCGATCCGTAGGGAAGCAGGGATATGACTGCAGTAATCCATTTGCCGACCATGCTGCTTTTCAAGTGCCACACATACAATATGACGCGGTTCAGAAATACTTATTTGATGTCAGTAACTTGTTTGAATGTAAGTAGTTATAATAAGAGAGAGAGAGAGAGAGCGAGTGTATAGTGTCATTCACCCTATAGGTTAGTGGTTCTCCTTTTTTTGACCAGGAGTCACTAGCACTTTTTTATTCGGTGCAGGGCCCTTAGGTTTAAAATAAAAACTCAAAGTAATTAAGGATCAACTATAATCTTTCACTTATAATTAAATATTAAACTTAAAATAGTATTTAAAGATATTTTTAAAAATGAAGAACTATTAATTTTGTAAACCAATATGATTTTTGAGCTTACAGCCTTTTAAGGTGGGCAATTTTCTGGTTCCTACAATTGCCCTGAGCTACACGAATATCATCACTAAATTTCTCAAACATTTGAATAACTGCTATGTTTGACGGGGAGTGAACGCGCCTGCGCTGTGATTTTTTTACTTGCCAAAGCACGCGCTCGAGTAGCGGAGTGGCAGCAATATATGACGAAGAGCTTACGCGCTTCGTTATCTGGCGATTTTTTCCTAATTATCAGGACCTTGTTTCACGGACCTAGATCTACTTCTCGCGAACCCATGGTGGTCTGCAGACCACCCGGTCTGGGACAGCTGCTATAGGTAGACCGGCTGTCTCAACTAGAATCAAACAGTCACATTGCTAGCGGAGTTTTCGTCTGGTATTTTCATATAATTGACATAAGATCGTATGCTCAAACCCCAGAGGTTAAAGTTTGTCTGGTAAAGATGTCTTGTCTCAGCTACAGTCATAATGCATTGACTCGCATTATTTTAAAAGGCGTTCACATTCGCGCTCAGGAATAACAGCTGGATTGCAATCGTAATAAATTTTAACTCTAAGATATATTAATATTAAGTAACTTTGTGGTAGAAAGCACTCTTATTAAGCACGCAAGCCATAGAGTGAATCACCTGATTGAAAAAGAAGAAAATTGTGACTTTTTGAATGAAGCTTTAAATGAAAGTAATAAAATTATATTTGATGTAAAGAAAGATGTCAGAGAATTATACAAGAAACTTATTAAAGTAGTAAACTTATGTTATGCATATATGATGTTATGATATTATGCATAAAATGATGATATGCATAAAATGATGTTATGCATAAAATGGTAGGAATATGCATACTCTTTTCTTGCCATATATTACTTTTAAAAATCCAACGTCACATTAATATCTGAAGTACAAATTTAAATTCCTAAGAAGTCATGATCTTCCCCTTCGTTCCCAGCAGGATAATACTCAACGATATTGGATATTGAATAATATTCTGGCTATCCTCACATATAACTAACCAAATTTCTCCTGGGCATTGTTGCATTGAATAGTTTGGCACATCGAAGGTCTCTCCTGTTTCTGACGCACATCAGCTAGTTACCAACTCAAAACAAATTAACAAAGGTCAAGTGAACAACTCAGAATTTCTTTCTCGTTTTACTCTATTTGTGCCTGACAATTACAACTGAGCGAGATGACATAATATGTTTGCACACAAAAACCACGCACGGGGAGGCATCTTTACCGAACTGTATGAATCGTAAAGTAACGTGGACCTCCTTCATCCGGACTTTGTAATTTGTAGGTCTTAAATCGCGATTTAGATATATTTATTTATTTATTTTAAGGAAAACCAACAGCCATATAAAATATTAAATAACAACTTAAATAATAAATGATAGCCAATAACAGGTTCTCACATATAGAAACAGTTTGGAGAATATGGAATTGCCAGCAAAAACGCTTGGCAGGGTCCGGTACTATAAATTTACAAAGCGCAAATAAAAATTAAACAAAAAAGGGACAAGAAGGCAAAAAAAAACACAATCGAGAAATCGAATACAAAAAAAATAATAACAATAAAGAAAAGCAGAAGAGTGGGTACTAAAAGAAATTGTTGCTGAGGATACGTCTCGCTGATACAACACTAGTGCTAAATAGGTCGATATCAACGTCGCCGCAAATCAGTTTATTGAGGTTGTTACTCGCACGCCACATATAGGTGTTTTGCATGTAATTAGATGTAACAACAGGTAGCCGAATTGGGATGGTGTGTCTCATGGATTTAACCGGGGCATTAAAAGATAGGTATGATAAAAGTTCGGTACAATCTAAAGAACCTTGGGCAATTTTTTGCAAAAAAGTGATGTCACCGATTTCTCGCCGTTTTGCTAGTGGAAGCAGGTGGTGTTTTTTACATAATTTGACATAGTCGTCTGAACTGTATTTGTCTTTGGTACGGAAACATAAGTATTTAAGGAACTTCCTTTGGATGCCCTCGATGCGATTGGAGTATTTAAAGTACATAGGGTTCCATATTTGAGATGCATATTCCAGGTTGCTACGTACCAGAGTACAGTATATATTATTATATAGAACTTTCATTGAATATATAGGAGTAACACATCTGTTATATCCATGTAATTATATATGTATCATTTATGCATGTAAGACGATTTTGGGTAATGCGTAAGATCACTCGCATCAATATGAAATCGAATTTATTGTGCTATAAAAACATTACTTAATGAATATTAAAGTGGTTTTATAAAAAAAGACAATTTATGCTTAAATGGCAGAGTTATCGCTATAGCAATATCTTACAGTCAACCAAGACTATCGCGGTTGTTTGTCATTATAAATAGGATAAAACTAATTTACCGCGGGAAGTTTGTAGCACCCGTTGGCGTTTCGGCGACTTCGCAGCCGCCGTTGTTTAGGGTAGACTAAAAAAGCTGTTAATCCGTTGTCCCGCGGGTAGGCCGCATACCGGTGCCGCCACTACGTAGATTATAACGGTGGTGGGGAGGGGGAGGGGGCGGGCTCGGCGCGCGCAAATTTCGAAAATCTATCTGGCATACAACACTCACTGTATCCTGTCTTTGAGTTTGTAACCGTCGTCTGTATTGAAGTTCGGAGTTCTTCTTATTTCTACAGCGGTATGCGGCCTACCGCGGGAGCCTACTCTTGCAGTCTATCCTAGAAAACGTCGCCGAAACGTCGGGTGCGTCCGAAACTGCACGCAGTAAATTCGTATTATACTATTTATAAACACTCGCATCAAGTTGTAATCAAATAAATATATAAACACAGTTGGGCAAAATAGAATCAAAATAAATATTTGTGATAAGTGGAGACTTTAACATAAACATATAATTAGTTTGTTTTGCAACATAAAACTAAATAAGTTATTGAATTCTATTTAGGTTTATTATTTTTTTTATGATTTTCAACAATAATATTTTCCCACGCCCTTCGTATTGTTCTGCGAAATTGCCCGTGAATAAAATAGTTCCACATTTTTTTCTATCCTCCCGGTAAACTCACTCATACATTATTAATGAACTCTTGTTGATCTTCGCATGTAAACAGCAAATATCACCGGGGGCCCCGTATATCATTTCAATATTAAACTCGGGGGATCGATCCTGCAACCTGGAAACTTCGCAAATAAATCACAATGAAGGGGTACGCAATATGAAATGACGATACGACACGCCCGAAGCTTCGGAGGTAGAGAAATAACCAATATGGAGATAGAATATTGTGTGTCCAGAAGAAAACTGACACAAGTACATTTATGGAGTTTTAATTGAGAAAGAAGTAGCTAATTATGATATTACTCGACTTATTAAAGACATTCGTTTGAGTGGTCCATGATAAAATCCTGTCAGGCAAATTAAACATTTACATATTAAAAGCGATGCAATTTAATAGTTTCAAAGTCATCTATATAATCGCCAGCAAATGGTGATTTCACGCAACCAAATATCTGATTATGTTTTGTTGAGTGAGGAAATATCACGGTAGATTACTATTTTTCTCAATTTATATTTATCGATAGTTTACTTTACTTTTGGTATACAGACGTTGCGTTTTATGTTTTAGGTCGAATTTGTTTGGCCGCCGTTATGGTTATGCATGTCATTTAGTCAGTTCATATTTGACAGTCGTAAAGTCTTCGAAAACAATTTACTATGGAGTATTTAACGCAGTAACAACATGTTGAAGTTATTCGAAGTATTTAAATAATTCTTCAACTATGAATATGCCAAGAAATTTGAGTATTTTTTTGCGATATGAGCGACGAGACATATGTTAACCTAGCTGAATTTGTTAATAAACCGATAACCGTTATGGGAGCGATCAAAATTCTCAATTAATACACTTTTTTTATTTTGTTGTTTGGGGCTTTTCTAAGGCCTTTATGATCCTTGTAACACTGCGACCGTTGCTGATTGATTGTGTTCAATACTTGCTATAGTTCTGCGCTAAGCCTGGTGTCATTTAAGAACTGCAACAGACTTTTGGCGCCAGATTATCTTACCTCTTCAGGTTGGAGGTGATAACCACCCAAAGTGGTTGTATCTTTTACGCATCAGCGGGCCGCACTCGCGCACATAAGCTGCAGGGGAGTTTCCTCTGCCTCTTGGCAGAGCCGGCACATTTTCGTGTCCCGGAGCTTGAGGTTGTACATGTATTTGTTCAGGCTCCGATGCCCCGTGAGCGCCATCACCAGTATGAGTAGATTGTTCCTATTTAGCGAGAAGGCCCTCGGGCAGTTTTACGGTCGTAAGCCTTAATTAGCGCTTTGTAATGATTCAAACCTGGTGTGTTATTCCAGTGGTTGACGGATTGTTCTAAACATATTTTTTGAGCATTAGGCTTGTAAGGCTTTTTGGTACGCCACAGCAAGGTTTAGGGCCGTATAACGTTCCCTTTACTCCCGTCTTAGCAAGTTCGTCGGCTTTTTCATTCCCTTGATTCCTGTATGGCCGGAAACCCATCTTACAATTACCCTGTTCTTTTCGCCCACGGAATTCAGTAGTGATAGGCAGTTTTGCACCAGCTTTGAATTAAGGGTATTCGAGGCAAGTGTCATAAGAGCTGCCTTGCTACCGAGTGGATATGGATACGGTGGTTGGCGTAGTTCTTATGGAGGTTGATATCCGCACATTCAATAATGGCGTATACCTCCGCTTATAGCAGGCGTATTTCCCCAAGTTTACACTTTTTTCAAAGTTTGGTCGCTCTCCATATATACCGCAGCCTACGTCAAGTCCCGATTTGGACCCATCAGTAAACCATTTAAGGCTACCAGCCTCCCATTGCAGTTGGCTTTTAGCCAATCGTCTCTGGGCGGCAGTTCCACTGTAAAAAGTTTTCCAAAGTTTAGGAGTGGAAGCATGGTGTCTGATACCATGTTGAGAGTTGGAGAACGAAACACAATCATCTCAACACTTAAGGATTACGCTCGAAAAGAAATGCCTGATATAACACCAAAGGTCTGCGAGGATGTTACGAAAAATATGCTTAAAAGTGCCCGCAATTGTGACACATCGAATTAAAAAAAAATGTTTGAACTAAATTATAAATAAAAAATCTAAAAACGAAACATTAAAATAAGAAGCAATCTCTATGTACTTAAGGAGACCAGTCGGAATGATAGAAAACTGGTACATACGTATGCCTCGTAGTTCAGTAAGTAATCCTAAGCTTTTCTCTGACTGCGTGAAGAAAAGGCTTCTTGCCTAAAAAAAATTAAAGATCATTGAACATATCATTGAACGAACTGAGTAACCGTATCATAACGGAATTACGGAAGTGGGTTGTATTTAATCTTGGCATATGAAACAAACGAAAAATTCGCGTACCAATCTGGGAGGTACTCTCAGGCATATCCGCTCAGTTAAAGCTAGACAGTCTATTGCGCTAAGCAGAATATCATAGAGGAAAGACATATCGGCGTAAAAGCAACCTTTACTCTCAGTGTAGAGGTTTTTATATCACATACCAATCTGATCTGGTATTAGTGATATAATTAAACTATTAATTGTGTATATTTTGTGAGAATAACTAAAAACAATATTTTTAAGTGAGATACGTCGAGACGCATTATAAATCATCATCGGTGTGTTTTTTACCCTTTGAGAACCATAAGCTTTGCGGTAGGGCATGGAAATTTTAGATACGCCCACCTGTTAAAGGGCGATGTAAATTGGTTGAATAGATTTTGTATAAATTAATGGGACTTAAGTGTCCCTGTGGCCCATAAAGATGAAAAATTACAACTCTTTCCAAAATTTTATTACTTTATTATATAACTCATTAGTCATACGTACTAAAAACGTAAGGAAAGAAAAAAAAGTCTAATTGAAAAAGTCAAGTTAACTATTTTATTTATTTATTAAAAATCACCGGAGTTCGTTGGTCATTTGCGATATTTAAAAAAAAAGGTATATTTTGAAACAATTTTTTTTTGTTGCTGATATTTGGATTCTGATTCTGAGCATGGAAAAAATATAATTTATTAATTATTCGTTTTCTACAATTTATAAAATTATTTTGAAATTATTGGACACATATGTCCCATGGTCCTTAAATAATAATAATAATTCGTTATAGTGAACTGTAAGTAGGTCGTACAAAATGGATAGGTACTATTATAATAATATGTGCTATACAGTTTACCAATCAGGCGTACAATACGTATTGTTCTATAATTAAATATATCACCATATAAATTAAATGCGAACAGTATTACGTTTTAGACATATGTATTAATAAAATAATAATTAGAACTATTATCTACAAATTTAGTAAATTTACATTACTATATATAACTCAAATGTCATTTTGTTTTTAAATTAAAATGCCAAACTAGAATTATTAGGTTATCTACATTTTGTCAGATTTAGAGCTAGAATTAAATATAAATGTTAAAGTTTAAAATGTTGGAGAATTACAATAAAAATATGTTATATTATTTATTTGTCATTATCGTTTAAAAAGGCATTGACGCTGTAATAGCATTTATTTTTGAGCCAGTGCTTTAATGTCTGTTTGAATCCTGGTTGTTGCATTGATTTGATGTTTTGTGGAATAACGTTAAAATATTTAACACACCAGAACTCAGGTCCCTTTTTACACATTTTTGTCCTCACTGAGGGACAATTTATGAGGTTTCTATTCCTAGTAGCCCTTGAATTTTTATTAAATTCACAACATTCCAGTATATAGAGAGGGCACAGTCATAACATAGACCTGCTAGTGAAGAGCGGCCTGCAGGAAGTGTCAGGCGCTACTCCGTTTAGAAGTCGAATACAGAATTTCTGTATTTTAAATTTTCGTTGGACTTCTGTTGAGTTGCCCCACATTATAATGCCGTATTTTAGATAAAGGGTTAACCTTGTTTCAATTTTATTTTATTGCCTAAGGAACTAAATTTAATTTGCGGTTCGTCCAGCGTCGCACAGTGGATGATATCCGGTAGTTATGAATCGCAGCCCGGTGCATTGGCTCGGCTCCACAGGGCGGATGAAGTGGGCGCGCGGAATAATGTATGAGGCGAGTGTATGAAAATTTAATTAACTCCCAGCCGGCTCGCATATTTTTGCCGGGACGTTTATATCGATGCCGCTACCCCCCCCCCCCCCCATCGCACACGGCTCCGACTTGTTACAAGAATTCGCGCTCAAGTCTAGGTAATTGAATTATGCCGGTGGATGCATACTATATGCACATAGTGTTGATTTAAGCAGACATTCGACAATGTTGATTACCCTATTCAATTTAAATTTAAATTTATTTTCTAAAATCTTCACAGATTGTTGAAACTTAATGTATGAAAATGTTTCAAAGTTAACAAATACACAATAAACAATCAATGGATAAACAACAATGATAATAATATTGTCGCAAAATTAAAACATTCGGATTTACAAATTTTCAGTTTCCTACTTCATGCCAGGCTGCAACGCACGAAAATAAATTTATTATACTAACAATGATCTAAAAATTAGTAGGAAAAGTATTCAATTAATAGTCAATTTGTATTATAATAATCATAAATAATTTGAAGATAAAACAATTTAACTAAAAGGTAATAGAAAGGTCAATGAAACAATAATAATAAATGGTATTCAAATGTCAGAAATTATATAGTCAAAAATAATAAAAGAAATCAAAATAATTATTTAACAAAAAGGCACTAAAATGGTCCTTGTAATAATACAAATGACTAAAAATCATAAATGGTAATAAGAATTCACAAAAAAATACCTTATGAAATCTAAATTATAGTACTCCTCGCTAATCAAATGCTTTTTGAGCTGTTTTTTAAATAATCGCAGAATCCCTTTCCTGGCCAGACTTTTGAAATTAGTGGGCAGACCGTTAAAAACGTTGATGCCGACATAATTCGAGCATCTCCCGTGCTTCTCAAATGTATATTCTTTTATTGTACATTTTAGTCTAGTAATAGGCTCTAAAAATATACTATGAATTGCTTTCTTCATCACGAATAACTAGCTTCCCGGCACAAAAGAGAAAATCAAAGGAAAAAAGACAATCATCGCTCGCTCTGAGATAATAACTGAAAAGCTTATTTCGCTCTCGAGATGCCCTTAATCAAAAGGACCGGCTTAAGGAAATCTTCGACCATTCCCGTTTTTTACCGTACATTTGCATAGTAAATTTCATTTCGGCGATTTATTCTCGGGAGGGCTAAAGGAAGGTGAAGTGAAACGGCAAAGGTCGTGCATGGGGCGAGGATTAGATCTGATTGCTCTTTGATTCTTCAGAGGAACGTTCGAACTCGGTAAAGAAATGCGGAGACTTGGTTGATCGGAACTGCCCAACTCACGATTCGGCTCCTAATCAGAAGCTTCCTCGTGTGGAAGGCTACCCGGGTAATACTCTGGCGTTTCGGGCCTCACGGCTGGTGTATTGGTTTCTCCTGGTGGGATTGCCTCCCAGCGCTACTGGACGGTTTGTGCATTGTTTGGCGACGCCAATCGCTTATGCACTCTGACTAATTGCTGAAAGAGTATGGAGACTATGGAAATATGCTGTCTCCTAAGCAGCGGGGGTTGACCTGACCTCTTGAAATGACCATTAGGCTACCTGTCTTCTAAGCAGCGGGGGTGGATGTTGACCTATCGTCGACCACTCTTCAAATGACCATTAGGCTACCTGATCCTGAATTCAGAGCCGGGCAAAAGATGCGATATATTCAAACCGAATCACCGTTGAACACACGGTATCCCGGGATCGGTCGTGAAGGTGGAGGTATCCTGATGGATCTAAATCCAGACGGAGATATCCATCCAAAACTGGTAGTCAGGGGAAGGCTGTCCGCTGGGTACCTTTGCAAGTGCCTCGCCGTAAGGCGTTGGTCTCTGACGGGCATGTTGGCATAGATTTGTATTGTCTCTAAGTCTTCTACGCTCATTTCACGGCTGAAAGAATGATCACATATCGTTTTATCAGTCTGGGGTGACGAGTTCGCCCGTTGTAATCGACTCCCCTCTACTTGGGTTTCTACATAACGGATAATATATTGCTATACCGGCATTTTATTCTACTGAATAATTGGATGTATTGTCATTATTTCTTGTCTTGTTTGCTTGTTTACTTGCCTGATTATCAGTTTTTTTTTTCTTTGTAAATTTTGAAGAATTTCACTAGCGAGTAAAAGTTTTATAACCGTTGAGCGCGTTGTGCCATCGAGCAGTAGATGAAATATCGCGAACGAACAATTTCCGATATTTTACTTTTATTTCCGATAATTTCCTCAACGCTTTGTATTTCTTATTTCAAAAAATCAAATATTAAAATTTTCGAAAAAAAAAACTTGTTTAGGTTTTTCTCATATTTTTTATTAAAAGTTGCTTATTTGCTCGTACTGATTCACCCATTTTAAGGATGCTGGTTAATTAAAACTCATACTGCATAAACATCCATTGCTTAAATACGATTGCGCATTCTGTGAGTCCGTCGACAGGCCAAGGCTCGTAACCTGTTGCGCTGGGCAATCGCCCTTTATCGGGGCTCCACGCAAGCCGGGTCCATTGACCCAACTTTCTGGGTGTGGCGTCGCTGGGCTGCTCGTCCTGCAACTGGTATCTCGTGACGATCGCGCGCCACTCGTGACGCGTTATATTGCCTCACGACCCTCGCCGTCATCGCGCGCAGACTGTTGCCCTCGCTGCTCAAGCAATACAATTTTTTTTAAATGAATATTTGTGGTTTGAGTATTTGTCCATATAGATAACTATATATTTTCGGAATCTACTCAAACACGATGTATTTATCTTAATTTATTGTCATTTTCTCAATTATTTATTGACATTTGGGCAGTTTTAGAAACCTATGATACCCGTAATGACATAAAGCCGGGACGAATGTGCCATGTTATCGTGTTTTGCTAACATAATAACCAAGGTCATGTTATTTTGGGGCCTGGCCTAATCGTTTTGTTCGCTGTTTTTGTTTGCCGAGTCGAATGGATAACTTCCCCGCGTTCGCCTGGGGTGCCGGAGGGACAAAATCATTCATTCCATATTTGTGTTCGTCAGAGACACATCTCGTCAAATCTTTTTGATATTGTGTATTGTTGTTGTAGTTTATCGTTTTAATGTATTTATTACGACATTATATTATTATTATTCAATTTGATAATTTCACCATTTACTGAATTATTATTTTTCCAGCACACTACAGCTACAGTTACATCACACTACACTACACTACAGTTACATCACACTACACTCAAATCACAATGTTTATTATTATTAGTTAATTTTTAATATTATTTGATACCTAGCAATTTTTAAAAATTAAGTATTCTAAAGTATGCACAAGCCACTCTACTTGGTACGCTTGCCTTAGTACGGGCTTAGGCCTAGTTAGGCGGCGTTGATTTAAAAAAAAATTGGTCTGCGGTGCTTTCTATTTTGCTATTATTTACATCTAAGCCTATAATGTTAAACTTACAATGTACTGCCGTAAAAATGTGCTTTTCTTTAATAAATAAATAAATAAAAATGGAGTGGAATAGGAACTAACTTTCTATTTTATACAATTTATACAGGAAAGACCCGTTATTTGGTACGCTACATCCAACCATAATAAAATTAAATCTAAAAAGCTAGATGCTTTTCTCATGTCAGGTGGAATAACACCACTACGCCATGTCGTTTGTTTTTGTTTATCTGCCAATATTTAATGTAAAAGCTCTTCATAATCGCTCTCTGACCAACGGAAAAATATTTTTAACGCAAATCTGTCTTCAATTTGCAATTTTTGTTAAATACATGTGGCCGTCGGTGGGTCTATCAATCTATTTCTCACACAAAATCTATTTCTATTTCTTCTGTTAAGAACTATATCCACTGTTGCCAAAACTGCGGACACGACTTCCTCGTCGGAACTCATTTTGAATAGATAAGTTACTAACAAAAATAATCTATAGTCGAAAATCGCAGTGGATGGCCTGTTTGCTAAACATGTTTTACTAACATGTTAGCAAAACAATGTTTTGTTCGTAACATGGCACAGCGGACCCGGCTTAACCCGGACCCGGCTCTAACGATACCTGAAGCATTAAGAAGTAATGGTGAAATAAAGATACGAACAACATACATACTGAAACATTGCCCTATTCTTTTTGGACAGTCATGTAAATATCGCGAAATGCCTGCTTTTTGCACTTTTAGGAACGGGAATAAAACCTATTACCTACCCACAAAAGTATGTTAGTCCTGAGTGTCTGTTCTAAATTGTATCGATATCTATATACCGAATGGCTGTGACTGATACCAAAGTATTTACTGCCGGCTTTTACTGAGAAGATAACAAATGCGCTTGACTGGTAAGAAGCGCTGCACCTATTAGTTTACCACATAATTAATGAGGTCATATTTGGTGCGGAGCCCTTTAAATAAATTACCCGAGCTGATGTAGAAGAGGGCGAGAGTGAGAAAGGGGAGGGAGGGAAGGGGAAGGCAAAAAGTGGAGGGGGGAAGAGGGAGATCTGCGAAGCGCGTAATTTAAGCGTGCGCCCGGAGCGTATGCCTCGGCGCCTCCGATGAGGTGCGTCGCGTCCGACCATCCGGAGACTGAGTTCCGCACACGACCGCCAGTCTACCCCCCTCCTCCCCTCCTCTCCCCCTCTCGTACTCAACCACGTGCCTTTCCTACCCTTCTTTGCTGTGGCTATGCACTATACTAATGCGATTTTCCTAGATAAACAGACTGCCAGTTAAGGTGTCCTCGATAGTCCGATTTTTGGAGTCCTTCTTAAAAACGAATTCATTTAAAGCCCCCGGTATGAGAATCGGATGTACAGTAAAACAGATGGCGTTACGTTTAATGTCAGTGAAGTTCGAAAATTGAAGGGAGTACAACAATTTACAACAGGAGACCATAACTTCGATAACATTTGCCAGCTTCCGAGCCATCCTACTGTCCATACATTAATCAATTGATTGATGATGATTGATTGACGAGATTGATTTATGATTACTGATTGATGTTGACTGATGATGATTGATTGATGATGATTGATGATAATTGATGATAATTGCTTGATTGGTGATGATTGATTGAAGATGATTGTTTGATGATGATTAAGTGATGATTGATTGGTATTGATTGATTGATTATGATTGATTGATGCTGATTGATTGATGATGATTAATGATTAGTGATGGTTGGGATGGGGGGATAAGGATAATTACTTAAAGTATGAATACCCCTCGCTCTCCCCCCCCCCCCCCCTTCAGCATCTATCTTCCTTGACGCTATATTCGATTCATTACAGCTATAAAAAGATTTTTTCTTAAATTTAACGTGAATAATGTTCCGACAAGGAGGGTAGTTTTAATTATAACAAAGGATTGATATAAGTCTGGGGAATGTCTGTCCAGCTCAGTGCGCTCAATGTACAGATTAAGAAGTTACTTACAGCAAAGTTAAAGCATTATTCTCGATATTCAAAGATAATTTGTTTTCTGTTCTAGCATTAAAAATAACGGAGTTATGAAATTTATCTTTTTCAGATTATAACATTTTTAATTTAAAACCAGCTTAATGTCTAAAAGTGACATAGAATCAAATCAAATCATATTTATTTTCCAAAAAAAACCGTTTAGGGTGTAGAAAATACAGACTCAAAATAAACAATTAAAATGTAACCATTAAATAAAATAACATAAATCCCTAAGTTAAGTTTCGCTCAAATTATACAAACATTAATATAACAAATATTGTTCCGTTCGTTTTTTAAATTCTACATAATTATACACGTGGCAGCCTGCGATGAATGGATATAAAGTGACTTTTTCTTTGTATCGTGCGTGTGTACTGTGTATACGCGATTGGGTTAAACATGCTTCCTTTTTACACGACTGCCCAAGAAAAAAAGTGTTATGTGTTCAGGGTTGATCTATGTATGTTTTCCATTTTTTTATTCTAAACTTCTAAACGTTTGAACCGATTTAAATATGTGATATTGTTAGAATCGATTATTCAGAGTGTCATATGGTACATGCGATGTCCCCTTGCTCTCTTATAAGTAAAAAGCAGCGTCTTCGATATAATTTGTAAAGTGTCAAGTTATGACGGTCATAATTTGAGAGTTTATTTTTTTTGTTCTTTTTCTTCGCGATCGCCAGGAATAAAAGCTGTAGGGTTAGTAACGAATAGAAGTTTTTGAAATATTAATTTAGCAAAATGTACCTCCACTGTGAAAATATCAAGTAAGTAGATGTCCAAATGTCAATAAATGAACATAAATATATCGTGATTAGTGTCAAATAAAAGGTTTGATTCAGTACATTTCGGAAATATACGTCTATACGAGTACATTCCCGATGAATACATAAACCACAAATATTTTATAAAAACCGTAAATAAAATAATTATAAATACACTATTTCGCTTTCTGCAATTGCAGTCGTGTTTTTATTCTTTTTTATATATTTACTTGCCCTTTTAGATTTTACATATACATTTATTTGCAAGAGTTGTAGGCAATGTAAGATTTATTGATATTTCTGGAGCCACTATTACGGATTTATGGTATTTTAAAATGTTATTGACCATGTGCTATTGGTTCATTAAATATGTTTCTAGGCAGGGCCGGTTTTAGAACCTTGGGCGCCAAAAACCCTAGGGTTTTTGGCGCCCAAGATGATAACGAATTCTGCGCCCTCAAGAGGGCGCAGAATTCGTGCCTTTAGTGCTTTAGGTGCCTTAAAGTGCCTTTGGCGGGGTCTGCCGGGTATGGAACTATAGTATGGAATGGAACTGCGGAAAAACGTTTTTGTTAATAATTATTACAATAAAGAATTTGATTTCATAACATTTGATTAATGACTGGGATATGTAAATAAAACGATGTCAATTTGAAATAAAATACACATAATTTAATATTCACAAACCTCAATGTATTATGTTAGTTGAAAAAGTAGTTCTAACAATGGCGTCGCATTTTGTCTTTTGTTTTGACAACTTATAGATTAATAATTAGAAATCTAAATTAGTCTTAGAAAAGCTTCATAACACACAGTATTAAATTAGGTATATATGGGTTTATAGGTTTTATTATAAAATTATGTATGTACAGTTCTCTCAGTAACAAACAGAAACTCACAGTTAGATTACACATAGTTTTTCTGTTTATATTACACTTAAAAAACACACAAACAGTACTTGATATTTTTTGATATTGGATTAATGTTTTCTTAACTGCGTCCGAAAGTCACTGAAGTGCGATGTTGCCGCCGCACTACAACCCTACACTTCGCACTCCGCTACGCACAGCGAGGTTGCCAAACTTAGGTTAGGGTATACTTTCCTATTTTCTAAGATAACTTAAATGAAATAATATACCCTTCACCTTTTATTACCTATTAATTCTTCTGCCTATGCTAGTAGGGCGCAGAAGTACTAAACGTTTATTAAGTTAATGTTTTTAAATCCCCAAATTAAAAAAAAAAACCTCAATTTTGCGCCCCCCAAAATGTTGTACCCTACGCGGCCGCCTAGGTTGTCTATATGGACGAGCCGGCCCTGCTTGTAGGTACTACGCATCCCAAAATGTAGCAGACGACCCATAGTGTATAACAGTCCTCAACAGTTAGAAGGTTTCTGCGTCCGTTGCCAATTTGCGATCGAGCCCTTTAATGAGAATATCATATTTTGATAGGTCTGCGTTTTCGGTTGGATGCGCAATTAAGGCCTCTCGACGTAGGGTAGCTTCCTGCATCGCTTGATATCTTGCTCACTTTCGATCACTAGTTAACTGCATTACGAACAGCCTCGAGCCGATCGAGTTACGACTCAATGCCCGCGCTAAGTGCAGCCAATTCAAGTGTGAGACGAGGTATCTATCTATGTGTGCTTGCCAAGATTGGAGTATTTTGCTAACTTCCGAACTTAGGACGATTGTTTAGGAGCGCGTAGATAACCCTCTAGTGACCCCTACTGCGTCGGTTTCGAATTCAATCCTCTGATCAAATAGGCAGAGTATAATTTTGTATTCATTGGTTATCGAGTTATAAGGAAAAATGGTATTTATTTAGGGGACAATATAAAGCAATTGTGTAGCTAAGTTTCCCTTATATTCGATTGAAAATATGCATGGATGAAGAGTAATACTATTACCAATGACTACCTGAGTATGCTTGCGGAATTTGGAATGAAATCAACAATCAATATGCCTACTCGCAAAAACGCGTGCCTTGATCATATATTTACCTCTATTAAAGCTGATACAATAGGAATTGTTTGCCTTAGTGAGCTTACGGATCACTTTGCCACTATATATTTATCTAGAAATAACAGTAATGTTCAAAATTGCAACGTTAAATCAAGAATTAATATTATTGACTATAAAAGCATATGCAAAGAAGTTGAAGGAATCGATTGGAGTCCATTACTCTCCATTACTGATACTAATGAAGCTACTGACTATTTTATAAATATTTTAAAAAGAATAATTGTAAAAAATACCAAAGAGAAATATGTCCCCCATTCCGAAAGGAAAATTAAGCCATGGATGACTCCAGCAATACTTAAAAGTATAAGACGTAGAGATAAACTTCATGTAGCCCTTAAATTAGATCCTTCAAATAGTATTCTAAATCACGAGTATATCAGAATTCGAAATACCTGTAAAAACATTATAAATAAAACAAAAAACATGTATTACACTAAGGAATTTTCGGAAAATGCTGGTAATTCAAAGATAACTTGGAATCTTATTAATGAATTAACTGACAGGAGGAAAAGAAATTACAAAAATATAAAAGAAGTAAATATTGATGGGAAACTGACGTCCATTGGTACATGTAGTACTAAAGATGTTGCAAACTATTTTAATGATTATTTTTCAAATATAGGATACAAGCTAGCCAGGAAAACACTGGATAACCTTGAAACTACAGAATCAAAATTGTCATGTAACCTAAAGAATGTAAAATATCTACACGAGACTATATTTCTGAGGCCCACCGATAGCAGTGATATTGAAACAATCATTAAAAGTCTAAAAAATAAGACGTCTACTGGGGAAGATGGTATTTCTGCTAAAATTTTTAAAGAATGCAGCGAAAATCTGATAAACCCGATTAGATATATTATTAATATAAGTATATCGTCTGGAGTGTTCCCCCGTTGCCTAAAAAAAGCTGAAATTACTCCAGTATTTAAGGGCGGTTTAGCTAGTGATGTTAACTGTTATCGGCCAATCAGCATATTGAATACATTGTCGAAAATTCTGGAAACGGCGGTCAAATCGAGGTTGATGTCTTTTCTAAATAAACATAACCTATTATCTCCTACGCAATACGGATTTCGTCCTGACAGGTCTACGCAGGATGCTATTGCGTTTCTATCCGATAACATAGTAAATAGTCTGGATGAAGGAGACAAGTGCCTTGTAGTATTCCTGGACCTTTGCAAGGCTTTCGACAGAATTACAAAAAAGACGACAGATTAGAAAAAAATGGCATTCGTGGGAAAGCATTGCAATGGTTCACCGACTACTTGTTTAATAGAACACAAGTTACGAAACTAAATGGAGCACAGAGCGTCGAAGGTTGTATACGTTACGGAGTACCACAAGGAAGTGTCCTAGGCCCGATTTTATTTTTAGTATATATAAATGACCTCTCCAACATTACATTAAAAGGAGGTAAAACAGTTCTATTTGCTGATCATACTGCCTTAATTTTCCGAGGGATGACTTGGTCTAAACAATATTTATATTTGGCTCCAGAATAATCTATTAACATTAAATAGCGAAAAAACAAACTATGTTACCTTTTCTATTACTGGCAAGCAGGACTTTATGCACACAGGTATAAAAATTCATACATGTACCCCAAAACCTCAAAATCATTTATTATTTAATATGCAATGTATCTGCACAACTATACAACATAAAACTCAAGCTAAATATCTCGGTCTCGTATTTGATAACACCCTTAAATGGGATGCTCATGTAAACGATGTGGCGACTAAAGTAAGGAGACTTATATACGTGTTTAAGTTACTTCGGAACGTGTTAGACTTAAAATCTCTCAAAAATGTCTACCATGCCCTTGCAAATAGTCTAATTTCATACGGTATCCTAGGTTGGGGAGGGTCTACACGTAATGTTTTAAATCCACTTATGACAGCGCAGAAGGCGCTTCTTCGGGTTATTGCCGAAAAGCCTCGAAGGTACCCCTCAAATGACTTGTTTGCAGAGCTGAAGATATTAGACATCAGGCAGGTATTTGCAAAGACAGTCTTTCTTAACTACATAAAAAGTAAAGATATTCACGTTAAAGCTGAGCATAAAATTTCAACGAGGAGCGCCACAACCTGTAAACACATTGTACAGAAAACCCGAACATCCTTCGCCCAAAGACACTATGGCTTTATAGGGCCAAAAATTTATAACCATCTAAAAGAATCGATAAAAACATGCCAAAACACTAAGTCAATCCAATTAAAATCTAAAATTACACAACATTTACTTCAACTTGGTAGAAATGAGGTGGAAAAGGCTATAAGTCATATTTTAAAGTAAAGGTCTGCATATTATTGTCATACATTGCACTACACTTTATATTTTAATACTATTTATTTATTTGTTTTACAAAGTTCATATTACGACATTTTAAATTAATATTTATTTCCATGACCATGCTATATCAATATTTTAAATATAATTATAAGTTTCATTTGCATTCGCTTATCTATTTTCTATTTTATCACATTTTGTATTTTTCATTTTAATATTATGAGCACATGAATAAATCTTTGCCATACATAGAGTTTTCCTTGGTACGGGCTATGGCCTAGTTAGGCAGATTCTGCAACTAATACAATTGTAAATTTATGTTTTTTAATGAATAAAATTATTATTATTATTATTATTATTAATACGTGATTGGCTGATTAAAGGTAAGATTTGTGTATATTTCAAAAATATATATAAATATGCGTTTCTCAAATTTGAAAAATACAAATATACTTAAAATAAGTGACTTTGCAGTAGTTGCGGACTTTTAACGTTGCTTTAATGCAGGAATATGCTTTAAGGAGTAATAGCAGAAGTTCCCAGCATCTAACAGTACCTAAGTAATATAGTATATAAAGAGTACTTTTAAATGATGTATACAAAAGAAATATAAATTTAGTAATTTTAAAAATAGACTGAGTCGTTTATCGCTAAATTTGAGACAGCTCTTTTTCAATTGCTTATTGCGATAATTTTATTAGAGATGCCTAGAATATACATCCTCATATTAGTGTCGGTAAGATTAAGAACTGCCGATTTCTAATACATGATTAGCAGCTTTAAGTAATTATTACGACATGATTTTATTGTATATTACAAATAAATAAATTAATGCTGATACTGATACTGAGATACCTAAAGGTAACAGATAGTAACAACTAGGCAAAATATTTCGTTATATAACTAACTCTAAGACTGCTGAAGTTATTTTAAAACAGAAGAGCCGAAAACAGAATAATAACTAAAACGGTTCATTATTTTATGAGATATCTCAACAAATGTCACATAGGTATATAAAAAAACACATTCTAAAAGTCAATATAAAAGTGTACATCGATGATATGCAGTTGTACGATGAAATTGATGAATAACTACTTTATTTTATAATTTTTTTTTACAGGAGGCGACCTTAAAAATACAATATTTTTACTAAAAATAAAAATAGAATTTAACCCTAAATATTCAACCTATAATGCAGGTATGCAGTATTGATCCAATTAGCCGCTATAAATGAAAAAAAAATGAAAATTTCTATAGTGTAATAAGTACTAATAACATAATCTGCTAGTCCTAAACAACGGAAACTCCCGACATAATACTCAATGATCTAATGATATACATACACCTAAGAAATTTAATGCCTCAAACAATGCAAATAAATAGATATTACACTTTTTGAACGTTGTTTGAAGGAGATGAACAAACGTCTCTGTTGTTAGCAAGAGCTCTTTAATCTGTATGCATATATTCGAGTTATGAGATTCCTGAATATGATGAAGGCCCAGATGGCTAAGGATATGGAGGCCATTGAATTCATATTTGCGGAAACCGTAAGACTAAAGTAAACTTGATAAGAGTGAAATTGAAATTAAATATTTTGTAATTTTATGGTTTCCCAAAGATAAATGATCATTTCCTGAAAGACTTTCTTGGCCCAATGACGCCATAAAATATAATTCGCATTGGGAGCTAAAGGTTATATCAGAAAAAATGGGGTCTACCTTAAAGTGAACAAAATAGATTTGAAAGATTAAGCTAAACTTTTTCTATTTTAGTGAACAATCGACCAGAACCTCATGCAGAACCTCATATAGCAAGGCAAGGATAACGTCCATGTATTCGGTGTTCATATATCATTGTTTAATATACGCCAGAAATCACCTAACATAAACTGCAACTAATGCTGATATTCACTCTCACCATACATACCCGCGGTAGCCTTCTTTTATAGGTACCCCGAATAAGACTGAGAAAAGTACAGAAAAGCTATTTATATATTGTTATTAAATTCTATATTTTACTCCCTACCACCATCAAACAGCTGTAGGATATAAAATTAAAAAAATAGAGATGCTAATAGATCAACCTTTATATGGTCTGAATAAATTCGAGGGCAAAAACTTTAAAAATATTGTACCCTTTTAAATATTAGCTTTATATAATGATTCATAGATTAATTTATTTTATTTATTAATTTAGGAATTATTTACTATAAAACATTGTTTTTGCTTATAAAAATAACAGGAACCGAATGGCAAAACCTTAACCGTTTGGTTATTTGATTCTGTCACCCAGTTGGGTCTAGCCTGTTCTAGGATGGACAGGACTCTAATTTTACAATAAATTATGTAAAAGTTTTATTAAAATGCTCATAAAACTAAATTGCCCTAAAATATGGTCTTAAAAACTATCAAATAGAGTGTGACAAACAGAATTGACTTAAAACCAAAGTAAAGAGTAAGATAAATCTATAATAAAAAAATAAAAAAAGTCAATTATATTTAATATATGTTAAGAAATATAAAAAAAATACGTGTGGCACTCGGGGACTGCCGCGGTAAAGCATAGCATTTTTTAACAACTTATGCAAATATAATTATTTATTTATTTTATTTATGCGGTATGAAGATTTTTTTTTCTGATATCAGATAACTGCGCTGAAATTATTCCGAATCGATTCGGAATAATTTAAACGTCTTCCGATAGAGCGCACGAATTTTATTCGATAAAGCAAAAAAAAACGGATATTATTCTTTGACTATTCGAAAAAAATCGTAGATAAAAAGATAGATAATTAAATTATCTTTAAAATGGTGCAGGTTTCATAATAATACGCCAGATAGTATTTGCGTAGTAGTCGTTTTTGTGTTCGGGTAGACCTAATTTCACAAATTATTTACACTATGTAATATAAACAAAATCTAAAATATTCAAAGCTAAGAATATTAGCAAAATGTTCTTGTTTAACATATATTTTTTTCGAATCGTAATCAGTACTCGTTTAGACGTAATTATCAGTTAAAAGTCATTATTTTCGTTAAGAAATTTCTTCATTCGGTCGCCGCGCTGGCCTGGCCCGCGATAAAAGCTATGCAATAGCTTAAAAAAAATAGGCGAACTAGGCAAACGGCCGGACTACTTAATCTAGGGCTGGAAAACGGCGGCACAAGGCTTCTCCGTCAAGTCTTCCTCCATCAAATAAATGCAATGAATATCCTCCAAATTTTGACGATGTTATCGAGGAGATTGTTTATCCGTATGGGGTCATTATACTTTACAAAATCGTAGCCTGCAGTGCCTAGTACAGCTCGTATTTGACAATAAAATGCAAATAAATCGTTTTATCTACGATTTTTTTCGAATAATCCGGTTTTCTTGCTTTATCGAATAAAAAATTTGTGCGCGGCGCTCTATCGGAAGACGTTTAAATTATTCCGAATCATTTGCTACCGCAGCCGCAAACGATTCGGAATAATTTCAACGTTTTCCGATAGAGCGCAGTTATCTGATATCAGAAAAAATAAAATAAATAAAATAAATAAATAATTATAATTGCATAAGTTGTTAAAAATGCGATGCAATAGCTTTACCGCGGCAGTTCCCGAGTGCCACACGTATTTTTTTTATTCATTTTAAACATAACATGCGAAATTCATAAAATGGCCATAACAAGTAATGGTGCGAAGTGAACGACGACCCACATTCACAGCGCATGCCCAACTAGGCCGAGTATAGCCTGTATCTGGGCATACGATTTATTTTCGACTTGGGTGGAAAAGCATAACTAACGTAGGACACATACACTTATACACACAGATAGACATATATACATATATACATATACATACATACACACATACACATATACCTATGTTACATTATGTTTATTATCTTATATCACATTTATGCAGGTATATTATTTCTAAGAGATGATTTGCAGAAGATCATTCTCTGTCCTTGAACGACCTATATGGAAGGGCTGGCCCTGAGTAGCTTGTATAGATATAATACTATAGTATATTGTGACACGTACATAAGCGGTAAATTCTCTAATTGGTTACAAATGTAATGTAATTTAATTCCCGGAATTTTTTGACAAAGCATGATTATATTGAGTATAGCGATATACGTATATCTATACACGTGCTCCCTTTCCAGTAGTATAGGTTGTATAAGTGGCTGCCGAAAAGGGGAGGGTTAGGGGAGTGAGGGAAGGGAGGTGTCAGGATTCCGTGATCAAGTGGAGATTTTTGAGCCATCTCTCACCTTGTTAGGTCGTTGTGGGCGATGAAAGTACAAGCGAGGCAGGCAACAGCCAAGCCTTTGCTGTGGTTTTCCGTTGGTTGTTTGCGAGGCGATCGCCAGGGCGAAATGAACGCTGTAGATTTTAATTTTGGCGGAAGGAATTTAATTGAAAAACATGCTCGAGTGCGAGTCAGCTATCTCAGCCAAACAATAATTTTACGCGTCTCCTCTTGCTATTTATTTTATTACAATTTTATTATTCCTGTGTATCTATTTATCCTAAGTATTATCATCGATTATATATGGTATTAATTGCTCAACTCCATAGTAATACTTAGCAACCCTTCTGAAATTGACGATGGCGCTGGTATCATTGACGGCTAAGCTAATAACAATTTTCATGCCCATCTATAATAACATTGATAATAAATGGTTTTTTATGAGGGACTGATTGTTTATAAAGGGGCCCTGTTGCAGTGAGGTCACTAAGAATCATTTGTTAGGGTCACACAAACTCACGGGTCAACACCCATCCGGCAGACTCCATGCAGAGACGCGAGCCAGGGTTCATACTAACGGCGTGTGAGATCGATAAAATCACATTTTAAATGCTTTCTGTTTCTGAGCGCCGATTTTACGATCTTCAAAACGAATTATTTTTGAGATCGGCCAGTAAACTTAAATCAAAATCCGGCTCAAACATAGCAAATAGCTCACACTATAACGAGCTAATAATCTACTTATATACGTAATTAATTATATACAGTACCTACTTATATACATACTTACATATATACATACTCATGGCCGTACCCAGCTTTTGGCCCAGAGGGCGGCAAATCAGACATTTAAGCCGGGTCCACCGCGTACTACACGAAACATTAGGTGCATGTAGAGTGTAGTATAGGTAACACCCGCTGGAGATCCTACTTTATGGGTAGTAAAATAAAATAAATAATCATATATAAATATAATCAAAATGCATTTATTTAATTTGAATTGTTTAATTAAACAACTATTTAAATAGTAATTTTCGAGGACCTTCAGCAAAACGGTTTACGACGTCTTCTGTGAAAGAATAGCCTATAATGTTTACAAGTTTTTTAAGCTATTGCATAGCTTTTATCGCGGGCCTAGGCCAGCGCGGCGACCAAATGAAAAAATTTCGTAACGAAAATTAATGACTTTAAACTGATAATTACGTCTAAACGAGTACTGATTACGATTCGAAAAAAATATATGTTATACAAGAACATTTTCCTAATATTCTTAGCTTTGAATATTTTAGATTTTCTTTCTATTATATAGTGTAATTAATTTGTGAAATTAGGTCTAACCGAACACAAAAACGACCACTACGCAAATACTATCTGGCGTATTATTATGAAACCTGCACCATTTTAAAGATAATTTAATTGTCTATCTTTTTATCAACGATTTTTTTTTCGAATAATCCGGTTTTTTTGCTTTATCGAATAAAAAATTCGTGCGCGGCGCTCTGTCGAAAGACGTATAAATAATTCCGAATTATTTGCTACCGCAGCCGCAAATGATTCGGAATAATTACAACGTTTTCCGATAGAGCGCAGTTATCTGATTTCAGAAAAAATAAAATAAATAAAATAAATAAATAATTATAATTGCATAAGTTGTTAAAAATGCTATGCAATAGCTTTACCGCGGCAGTCCCCGAGTACCACACGTATTTTTTTATGTACACTAAGCATACATACTCATTTAACCTGTCTTCGGTCATTGTTGATCTCAGCCATGTTTTAAAGCGTCTGAGTGTACTGAATGACCTTTGAATTGTAGCTGTAGAATAAGACATCGCCAATAAAATTTCTAGTGCTGTTCAGGAAAGGGGGAAATGTTGCCAGATAGCGAAAACAATGCCGAAGAAAAGAAGAGCTCTCTCGAGAAGCCTTGGACCTCGTCACAGACCACCAACAAAATTATTGTAATTGCAATCAAAAGTGCAAAATATATTATTGCAATTGTAAAGTAAGTCGTACCGACAATAGTAGGTACCTAGGCGTACAAAATCCAGGGGGGCAGCTGCCCTCCCCTGCCCCCCTGAGTACGCCCATGTACATACTTACTTATATACACTTATATAGGTACATTCATACTTATATACAATTTGTGCGGGATGGCTCTAAAGTCAAAAAATATTTCACTACAAAACCTTCCTTAACAACCGAGAAAGCTTCAGATTGGATTCTGGAGGTCGATTGGTCTCTAAGCAGTTAAAATTCCCTGAAAGTCTCGGATGTACAGCCCTCCATTCAGATATAACTCTTTACTTCCTATCTCGGAAGGTGGCCCTTATTGTAGAAATAACTGTTCCATGGGAATCAAATATCCCAAAAGACCACGGTAAATACCAAATAGATACCATGATCTTGCAAATGCCATCACCAGGAACGACTTCACTGTTCACCTTCACGCGGTGGAAGATGGCGCTCGTGCCCAGCCAGCCAAATCTCTGTTTCACCTCTTTAAAGATCTCGGTCTTTCCAGAAAAATAATCAACTCTTTCCTAGAAAAAAATATCGCAAAACTGCGATTTCCGCATCTCAAATTCATTGGCTTCGAAGGGGGAGTGAAGTGTGGTGAATGTAAAGTGAATGGTGGTAAGGTGAACGCTCACATGTGGCAAGACACCAGTCTTAAACCTACCACAGCCGGTCGTTGGTCCGGAGTCCAACGCTCACCTCCCAGAAATGTATTGATGGTATTGTGATGGGCCCGTCTCCGGTCGGTGAATTCCATGGCAGCTCCGTTTTTATATTATTTATTTTATTTATACAAAAATACTCCCTTAAATCTAACAACAATTTCAAGTTCTTATACTAATAAGGTAAAGGCTACCCAACGCAGACTACCCACTTACGGATCCCTGCTTATAAATTGGGCAAAACGGCCGACGTTAGCAATAAAGTCGATATTTAACGTTTCACCGAGTTAAGCCAAACTTTGCAGAGGAAAGTGCTTGGGTCGACGCGTTTTACACGGCAGACTTTGGGCCATGCTGACTGCGGAATTTCCGGTTTGACATTTTAGGCTTTATAAGCCATAGGCGGGTAGTAAATAATGAAAATGTCTACCTGGTTGGTATATATTAAGAAAAAGTCTTTTAAATGATGTTTTAAACCGGAACAGCTTTTCAAGTTGTCTCAGTGGCAAAGGCTGGGAGTTCCATATTCGGGCCGCCTTGGAGATAAAAGAAAAAAAAACTTGGATATGAAAGTTAACGAAAGCTGAAGTATAGCCAGTATTATATTTTTCTGAGAGCGTAATGGAAGGCCATGTGATGAAAGGGGAAAGAAAAGATTATACAAATAAATAGGCATGTTTGAAGTACACGAAAGAGTAGGATGCCACTTGCGTGCGAATGGTCGACTTCTATCATGTAGTCAAACTTCTACATGAACAAATTGATACTTTCTAATTTATTGAGTAGCTCCTCATTCGCGTCTATATAAGCTACATTAGCGTAGTAAATTATTGATAAAATAAAAGATTTTGCCTTTTGCGTTTAATACAAAAAGGTAGAACATTCTGGAGTCGTTTAAAAGACCGGAGGCTTGCAAAAATTTCACGATCGACCTCACTTACTTGAAGATTCCATTATAATATTTTATTAATGAGCAAGCCTAGGTTTCTTAACGTATTTATTTATTTGAATTTTATTTTAAACTTAGATAGTAAATACAGGATACAAGTAGGTTCAAACCCGATTAAAGAGAACTCATTATCAAACCTTTGAACAGTTTACAACGCTTGCATAACAAATTATGTTAGAAATTAACTGAGCATACATACAACTTGTACATACATTCAAGAAATACCGTATCCAAAGATTTAGTACGAACGACATATTTCGAATTGGCACATAACTTACTAGCATACGGAATCGTAGCTTGGGGTGGAGCCTCGCTGCAAGCACTTGATCCTCTAATTAAGTTCCAAAAGTCGCTATTAAGAGTAACACACAAAAAACCCTTCCGGTATTCTACTGAGAGCTTGTACAAGGAATGTAAAGTCCTAGATATTAGTCAAATTTACGCTAAGGTAGTCCTACTCTACTACTATAATCATTAGAATTATCATATATATTCAACACACCATAAGTAATACGAGTAATAACAATCAGACAGGACTTGATCCAAAAAAGAGAACAAGTTTTGCGCAAAAACACTTTTTTTACATTGCTCCTCGACTGTTCAACAAAATGAATAGTGTTTTTCCTACAGGACTGAAATCTAGGACTAGTCACGGCGTAAAGAAAAATCTAACTAAGTCACTTTTGACTATGGGTCGACAAGAAACGGAGACATCAATAACATTTATGAGATATATGTAACACGATTTGTGAGATATATGTAAATATATATAGTATTAGTTTATATTTATTTTATTTTATTTTTTATTTTTATTCCAACAAAAGAGAAAAACAGCGCTCAGGTCTTAAGTTAATAAATAATAATAACAATATTACGGCCAAAATAGTCTCCTGGTAATATACAGTTAATGTGCGCGATGTTGTGTAATAATATTTATATATTATGTTATATTATCATCTTCTCTCGATTTGTGAGTGTGTATGATATAGTAGGATGAGTGTGTTTATGTGTGTGATTGTGATGTGTGTTTAATGGGTGTGTGTAAGTGTATCTACGTGTATGTGTCATAGTTGTATATATATGAGAGTGTGTGATTCTGCACAGGTATGTATCTGTTCAAGCTTTTAAGGTCTGGTCTATTACCGCTCTGATAAACTCGTTTTTGCTCATTGAGAATATGTCTAGTTCCTGAAACGATTCATCATAGGCTTCCATAATTCGATGCAGAGTTGAATTCCTTGCTTGATTTGTATGGAGTATAAAGAGTATATGGAGTATTTATCTATAAAGTATATATTTATTTATGTATGTATGTGTATATTTATATGTATATACTTAAATTTAATATGATTACGCTTTATTATTTTGGAGACATATCTATCTTCTTAAATTTAATATAATAATATACAAAGATAATGCAGCAAGTTACGAACACCACACTACCTTCTCTTATATTAAGCCTACCTTAGTACAGGAGAGGCCTAGTTAGGATGGCTTTAAATTTAAAAATATATGTAACATTATAGATTAATAAAGAATTTTGAATTTGAATTTAAAGTTGAGCACGTTGATAGTAGAGAAATGTACTTAGGGTAATAATAATATAAGGATACATTACTGCTATACTACTATTACATTACTGATATAAGGGACAAAGAAGTTTTCATGAAATTAATATTTCATGGAGGACGTTTTGAAACTCGCAGTCGCAGAGAGAGATTCAGAAAATTCCCCATCAGAAAATTCCCGTAAAACGTGTTTCGACGACTGGTTTATTTGGTATATCGCGTCAAATAAGGTCTATTGTAACGGTGACAACATGTTTTATAGAGCAATTCCCAGTATTTATTTGACAGAGCAGTATTGGTTAAATCTAAAATGTGTTTTTATATCTTTCAATTCACTCCCCGTTCAAGTTGCCATTTCATATCGTATAAGTCAAAGGGCAAGTTTTGATATCCGTTAGGGATTTATTGAAGCTCTCCTTGACTACGTCAAATTTGTCGTCGGCAGTGATATGCTTCGCCTTTATGAGCTTTCCCTCGCCTTGTCGAGAGCAAGTAGAGTAGGGGAAGGAAGGCAGGAGGGGATAGCTCGACACAGATATATCATAGGGAGGCATTCGTAACGGATGCGACTCGAACAAGAAATCGCCGGATCGACGGGATCCTCACATATCTGCGTTCAGAGGAGCGAGATCACTGGTAGTGATCATTTCGTGTCTTGACTTGAACAACCGTACATTTTTGAGAAGTTTTTAATAGTTCGACCTGTATGTAACTAACTATGTAATGGAATCTAAGGTAACTACTTTAACCATCTTCCAAGGATCGTAGCATCATTAAAATTGGCAGCTGTATGTAGTTCTGATGACAATACAATAATATGGTACTGTCGAACTGATCTGATGATGGAGTCGGAAAATATGAACTGGAACTTCATGATGGAACATCGTATCATAGCTGTGTTTGGACTTGTTAGAAAAGTCTTGGAATGAACTTTGACCATGATTAGATTTCAAGGTCTGATGATGAAGCAGGAAGATAGGCACTGGCATTCTATGATGGAATATCGTATCATAGCCGTGTTATCATAGCCCAAAAGCGTGTTTTTAGTGTTTTTTTTAAACTATTAATTTATTAATTACTTTCCCACAGACCACTACATCACTGCAACCATTTTTTCTGACTGTTAATTTTTATTTTATTTTATTCGCGAAACAGACAGTACAAAAAACATATTTACGAAATCAAAATATAACAAACATAAACCATGTATATATTAACATCTCCTTTTCTTCAGGTAATACTTTCTTCTATGGTTGCGATTTTGAAGGTGTTGCTCGCTGTTTTATGATGTGAACGTCTTTCATTTACTAAAATTATCACTAATACTTTGCAACCATTCTACTTGCGTAATTTATTGTGATATGATTATGTAGAGGAAAGAAGCTTTTAATTGATCAGATTTGTTTCGCATGTGCATATAGAGCTATTATGGGACCACGCAAGATGCAATCGCACTTGCATTTAGCTTCACGCGCGGCGTCACAAAGGCGTACGTAGCTCGGCAGTACGTTTCTCGATCCGAACGATAGTGACTGAGGTCCGAATATTCAGTTGGGTAAAAATCTTACGCTGAGTAGACCCGTTGAGATCTATACGATCTACACATCATTTCAAATCCCATACCATAATGTCAATGCCTTAAAATCTTACGCGAAATGATATTTGTTAGTTATAATGATAAATGATCTAATGTAAACGAAACCACCCGGAAACAGCCCTCTGCTTATCTCATTCGGTGGAAAACTGCTGACAGATAAAGACATAGCGGTATATGGCCATGTATGAAGCAAATTTGCGCAAATCCGCAGTTACCAATTCTGTCGCTCAGTTTTCACGCCCTCAAATGGTTTTATTCCCTCCTTGTGATCTCTTTCTGGGAGTTAATGGGCCCTTGCTGAGTTGGCCACGAAGACCCATTCTGTTCAGGGTTGGTCACACTCACGCGTCAACACCTATCCGACGGCCTCCACGCATGAAGTGCGAGCCTGGGTAGGACTCTGGCTTTATGGTTAGTTTCCCCTAGGAATCAACCTTATAGCGCTCCTGGACGGTCTGCGCACCATGCGGCGAAAGCCAATCGATTGCGCACTCTGACTAACAGTCGGGGGAGTCTGGAAGCAGTACTTTTTCCTATAGAGCGGGGGTGGTTGCGGACCTTACGGCGACTACCTTTGAAACGACCATCGGCTACCCGATCCTGGGTGAACAGCCGGGCCAAGGATTCCGTGGTCCGCGATAGATTCGGTATACACCATTTCACCGCTTCGTAAGGGAGAGATCCGCGCAAGCGACCTCGAACTCGTAACCAATCGAGAGACTGGAGTAATCTGGTCGCAATTAGAAGTAAGGGCGTGAGTGTAAGCCCGCTGGATAACACTCCTGGCTATCTCGCGGTTAAGGCGTTGGCCTCTTACGGGTTTGTGGCGGAGCTAGACGGTGGACTGTTTTTGTCCTAAGTCTTCTGCGCTCACCCCAGGGAGATAGAACGACTAATCGTTAAAACTTCCTGAGGTGACGGGCTCGCCCGCGGTAGTCGTTCGCCCGCTGTAGTCGTAACGGTTACCCGAGGAATGATAATGAAGTGACTGCTCGTGTATGATAGTGCGGTGGTTTACGACCCGAGGATGATTGCAAGGTGTGAGCGCGGTAGACGGTCACTCGAGGATGAGGATTAATTGGTCGAATGTACTGGTTTATATACTGTAATGCATGACGCAATGCTGAAGGCGTGGGGGAAATAAGTGGGTCGATTGGATCGATCAGATGAAATTGACATGAGTCACCGGCTGCGACTGCATTAATTACCGAAATTAGATGGAATTTAATGGCAGTACACGTGTGGAATTGATTATGTTTGCGTCTATAGATTTCTTTAGAATGTATTGCTTTTGTTGACTTGATATGTAGGACGAAGTTTCTACACTCTCATACTCTCGCATGCTGTTGAATGTATTTCTCTCTCTCTCTCTCTTTCCCTTTCTCTCTCTCTCCCTCTCTCTGTCACATGTTTTACGCGCATAGGATATGACCCAACTCATTGGTACCTAAGGGCATATCAAGGCCTTATATATCGATGCTTGTGGGTGCATCATTAATTATTATTCTTAATTCCAACACTTAGAGAATATTGTTACTGAGAGTGACGCATCTAGTACATTAGCATATCCATCTTTCTGGATCTGTGGCTTCGCCGAGCAGCTTTCTCGAACAACAAAGACTTTTTGAAGCCTGGCAAGTTACATCATAAAACATTGTCTTCTTTCACGTCTAGTATTCCGTTACAATAGGGCAGTTTTCTTACAAAATAACAGCAACGATCGCAACTAGGTAAACAAGTATCTAACAAGGACGTTAATTTGGAAGACTGCATAAAATCGCTTCATTTCATTTTATATCCTCCAACATCGTGGATGGGACCAGAGGCTACATCCGCCACCTGGGTAGTTTCAACGGCTTGTGTCATTTATTTACCAGGGTTTTAAATACAACTTTTCTCCAATCCAATCTCTATAAATTTACCCTGGAACCGTATATTCAAATGCATTTTGTTATAGATTAAACATAGAACAAAAAGGATTATATTAAACAAGAGAGGAAACAAGTAAATACATTAGAAAGATTAAAAAAACACGACTGCCCTTAAAAAAAATGAACTATTGAATTTATAATAATTTTTATTACAAAGTTTTTATGAAATATGTGCTGCGTATGTATTTATCCATATAAATACGTGTACATTTCCAGGAATCAGATCTTTTATTTGACACTAAACACGATACATTTATGTTAATTTATTGGAATTTGAACATTTAGTCAAATACTTCCTTAATATTTAAGCAGTTAAGGTACCCTATGGTACTCGCGATGAAATAACGATTCTATCAATACCACACACTTCTAAATCGGTTCGAGCGTTTAGAAGTTATCGTGGAATAAAAAACGGAAAAGATACATAGATGAACCCTGAACATTTTACACTCCTTTTTGACGGTTAGCCGTGTAAAAACTAAACAATAACACACTTTAAAATATAAAAAAAACGGTTGTGTCACTCCAATACTTTCCCGGAAAGTATCCATGGACTTTTATTACATCTGAATATTAATAGTAAAAACTGAAACTGAAAAGTATAAAAAATCTTCTTCTCCGTAAGCTGTACAACTTCAACAAGGACTACAAATTAACGTTGACCATTGCATCATTTCTACGTAGCCGAAGCTTCTATATTCAACTTGATGGGAAAACCAGCATGAGGTGTAGACAAGATAACGGTTTACCCAAGGCGGAGTGCTAGCTCCTTTACTCTTTAACGTCATCGCTCCACCTTCAATACGTTATTATGTCCTGCCTGAGTCTGTGCGCCTACAGGTGATAGATGACCCAAGACACCCAGAACCACAGCACAATCGCCCCAAATTGCGGCTGTCTTTTTTGGGTCACACACAACCGCTCTAATGCAGTCAATTTACGTAGACCATATCGCCATCCCACTAATGAACTTTATAAAGAAGCTAATGTCCTGGATTGTAGGCCACTTTTTCTAAAAACTTCCCTCTTAAGGCTATTTTTGGACAATAACTCAAATCTCGGAATAATTCAGAACCGAAGACCAACGAGACAAGTTATACAAAATAGCCTTATAATACCCAGAATGAAAACATCATTTGGACAAAGACATTTCTCTTTCATTGCGCCGAGATTTTACAATCTGATCAATATGGAAATAAAAATGAATTTGACATTTAGGGAATTAAAAAATAAATTAAAGAAATGGTTATCGAATCATGACAGACTAACCATACATCAAATGTTAGAAATAATAGTTTAATAAAACTTAGGTGCACAAATTTAAACATATTTTCTAACATGTATGTTGAATATATTTTAACATTGAACTAACTACCAAAAATTATTTGACTTTGTTGTTATATATTATTTTGACAATGAATTATACTTTTCTTGACTAGATATTTTCATATTAAATCCTTTATTACTTAACATATATTAAATATTAATGACTGTTTCTTTCTAATAATAATAATAATAATAATAATAAACTCTTTATTTGCACTTAAAAAGTATACAAAAAAGGCGAGCTTATTGCCACATGGCAATGTCTTACAGCTAACCTAAACATAGTGGTACATGCGCGCATTGTGAAAATAAAGATTATTACATAACATACAGACAAGTGGAAGGATTTAAGACTAATAGTGCCCGAGGAGAGGAAATTGGGGGAGGAACAGGAGAGAAAGGGAAGAACTGGTTACTTCTTAGAAAGGTAGTAATCTTTAAGGTGAGTCTTAAACGATGGTAAAGAAGGCGAGTTTCGTATATTTGCTGGGAGATCGTTCCAGAGTCTTGCACCATGGACACAGAAAGAATAGGAATAGAAATCACTATTATGACTCGGAATTTTTAATAAACTGTCAGAGGCTGACCGAAGTACGAGACCGTGGGAACTTAGTGGTTCAAAAAGCTCCTGGAGATAGGATGGTGTTAGTTGGGTGAGTACACGATATAGGAGAGCCAGTATATGAACATTTCTTCTTTGGCGTATTGGCAACCACTTTAACTGTGCCCTATAGTCGGACACGTGATCATACTTACGTAGACCGAAGATGAATCGTATGCATACATTTTGCAAACGTTCAAGTTTGTTGAGCAGAATGAACTGTAAAAGAGTGCGTGTAAACAGAAGAATGATGTAACGGAATGGCGAGTGTGTTATCCCGGCTTGATCGAAGTGGAAGACCGTGGCCTCCCAAAGGGTGGAAATTCTCTTTTAGATAGGAGGGTGAAGTGGGGTTATTGAGTATGTTGTAGAGTAGCGACAACGTATCCATGCATCAAAGAATAATCGATGTTTTGAAATATCGTCAAAAGTTTCTCAATCCCGTAATTCGGTGTGTGTATATGTAAATAAAGTATATGTAATATAAATCAGTGTATATATGAATGTAAATCATTCAAACACGACAAGAAACGACCTTTTTTCTCTAGGACGTCGGACGGTTCGCAGATTCAAGTACAGGGTTTTCCAATAAATCGGGTCGATGTTGACAGCCGCGGCTGGGGCGGCCACGTTGTTTTGGCGGCATCTGTCAAATATGTTGTTTATGTCAATGATGCCAAATCACCATGGCAAGTTACACGATTGAGCAGCGCGTTAAAGCTTTACTATCGAAATGAGTGTTTGTATGGTAACGTGAGTTGGCCTCCAAGATAGTGCGATTTGACCTTGCTAGATTTTTATTGTAGGGTTTTCTGAAGTCGCAGGTCTATGCCAATAAGCCGCTATAGACCAATACCCTTAAAGTAAACTTAACCCAGGCCATTGCTTAAATTCAGCCAGATCTATGAGGGGGAGTCATCGTAAATTGGACCTCTCGAATCCATGCCACCGTGCGTAGCCGCGGCGGATCATACTCCATACATAATAGCATACATGGGCTTTCAAAAAAAAACGTTTATATCTCACACACAGCTTGTATTATTGCAAATACCGTTATTGTAAATCCCTATGGTCCCTATATTCCATTTTGCATTAAAAAAACATGTTAAACTTACCTTGAATTAAGGATCAAATCTGCGATGAACAAAGTCACTAAAGACGTCCACGACTCAACGTCTAAGCCCTACAAAGAAAAGATAATATGTGTTATTATTACAGACTTAATAAGCTGTGACATGCATTATTATTAGAAAAGAAGTTGAGAATATTTCATGTATTAATTATTTATTTATTTGTTTATTCGCTGATTACTAATCAACATTACAGAAATACCAATGAATTGAAAGTAATATTAATAAAGATATCAACTTGTAATTACACAAATAGAATGCCATAATACTTGCTATCATATAAAAATCAATAATTAAATGCCTTTATTTTAAGTGAAAGAGGGTTGGCGGTAAAAATATCAAAATCTTGTGTCATTTAGTGTATTTCATTTAAATACCGCAAAGCACGCGCCAACAAGTTCCATTTCGCAAGGTTAGTGCGCGAGAACGGTTCCGCGGAAAGATGATGCGATCGAGCTCAAAGATTAGGTACGAAAAGATCGACCTTTGCTACTAATCCATAATCAGTGTTACCACGAATTAGATTAAATATATAGAACAGGGTCAGTATTTCTCTTTTAAGATAGAATGAATTATCATTATTATTTTTTTATTTTTTATTTTTTTAATTTTATTTTTTTTTATTTTTGTTTATTCATTTATTACTAATCAACATAACAGTAAAACCAAGGCATTGAAAAGTAAAATTATAAAGATATTACCATAACTATACAAATAGAATGACACTTATAATACTAGCTATCATGTAAAAATAAATAATTAATAGCTTGCAATTTAAACAATTGAGGGTTGGCGGTAAAAATATCGAAATCTGGTGCCATCGAGTGAATTTCATTTAAGCGCCGCAAAGCACGCGCCAACAAGTTCCACCTCGTAAGGTTAGTGCGCGAGAACGGCTCCGCGAAAAGATGGTGCGATCGAGCACGGAGATAATTATTTGGTATGAATAGATCCACCTTTGCTTGTAAGCTAGGGTTATCAGTTTTACCACGAATTAGTTTGAAAACATAGGACATGGTCAGCATTTCTTTTCTGAGACAGAGAGAATTATAGCCATAAATGGATAATATCCTTACTATTGAAATATATACAAAAATGGATAATATCCTTACTATTGAAGTTCAAAAATCGCAAAAAAACACTTTTGTAACTTTTACAGCAACTAGAGATGTCAACTACAACGGGCGAAGCCCGTCACCTCAGGAAGTTTTAACGATTAGTCGTTCTATCTCCCTGGAGTGAGCGCAGAAGACTTAGGACAAAAACAGTCCACCGTCTAGCTCCGCCACAAACCCGTAAGAGGCCAACGCCTTAACCGCGAGATAGCCAGGAGTATTACCCAGTGGGCTTACACTCACGCCCTTACTTCCAATTGCGACCAGATTAAATAAAATAAAAAATAAAATAAAATAAAATTACTCCAGTCTCTCGATCGGTTCCGAGTTCGTGGTCGCTTGCGCGGTCCTCTCCCTTATGAAGCGGTGAAACGGTGTGTACCGAATCTATCGCGGACCACGGCATCCTTTGCCCGGCTGTTCACCCAGGATCGGGTAGCCGATGGTCGTTTCAAGAGCAGTTGCCGTAAGGTCCACAACCACCCCCGCTCTATAGGAAACAGTACCTATTTCTTGCAGACTCCCCCGATTGTTAGTCAGAGTGCACAGTCGATTGGCTTACGCCGCACGGTGCGCAGACCGTTCAGGAGCGCCAGAAGGTTTTTGAAAGGGATCCGAACTACGTCGGAATTATATGCTACAATAAGCTACCCTCTAGTTTAATAAAAATATGCCGCGAAGGAAAAATGCTCCAATTTAAAAATAAACTCAAATTATATCTCATTGAAAGAGAATTGTACGACATTAACGATCTCTAAAAACTGTATGAATCTCGACTATATCTCTTTCTGTAATAAGTTTTTAATCGATTTTCAATTTGACTATTTCTATTATTAAGTAGGCACATATTAATTATATCTTGACTATTTTTATTTGCAATATAATCACTAAGACATTTTATTTTACTTTTTGACAATCGTCACATTTTTTTTTGTTATTTTTGACATTACATTTATTAATTTTATACTAAAAAAACCTTTTTTTATCGGTATTTTAAAGAATTAATTACTCTGTGTTTTTATCTGGTAAACTAAATGGTGAGACTCGATTTAATTCTACAATAATACCTTCTTTATTCTTAAGAGTAACCTTTTATGTTTTGATTATTAATAGAAGAATTTGATCATTAATGAAGAATTCAATCATATCACGGCTAAATGTAAATGTAATACAACTGTCTATACAGCTATATTAACTAAGGGAAACTAGCCCTAAAGCCAGAGTCCTGCCCGGGCTCGGACTTCATGCGTGGTAGCCGCCGGATGGGTGTTGACCTGTGAGTGTGACCAACCCTGAGCAGAATGGGTCTTCATGGCCAACTCAGCAAGGGCCCATTAGCTCCAAACATTTACCAGCACGAGGGTATAGGTATCGTATCGTGCGTATTCCAAATAGCTGCATTCGTTTCCATGCGCATAGCCCGGATATTATTAGTGTTTGTATTTCCATATTACAGCTGTTGTAGATAGTTGCCTAGTTATCTATCTATATCACACTCAATGGAGTAACTATTAATAACAATGTTATGTTGGGGCAGTTGGCCCGATCTACCCATTTCTTTATCACTGTGAGCCCCGTAAATGGACCGTGCAGTTTTCAGTAGCGGAAACAGAAATCGCGTCAAGCATACATACATATTGGCGCTTATTGCTTTGAGAATAATCATTCTTGTTCAGCGAGCCGAAAGTGAATGGAACCACGTTTGCTTTAGATACCTTGCTTCACCGCATGTGTAGAAATTCTCACGCATTTACTACTCGTACGTGGTATGCACATTCTTTGCGCAGACCGTTGAAATAGCACGTATCCTATCGCATCGAAAATGAAAAGAGTAACATGATCACGATTGAAATTTAGTCTCTCTACCGTTTCTATACATCGCCCGTGCAATGTGAGGGCCCGAGTTCTGGGGGGCCCAATGGAGTTTTTGTCATTTTTATTTAAAACTTCATTTACATAAAAAATACGCATTGTAAAAAAATAATTAACTACCAAAAAGCGGTTTCAAAAAACATTACTTTCTTTCGCGTTTCATTGTTTAACCGAGTTAAAATAAATAAATAGTTTAAAAAAACACGAAAAACACGCTTTTGGGCTATGATATAATATTCAGATACACACGGCTATGATACGATATTCCATCATGGAATGCCAGTGCCTATCTTCCGGCTTCATCATCAGACCTTGAAACCTAATCGTGGTCAAAGTTCATTCCAAGACTTTTTTAACAATTCCAAACACAGCTATGATACGATATTACATCATGAAGTTCCAGTTCATATCTTCCGACTCCATCATCAGATCAGTTCGACAGCACCATATTATTGTATTGTCCTCAGAATTACATACAGCTGCCAATTTTCATGACGCTACGATCCTTGGAAGATGGTTAAATTAGTTACCTTAGATTCCATTACATAGTTACATACAGGTCGACCTAATAAAAGCGTGTTAAAAAAGGAGGTGGTTATCAATTCGGTTGTATCTTTTTTTTTAATGTTTGTCACTTTAGAACTTGGCCATTTATGAACCGCTTTGGAAAATATTTTTTTTATTCGAAAGGATATACTTACAGATTGGTCCCATTTTTATCAGAATCCTGTTGTGATGATGGGATCCATGAGGAATTGAGGTAACTCCTCAAATATTATCATTTGAAATTGAAAATGTTCAATTCCGATGACAATTCATTTTTTATGGTAAGAATGACCTGATTCTACACCCTGGGTTTAATCATGACATGAAACTCCTCAATGGTCAACAGCACAGACCCCAAATTTCGTATACTAATTAGGTTATGATAGCCCGTTCTAAGTTTTATCATGACATGGCTGCTGCACCCAGGGTTGGCTCCTGACGAGGGAACTCCTCAATGGTCAACAGCACAGACACAACATTTTGTATATTATTATGTATTCAATTATGACAGCCCGTTCTAAGTTTCACCAAGGATTGCGGCACCCAGGGTTGGCTTCCAACGAGGGAACTCCTCAACGGTCAACAGCACATACATACAATTTTGTATACGCATTCAATTACGATAACCCATTCTAAGTATCCCCATGGCTGCTGCACTTAATAAAAAAAATGGAGTCGGTTTTGCTTTTCGTTAAAATTTTGTCTATTATTATTATTTTATTTTCTATACTTCGCAAGAACGTTTCAAAATAAGACGGCATTGTGGTATTCAATAGTTAAATACTTCCTAACGTTTCGAAGAAACAATATAATAATAAAAAAAACGCTCATAAACATAGGTATACGAGCTGTGACAGGAATTTAATTTAGACTGGTTTCACTGAGAGAGGGCCGAATTAACATCGTCAGAAAAAAAAGCAAATAGTTGTATCAATACTCTGAGATCCATTTATTGTGCTTTGGCACAGTCACTGATGATGTACGGTAATATCTTTTGGGGCGGGGCAGCTAAACTGCTCTTAGATCTAAAGTGTATGTCTTGCCGGTAAAGTATATTATCTAGATAAACTAATAAAATGTCAAAAGCGGTAGTGAGAGTCAATAACAGAAAACCTATCCGATTTTTTCTTCAATTAGTTTGAGATGCTTGATATCAGGCAGCTATATATAAAATCGATTGTCATGTAGTTTTACAACTAGGTTCATTGCATGTAATGATCTGAAAATCATCACATGATCGCTTAGCAGCTCTAAGCTAACCGAAAATAGATTAATCAAATTTTAAAATTAAATTGTACTTGAAAAAGATCATAGTGACATCTAGCGATTTAATTAGGAACTAAAAACTGACAGATGAAAGAAGGGCCGTTGCTAAACTATAGAGCGCAGTGCCAGAGTCACATAAATAAAAGGGTTTGAGTAGTTTTTGAGAGTTAAGGACATTATTAGGGGTTTAAATATAGACAATCAGGAATATTTGGCAAGAAATTAGCATATTTTGAGATTTTTACGAAAAATCGACGTAAATATCAATAATTGACAAATAGACAATAGAAGCATGTTTATGGTCTTAAAAAAGTCGACCGATTGGTTTTTCAAAGAAATATAAAAAGGGGTCATTAAATAGTAGGAATTATGGGAGAATTAATAGCAATATTGATAAAGTCATTTGAAGAACATTTAATTTATTATTAAGAGAAATTGGAAAACATAATCGACATCGATGGAAGAAAGCCGAATCGATGATGTCCAAAGAATTTTTCACCAAATAATTGCCAGTCAAAATAAAATTTAATAGTTAAAATGAGGAAATTTAGAAACACTTAATTAAAATAAAGGAATTACTAGATAAAAATACTAGCAATAAATAAAATTGAAATAAAATAGTTATATTATTTCGCTTTCCAATGCGAAAGCGGAAACGACGCGAAAGAAAGGCGGCAAAGTCAGGTCAAAATATGAAGATTTCCCGCCGAATATGAAACATCAATTTCTCATAATACGTAAAATAAATACTTAAAATCATATATAGAATTAGAAGCACGAATTATCGTTAAGAAATTCGTTTGTTACCAATGTGGCAGAGCGTTATTTAACGAAAAAATAGATAAATCAGATCGTTTTATGATTGATTAGTCAATAGTTGTGGGTTAAATTATCAAAAAAAGGTCACATCGATAAGGGTGTTATAAAAGGGATGGACGTGTTGCTTCCGGCATCCATTAAGAAATTTTAGTTGCACGCTCTAAAGCTGCGAAAGTTTGGGAAAGAAAAGTATATTTTGGTGCTCAGATGTAAGAATAAACAGTTTAAAATAAGGGCACTGAGATGCTGTGAAGCATTTTAGTGCCCAGTTCATTTAAATTCGTATAAAGTGTGCAGATCGTACATCACAGAAACGCTTTATCGCAATCGCCATTGATGCGCTTTTTACAAGGACACTAAAAAACGAACAAATAATAGAAATCCAGTGCTAAAAATGTGAATCGAGAGAGCTACGCGGGTTGGCATGTAAAAAAATCCAACATTTCATATAAAATAGAAGTACGAGATTTCGTCGGGGCAATACGAAAATTATATCCAAGATGGCGAACGAATCAAACTGAAACGTCAGATTGAGATCACAACATTGCGAACGTCCTTCGGAGGTGTATAAATTAGCGTCGAAATAAGGGAAAAACATTGATGAGAATGCAGTAACGGCTTGAAATTGCAGTAAGATAGCGAAGCGGTTGAGGTTTCTAAAGAGACATTCTTCTTGGTGATGGCAGATTTCTAGAAAGGCGACACGCATCGAAGAAATTGACATTAGTTATAAGTGCATAATGTGAATGCAGCTGTAAATACGGGAATTATAGCCGAGAGTCGTTGTCGGCAAAGATGTACTAAAAATATGTAAGTTTATTTTGCCGAAGCTGGCGTTATTTAATTATTTGGGCCGAAGCTAGCAAACAAATATTGTCATTGTTGTATATTTTTTGGGGTTATAAATATTAGAGTTTTGGGGGGTTTGTTGGAAATTATTAGAAATGATAAGTAGTAGTAACGTAAATGCGTGATTTCTACATATTTGCACGTTAACTAAAAATGAGGCATTTAACATCGATTGGTATGAATAGTCGTTGATAGTTCTACGAGGTAAACCTCTAGTCAGACTATTATTTAATTTGGAAGAGAGTTAGCCTTTGCTAACTCCGTTGATTCAGACACCAGCCATTATATAATGTGCTTTTAATTTGGAAACTAGTTAAGGAAACATTCGAATTATACTGAATGTTAGAATAAAATTAAAGATAAGGAAAATTGTAGATTATATTAAGGTTTTTTGTTTTGACTGATCGATGGGGTCATTTAAATTCATTATATCACTGGAACGCCATCGACTAGTTGATAGTGTTAGTTTATAAGTAATTTTATTGTTGTATGTAAACATTACGATTCATGTTTCAATATAAATTGACATTGAACACATTTAAATAAATAAAGGATTAGAATCTAATTGTCGAATTTCACGGCGGAGATTTAAACTCATGCATTATCATTATTAATATTATTTTATTAACAATCGACTGAACGCAGCCATTGTTGTCATCGACAAATAATCGATCGAAAATAACTCAAAGAATAAATTGTAAATATTTTGTGGTGAATTAGGCGCTCATTATTATAAATATAATTCACAATAATAGTACTTAAACTAAAATAGAAGAATTTATAATTTTAATTGTTAATATATGCATTTTGGTTTAATATATGGATTATTAATTGGAGAAGATTTGTTTCATTGAGGAAGTAAATACAAAGAGGGAAATTATTAGGCAAGGTATTGGAAGCCTATCCCTCTTGAAGGTAATATTATCACTGTCGTTGTATGGTGGTAACATATTGAAATAGATATAGTAAAATCTTCTCTGACATATGCCGTCCCAATGTGGTGGGCCAATAGACATTGAAAGCATCGTAACATAACATATCGAGAAATAGATTATAAAATCATAACTCGCAGATAAAGAAAAAGTAGTAGAAAAAATTTTCTTTACAAATGACGTCCCAACGTGTGGGGCCTTGATAGATTCTAAATAAAATAAATAGTAAATTATTTTCGATCGATCGTAATTTGGGCATTTAATAAATAAGAAATATAGAAATATGAATCGTGTGATATAACTGTATATTTAGCATTGCGAATTGTTGATATATTGTATATGTGTGTTGTTTTCTAGAAATCTGCCTATATACATAATTTAACGTTATTGTACATTATGTACACATATTGACTGCAATCGTCGTAATTGAATCGGTGATTAAAATAGTACCTCGGGAATAAGAATAGTTTAAAAATAAAATAAACAAATTTGATTGGAAATAAATTTTATTAAAATTAGGCTGAAATTAAAATAAATTAAAATAATTGTAATTAGGACGCCGCGGATAATAACCTTTGGCACGATAGCAATCGTCAACCTTTTGCTTTGAATAAAAATAAAAATAATTAAATTCGTTTAATCAATAATAAAATAAAATAAAATAAATTCGTTTAAATAAAAAATAAAATAAATTAAATTTATTTTGAATCAAAATAAAAATAAATAAAATAAATTAATTAAATTTATTTTAAATTAAAATAAAATAAATTAAATACGACAAATAAATTAAGAATAGACATAGACATCATAATGTCTCAAACAGCTTCGTCATCGAAAAAACGAAGGCTGGAGAGAGATATATCTCGAATAAAATACGAATAGAGAACTCGATGGCTGGGAGGGGGTCGTCGGTTCGCATTTTTAATAATACCCTAAATAGTAATGATATGGATCAGAGACCTTATATTTATGTAAGGTTTAATAATTTAAATTAAAAGCATTAGTAGATACAGGATCTTCTGTTAATATAATAGGGAGAAAATATATAACATTATTTCAGGATTGTGCGTTGATAACAAATGCAATAATATACAATTGATGTCGGCGGATGGTACGATACAGAATATTATAGGAGAATTAGAGATAGATATCAAATATGAGGACATTTGCCGACGTGTAGAATACATACTTAGTAAAAACATACTTAAAATACTTACTTATATATAAAATCAGAAGGTAAAGCCATAGGGCGATGCCACATAAAAGATATGGTAAAAATTAGTAGGGGTGATTAAAGAACCTTACGATTTTATCGGTTGAGTGATTAGTTATAGAAGCTCAATAAATTATTGGGAGTATAAAAAAACTCACGGTTTTTTGATGGTATGTTTTGTGGTTGTCATAGCATTATTATATTATTATATTGGCTGTCATTACAGTTATTATTATTTTATTGAGAGAATAACCAGCAGATTATTTTGAATATCAGAGTTATTGATTGTAGCGGGGTGTGTGTTCTTGTATATGTATTGGATTATTATTATACCAACATAATAAATATTTTAACACGATATATTAAACATTAGATTTCATCATTTTTCAAGTTATAAATTACATTACAGATAATATCATTATCCTGTTCATTTCTAGTAATAGATTATCATCCTATCCATCATCCTATCACCATTCCTATCCTACCATTCTATCATACACTACCTATCCTATCACATTCCTTATTTCTATTCCATTAACAAAGTCTTAATAGCAACAAATCATTAATGCCATACACCAAAAGCAGTATACAATAAATCAGAAATATTTTTAATTACAATACATATTAGCTTACACATTTAGTTGAGCAATATAGTTTTAATTTTTTTCACATTAGAATCACACATTATTTTGCGTATATATATATAGCATACAGTTACATTTTACTAAACATATTATCCATTTGATACGTATATGTATGGAAGAATGCACCTCGTGAAATCGTTGAGTTGTAAAATATTGTTAATAAGCTGACAGTTTTTTCATTTGGGTATCTAGTGGAGTGGTATTGTTTTGCAAAATTGGGGAAGAGTTATGTCGAAGAGAGCGTTGTGTTGTTTGAATCTCTTCGTTTTAAGCAACAAGTATTCCTTTCCTATCCTATCCTATCTTATCCTAAATCCTATCCTAATCACCTACAACTTGTTGTCCAATCATTCCTACCTAAAGCGAAGAAATACAAGCGAACACGTTTAGGAATCTCATTAGTGTAATAAGTTTTTGTTGTTGAACTAAATGGCAAAGCAGTATCGGGGTACGATTTATTATATTGGAGAGAAGATTCCAAAGTATTATTAGTAAAGTCGATGGATTATTGTTATTGATAAAGTTGGTTGATCGTTATATTATTGAGACTGTATAGGGCCAGATTAGAATCATTATTATAATTATTATAAAATATATTTTTGGAATTGAGTTATAGTGCTATATAGAAAGCGACTATAAGATGAATGGAGAGTCATATTAATATTGGTATTTAGTATAGAATGTTTGGTGGTATTGTCGACGTCTCGCTATTTTAGAGCGGGATGAAGAAATTAGAATCGAAAAATGGCGCTAATTTTTAGAGCGACTATAATATTTATGGGAATTTTTATCTGAAGTGGGCGGTCTTCGGAGTTGGAGCCACTGCTCGGGTCCATGTTTTGTTTTGTATTTGGTAACTTGCGAGGGAGTAAATATGGAGGTCTCGGCAAGGTTGAGGTCGCACCTCAACGCGTGATCCTGATCAGATCTACGCTTTTGGACGAGTTGACACCCAGAGTCGGATATGGTCTAGATTCGACAGGGAGGAGCTCAGATACCCAATGGGATTATTATTATTACGGTGGCATTATGGTTACATGCACCAAGGGGGTTATTATGGGGTTGCGAAATTGGAATAGGCCGGATATTGATTTAGTTTATGTTATGAAGGAGATAAATAGTAGCGATCCAGGAGGGTGAGAGAAGAAGGACGATAAATACATTTGTTAATTAGTAAACCAACATAAGTTATGATGAAGGAGGGGATTGATTTTGGTATGAAGATAGAATGAAAGGTGCTGTGAACGTGTGATGTATACAAGGCGGTGAAAGGATAAATTCAGTTTCCAAATTCTGAAATAACGAATGAGAGTTAGAAACCATTTACAGTGTACGTTAAAATCACAAACAATAGACTAGTGAAGAACCTATTAACAATCGTCAGGTTATCTAACTTGAGATTGTGTCTAAGTAAATAGCAGAAGGACAAGCCCAGCGTGAAATAGCATACTATATTGAATAAAAAACTTACTATGCGACTGGTTGGGACAATGTCACGATTTTTTTTTAAATCTAGAACATTAAGGGACGACCAGAGCCTGTTCAAGTGCATTGTTCTGACTTAGGCATATTCAAACTAATTTTTTGAAGAGTAGACAGTTAAAATGTTCACCATCGAGGACTCGGGAGAAATCCTAATTGAGCGGAGTGGGTGAACGGAGAATAAATAGACGGAATCAATTTAAATTTTGCAACGGAGAGAAATATTATAACTATTATATTAATGTATTGAGATTATTTATAGATTGGTCGATAGAAAAGAATAAGTAGGTGGAGACATGGTCGAGGACTCGGGTTTATATCCTAATTGAGCGGACGCATGTTGAAGCGAAAGAGAGGAGGAGAAGTTGGAATATATTATATAAATTTTAAAATTTGCAACAGGAGTGTTTGGAATCTTCATCATTATTATTATTATAGGTATGATATTATTGAGGTGAGATATAGAGAAGAAAGTTAGAAATTATATTAAAAGTATTATCATTAAAAGATCTGGGTTAGGAGATTGGTAGTATATAAACAAGATAGGAAATTATAGACTTGAAGAGGGAAGACAAGCCACAAAACATATCGTAAGGGTACGTGAATTAAAAGTAAAATATTATCATAACATTATAGTACAAAACATATCGTAAGGGTACGTGAATTAAAAGTAAAATATTATCATAACATTATAGTACAAAACATATCGTAAAGGTACGTGAATTAAAAGTAAAATATTATCATAACATTATAGTACAAAACATATCGTAAAGGTACGTGAATTAAACGTAAAATATTATAATTAACATATAGCACAAAACATATCGTAAGGGTACGTGAATTAAAAGTAAAATATTATCATAACATTATAGTACAAAACATATCGTAAAGGTACGAGAATTAAAAGTAAAACATTATCATAACATTATAGTACAAAACATATCGTAAAGGCACGTGAATTAAACGTAAAATATTATAATTAACATATAGCACAAACATATCGTAAAGGTACGTGAATTAAACATAAACTATTATCATTGACATTATAGTACAAACATATCGTAGGAGTTACATAGTTATTTCTATAAAATTATTAACATTAATATTATATTACAAACATCATGAATAAGCGGTTGGAGATTAAACAGATAACACGAAAGATATGTGATATGATTGCTTGAGGGCAAGCAGAGATTTTGGGAGGGGGTATTGTAATGATCTGAAAATCATCACATGATCGCTTAGCAGCTCTAAGCTAACCGAAAATAGATTAATCAAATTTTAAAATTAAATTGTACTTGAAAAAGATCATAGTGACATCTAGCGATTTAATTAGGAACTAAAAACTGACAGATGAAAGAAGGGCCGTTGCTAAACTATAGAGCGCAGTGCCAGAGTCACATAAATAAAAGGGTTTGAGTAGTTTTTGAGAGTTAAGGACATTATTAGGGGTTTAAATATAGACAATCAGGAATATTTGGCAAGAAATTAGCATATTTTGAGATTTTTACGAAAAATCGACGTAAATATCAATAATTGACAAATAGACAATAGAAGCATGTTTATGGTCTTAAAAAAGTCGACCGATTGGTTTTTCAAAGAAATATAAAAAGGGGTCATTAAATAGTAGGAATTATGGGAGAATTAATAGCAATATTGATAAAGTCATTTGAAGAACATTTAATTTATTATTAAGAGAAATTGGAAAACATAATCGACATCGATGGAAGAAAGCCGAATCGATGATGTCCAAAGAATTTTTCACCAAATAATTGCCAGTCAAAATAAAATTTAATAGTTAAAATGAGGAAATTTAGAAACACTTAATTAAAATAAAGGAATTACTAGATAAAAATACTAGCAATAAATAAAATTGAAATAAAATAGTTATATTATTTCGCTTTCCAATGCGAAAGCGGAAACGACGCGAAAGAAAGGCGGCAAAGTCAGGTCAAAATATGAAGATTTCCCGCCGAATATGAAACATCAATTTCTTATAATACGTAAAATAAATACTTAAAATCATATATAGAATTAGAAGCACGAATTATCGTTAAGAAATTCGTTTGTTACCAATGTGGCAGAGCGTTATTTAACGAAAAAATAGATAAATCAGATCGTTTTATGATTGATTAGTCAATAGTTGTGGGTTAAATTATCAAAAAAAGGTCACATCGATAAGGGTGTTATAAAAGGGATGGACGTGTTGCTTCCGGCATCCATTAAGAAATTTTAGTTGCACGCTCTAAAGCTGCGAAAGTTTGGGAAAGAAAAGTATATTTTGGTGCTCAGATGTAAGAATAAACAGTTTAAAATAAGGGCACTGAGATGCTGTGAAGCATTTTAGTGCCCAGTTCATTTAAATTCGTATAAAGTGTGCAGATCGTACATCACAGAAACGCTTTATCGCAATCGCCATTGATGCGCTTTTTACAAGGACACTAAAAAACGAACAAATAATAGAAATCCAGTGCTAAAAATGTGAATCGAGAGAGCTACGCGGGTTGGCATGTAAAAAAATCCAACATTTCATATAAAATAGAAGTACGAGATTTCGTCGGGGCAATACGAAAATTATATCCAAGATGGCGAACGAATCAAACTGAAACGTCAGATTGAGATCACAACATTGCGAACGTCCTTCGGAGGTGTATAAATTAGCGTCGAAATAAGGGAAAAACATTGATGAGAATGCAGTAACGGCTTGAAATTGCAGTAAGATAGCGAAGCGGTTGAGGTTTCTAAAGAGACATTCTTCTTGGTGATGGCAGATTTCTAGAAAGGCGACACGCATCGAAGAAATTGACATTAGTTATAAGTGCATAATGTGAATGCAGCTGTAAATACGGGAATTATAGCCGAGAGTCGTTGTCGGCAAAGATGTACTAAAAATATGTAAGTTTATTTTGCCGAAGCTGGCGTTATTTAATTATTTGGGCCGAAGCTAGCAAACAAATATTGTCATTGTTGTATATTTTTTGGGGTTATAAATATTAGAGTTTTGGGGGGTTTGTTGGAAATTATTAGAAATGATAAGTAGTAGTAACGTAAATGCGTGATTTCTACATATTTGCACGTTAACTAAAAATGAGGCATTTAACATCGATTGGTATGAATAGTCGTTGATAGTTCTACGAGGTAAACCTCTAGTCAGACTATTATTTAATTTGGAAGAGAGTTAGCCTTTGCTAACTCCGTTGATTCAGACACCAGCCATTATATAATGTGCTTTTAATTTGGAAACTAGTTAAGGAAACATTCGAATTATACTGAATGTTAGAATAAAATTAAAGATAAGGAAAATTGTAGATTATATTAAGGTTTTTTGTTTTGACTGATCGATGGGGTCATTTAAATTCATTATATCACTGGAACGCCATCGACTAGTTGATAGTGTTAGTTTATAAGTAATTTTATTGTTGTATGTAAACATTACGATTCATGTTTCAATATAAATTGACATTGAACACATTTAAATAAATAAAGGATTAGAATCTAATTGTCGAATTTCACGGCGGAGATTTAAACTCATGCATTATCATTATTAATATTATTTTATTAACAATCGACTGAACGCAGCCATTGTTGTCATCGACAAATAATCGATCGAAAATAACTCAAAGAATAAATTGTAAATATTTTGTGGTGAATTAGGCGCTCATTATTATAAATATAATTCACAATAATAGTACTTAAACTAAAATAGAAGAATTTATAATTTTAATTGTTAATATATGCATTTTGGTTTAATATATGGATTATTAATTGGAGAAGATTTGTTTCATTGAGGAAGTAAATACAAAGAGGGAAATTATTAGGCAAGGTATTGGAAGCCTATCCCTCTTGAAGGTAATATTATCACTGTCGTTGTATGGTGGTAACATATTGAAATAGATATAGTAAAATCTTCTCTGACATATGCCGTCCCAATGTGGTGGGCCAATAGACATTGAAAGCATCGTAACATAACATATCGAGAAATAGATTATAAAATCATAACTCGCAGATAAAGAAAAAGTAGTAGAAAAAATTTTCTTTACATGCAGCCCAGACCACAAACAAGACACCAGGAAAAAGCAGACCCAAAAGCAGATTCGGATGATCACAAGGTTTGCCTAAAGACATTATTTGTTCTGTAAAATTGAGTAATTAAGATTAATTTATTATTCTTGGTCATTCATTATTCATTCTTCATTCTATCATTCACGAACAAATGTAGTGCTATGCTTAGGTATCCCAGTCCGTATTAGGCCATAATTAGCCATTATTATATATGTCGAAATAAGCCATCGTAAAGCATATTCATCCCTAGTCGCCGATATTAATTTGACCCTCCTGAAAATCGCGCACTGCATAATTGCCAGTAAGTATAAGGTTTATCTTTTAGTAGGGGGTCGCGCGAATTCCCCAGGCTCCCGGAGGACGCAAACTACTAAACTAAGGCCATTTACACGCGCTCATTACCGCGGGCGGCCGCGCCGTAAAATGTTAAATGAACTTAATAACGGGGATAAGTATGAGAGCGCAATTACCCGGGGTCGTGTCAGCGTAATGCAAGTCGCACGTTGTCCAGAATTCGTCCGCGAAAACCCCACTTGTTATGAGAATAAAGCTGGGTGGACAGTCCCTTCACTTTAACTTGTAAAAGTATTATTTTACTATGTGCTATATTTAATTTAATTTAATAGTTACATACACATTCAACATATATAAGAGCACAAACCAAAATGAAATATCGATCTAGAAAAATCACGTTATGTGCTTATAAATTTAGGTATACATCAGTCTGTGCTCAGGTTAAATAGCGCGTAAATGAAATGTTAATATTTCTTTTTTTTAGGTGTTCCGTGTAGCGCGACCGTGCCCGCCTTGCGAGGCACCCCTGTGATAATGCGAGTTTACCTCCTGAGTCTTATTGGAGTACCACAGTTGTGTTAAAAAGAAAATAAATATATATTATATACTGTAACTAAATATTTTACCCGAAAATCATATTCTACAAATGAGATACTGCCCTTTTGCCGTATTTTTGTCAATCGCGTCGCATTGGGGAGGTTCACTTTAAGTGGGGAGGTAACCCCATTTATAGCATTGAGGATTTCGACAATATCAATTTTTCGCAGCTCTATTGACCTACTTGACTGTTATTATTCCTTACTCTTTCTATTATTGACTATTTTACAATTTATTTTTTTAAAATTCTAACTATTGGTTATCGACTATTATTATTATTACTGATTTGTTTGTATTCGTGTTTTTTCTTTAAAATATCTTCCCGTATGATAATTTGTGAAATTATCAAATATTTGTTTGATTATTTAGTACTATTGTCCACATGAAAATTCTACGAAATTATGTAAGAATTTTGATTGAAAATATTGGAAAATGTTGTTTTCTCTATATAACCTAGACAATCTGCGCTGGGATGTTCAACGTTCATACCTTGCAATACCGACGTACATACCTTATACCTTAATAGGTATGTATATATTTAAATATTATACTTGTTATTCTTGTTAGTTTTTGACATAACCAAGTGTAGGAATTCCTATCAACTGGTTTGAAAAAAAAAATCATACGAACTTTGTTTGTATTATTGTTATATTGCCCGCCATATTGAATGTTGGCTAATGATTTCACATCCGACAAACTGAAATGAGCCTCAGGCGATTGACGGTATGACGACTCAATAGATTTGACTTTTCCACTGCAAGCTCAAGCCACTCACTCATTTCTGTTACTAGCTCTCCTCATAATACAAAATATATTTTATATATCGTAAATACTGTGCATACATATTGTTTTCTAAACATCAAAGGTGATAAAAATTCATTATATTTTATATTATATTTTCCGCAGGATTCTATGTAACATTCAGTAATGACCATGACGTCCAAAGCTACCATATATTTTAATTCAATAAACCCCGCAAGAGTTTAGAACTTACAATTAATACATTATTTATAATTCTAATATCTAATTGATATATCTGGCTTCATATGAACTAATTGTAATATCGCACCAAAATACTGTAATATTCAGCAATCTCATATCATTGGATAATTAAATATGATAATTAAATAAATATACAGATTATGCGTTTTTTTTATATACACGAAATTAGAATTAAATTGGGAAAAATAAAGCTTCATTAAAAATAAAATGTTGAGAAACTGCGTAAACAACCACTACATTTTGTAAATAAAAAAAAAAACAAAATTAAAATGAGAAGTAAAAGATATCTAAAATAAAATTACCAAATCTACAACATGCCAATCCATGATACGACAACAAAATCACTTTTAAAATATAAATGTCATTAAATTGTACAAAATCAAATATTAGATCGTGTAAATAAAAAAGTAAATAAAAAAATACGTGTGGCACTCGGGGACTGCCGCGGTAAAGCTATTGCATAGCATTTTTAACAACTTATGCAATTATAATTATTTATTTATTTTATTTTTTCTGATGTCAGATAACTGCGCTCTATCGGAAAACGTTGAAATTATTCCGAATCATTTGCGGCTGCGGTAGCAAATGATTCGGAATAATTTAAACGTCTTCCGATAGAGCGCCGCGCACGAATTTTTTATTCGATAAAGCAAAAAAACCGGATTATTCGAAAAAAATCGTAGATAATTAAATTATCTTTAAAATTTAGTCGTTTTTGTGTTCTGTTAGACCTAATTTCACAAATTAATTACACTATGTAATATAAACAAAATCTAAAATATTCAAAGCTAAGAATATTAGGAAAATGTTCTTGTTTAACATATATTTTTTTCGAATCGTAAGTAGTACTCGTTTAGACGTAATTATCAGTTTAAAATCATTAATTTTCGTTAAGAAATTTCTTCATTCGGACGCCGCGCTGGCCTAGGCCCGCGGTAAAAGCTATGCAATAGCTTAAAAAAATATATAGACTATTTAAATATATTCAAAATAGTTTTGGCCCTTACACACGTGAAACAGAAAGAAACCAGGAAGCTCGTTCCGCCTACCGCTGTCTAGTATTAAAATTTGCAGCGGGTACTCAGATTTCAATACGAAACGGAAAGCATAACATTTCTTCAGGATTGTAAAATGTAAAATGTGTTACAATATCACCATATTTTTTTTTGTGGCAACATAGGAAATAAAAGCTTAGTCTCTGTATATGTATTCCTCCACGATTACGCCCAAACGCTTATTACGATTAAGATAAACTTTGGCATGCAGGCATCATTTGGTCATGGCAAGAGTTTAAAGGCTGTGATTGAAATAGGTCCACCAGAGGGCGCACTAGTCATTATATCATCGTCGAAATATTGGACTTAGAGTCTTAAAATTTGGTATTCACGATATCACATTGTAAAATTTTTATTAAATATCTCATATACAATATATAAATTCCGGCATAAAAATGACGAAATTTAATCGCAAATTCGAAATTTAAATCTTCATTTCCTTGTGTCGCTCTTTCGAAATTTAACGGTGAATTTTACGGCAACGTGCGTTTGCAATTCGATTTTTAAATAGACTGAGATGACGTCCATGGCAGATTGCTGAGAAAGACTTGGGGCGACACAACCGATTTTTTTGTAGGTATTTCCTGAGAAGAGCAGTAATAGTGTGAGGTTTCTTTACATATGAAACGCTGGTCATAGGAAGATATAAATTTGCAGGATTATAGATTAGCCGGGGCGCGCACTTGCGGCTGGCCGCGGCGGCCACGCCGCGAAATGTCCATATGGAATCGCCGTCGACCGCGCGCACTTCGCCGCGCGGCCAAAGTGCGCGCACCTGACGGCGATTCCATACATTTAGCAGTATCTCGTTGGCTGCCGCGGCCTGGCCGCCGCGGCCAGGCCGCAAGTGCGCGCCCCGTTTACGTTTTGGCCGTTACGTTACTCAACCACTGTGGACCAGTCATATCAACACATATGTATCATCCTGGTTACTTCCTGAAATTTTGGTAGCATATGTCTTATAATAATAATAATAATAATAATAATAAAAAACTCTTTATTTCAAAATAAAAAAGGCGAGCTTATTGCCTTGCGGCAATGTCTATCAGCTAACCAATAGCTTAAGTTTATAATATAACGTATATCCTGTCTATTTATGAGACGAACTGATTCTCTCTTTACTTCAATTTAATAATGTTCGTTTGTGAAACAAATAGGTATATAATTTAAATTGTCATTCTATTTCAGATACATTTATATGTTTTTATTGGAGTTTTTACTTTGTCTTCATGACTTTGTATCTGAGCTCAGAACATAGGTCAGAAGATAGTGATAGGATTTTTTTCTAGAAACACTTTTAAAAATTCTTTGGCGGAAGAGATTGGGGGGGGGGGGGAGGATTCAGGTGAACCCGAAAAAAATATTTATTTATTTCTTTATTTAGTAGTAACACATCTAGTAAAAAGTTAATGTCATTTTATTACTCTGAATTTTGCAACAATGTACCGATTTAATCCGATTTAAACCGAGGTGAGTTTTAATTAACCAGCATCCTTGAAGTGCGTAAATCAGTTTAAGCAAATTCATAACTAATAAAAAATAAAATTAAAAGAAATGGTTTTCTCAAATTTAAATAATTTAACTTATGAATAAAAGTTTGGCAAGCGTTGAGCGCGCTGCGCCATCTAGCGGTAGGTAAACTATTGTGAATATCGTCACTACTTTTGCAAATCCTCGTATCTCATTTTGAACAACTTTTCAGGAGAGCATAAAAACTGAATATAAAATCAAGTAACCCCTTTTATTAAAAATATTTATTATAGAAAATTGTGAAAATACTATTAAAATGAATATATGATATTTTTAATCTTTTTTTTTCAGTCATAGAATAAGATATTTAAAAAAAAACATTGTTTACGAGATTCTGCATCCTATTTGTATTTATTATTGAACGAGATACGAGATTCTCGCAGTATAAAAAGCTATATTTTAGTTTTCAATTAATAGTTTATCTACCATATTTCGTAAAGAAAACTACAAAAACAACATATTCTTTTCTGTTGTTTATTTTTTATAGAGCATATCATCATGATAATTTGTTTTCACTATTTGAAGCCAAGAAATTAAACATTTTTTAGGTTTTCAATTTTTATTGGTAAATTCGAATTATGTTTAAGTCATTGTTACCAATTACAATTTATGTTCATTTAACAAAACGTGTGTATTGTCTTTCTTACAAACAAACTTAACTAGCAAATTTTGACAACAAGTAGTGCGCTTTATCAAATATTGTTACACATAACACGTTTATTATGATTTGTACATAATTTACCTAGGTTTTTAATTAGATTCGCACATTATTATGTAATTAAAGTAATCTTTGCAGTGTGGTTATACAAAACACTTTTATTATGATTTTTATATAATTTACGTAGGTACTTAAACCAGCTTAACAGATAATTAATTGGGCCCGATTGCGTTTCTTTGTGAACTAAAACTAAAATTAGTCCAAGCGAACGAGACAGAGCGATACGGTAGAGCGGAATATGAAACGAACGATCGTCGATAAATACTTCATTAAATCTTCATTCGTAAAACGAAATGAATAAATACTTCAATAAATACAAAACATAGATACTATACAAAATTCACATACACCGATACAAAGATTTTTCTCCTCATATTATAATTCGTAGCAGTTCATTTTCTAAACGCAAGTATCCAAATTCTATTAAAAATCTGTTTATTTTAAATTTAACTTTATCAATATTGGTATTTTTTTTCAAATTCTCGTCAATGCTGTTAAAACTTTTGGCGCCATAAAATACATTTGTCTTTTCGCAAAGGTAGTTTTTACTAAGGGGATTAGGTAGTTAGTAGAAGCTGCCGCTCTTGTTGCAAGAGCTTGCTTAACTTTTTCCCAAATCTTTGGGTGCTTTGGACATTCACATTCATATCTAATACAATTATTTACTTTTTGCAACGGCAGTCGTGTTTTTTTATTCTTTTTAATATACTAACTTGTTTATCTGCGTCTAGTTACATAATGAGTTGATGTCTTCTGTAATGATAATACAAACTTTTCAAAAAATACTTAATAATGTATTCTTTACATGCAAGTTGGTAACACTTTTCAGATATAAATGGACAACAAAGCAACGTGCCGAAGAGTGAGTAAGGATGGACACGCGCCTAGTACTAATTCCACGGATGAGCCGATCCATCGTTACGGAGGGGGAAATGTACGACTAATCCTCTTTACGTCGACATCATTTCAAAAGGTTTTACTTTGACAAAAGACGTTCAGAGTTCAAGCGACAGAAGAGTTATGGAATATTTCCCTCGCCCCGAGAAGCAAATTTCTTTTTAGATATTTAGTATATTTAGCCAGATAGGGACATTTCAAAGGTTTAGCCGTACAGTTCGTTTCTGGTTCCGCCGATGTTGCTGAATTTCTCCTTCTAATCTTTTCTGGAAATTGTAACAAAACTCATTTTTCTGTTCATTTTGCACGATATTTGTAAAGGTTTTTCATTTTCTAGATTATTCCCATGGTTCTGTGTCCTAATAAAAGCTCAAATGTATATATATATATATATATATATATATATATATATATATATATATATATATATATATATATATATATATATATATATATATATATATATATATATATATATATATATATATATATATATATATATATATATATATATATATATATATATATATATATATATATATATATATATATATATATATATATATATATATATATATATATATATATATATATATATATATATATATATATATATTTTAAGGGTGTAAATTTTTTAAAATTATTTTTAATAATATATAAAATTAGATTCATGAAAAGTTACTTATCTGGGGTCCTGGTGGACCAGAAACATTTTACCGATAGTTAATGTCCTCTTTAAATACTTAGGGCAGCAGCACCTGTTTCCGCAATATGTTCTTAGTTATTGCTCACTGCAGCCGAATTATTGTATGCCCTTGGATGTAATGAGTATAGGAGGATGGTTTCTGTAACAGAAATGGATGTTAGTAACTTATTTTATAAGAAATTATATGACTGAGAATATTTCGACACTAGTCGTATTCATCTCTATGACATTTCTCAAAATAAATAATCTAGAAAATGAGAAATGTCATAGAGATGAATACGACTAGTGTCGAAATATTCTCAGTCATATAATTTCTTCTAAAATAAGTTACTAACATCCATTTCTGTTACAGAAACCATCCTCCTATACTCATTACATCCAAGGGCATACAATAATTCGGCTGCAGTGAGCAATAACTAAGAACATATTGCGGAAACAGGTGCTGCTGCCCTAAGTATTTAAAGAGGACATTAACTATCGGTAAAATGTTTCTGGTCCACCAGGACCCCAGATAAGTAACTTTTCATGAATCTAATTTTATATATTATATATATATATATATATATATATATATATATATATATATATATATATATATATATATATATATATATATATATATATATATATATATATATATATATATATATATATATATATATATATATATATATATATATATATATATATATATATATATATATATATATATATATATATATATATATATATATATATATATATATATATATATATATATATATATATATATATATATATATATATATATATATATATATATATATATATATATATATATATATATATACATTTGAAAGCTCGCTGTTATTGAGTTTTACAACAATCGTATATGAGTATTTCAGTGTAGCAATCAAAATATAAAAATTACTAATTCCATAGCGAATTTTAAATACACCATAAAAACATGCATACTATAGTCTGATTTTATTTGGTTTTTATGGTACCAAATTATTAAATTATTTCCCAGCCGATAAAAAAATAATCTGTCGTGGCTTGATGGCTATGTTTGAGTCTGAATTCCGTCAGGCGGCATCCGGTTACAAGATGGCGAGCAGGTGTGACATGCGTGTCGGCAGTACGAATGTTTTAGGGATTAGTCCCTATAATAAAACTCGGAAATAATAATATTTCAGTAAATTCAGTGCGAATTAGCTATGTCAGTTTAGTTTTTGATAGGGGTTTGACATTTCGAGTATTAAGATTCCATGCGGTCTTTGTTTTTATTTTGGCCGTTTTACAGGTGCTTTTGTAACCTCTACTTTTGCATCAAAGCCCTCGAGTTTTTTGAATATTTACTTTATGCCAAAGATCACTTTGGAGCCGTCGTCTGCAACAGGCGAACCCAACACCTCAGGCTGTTATAGCGATATAGATTGTTCTTTCAGTCGTGAGGTGATTACACAGAGACTTAGGGATATTGCAGTCCACATATTAGGTATGCCAACCATCGATATATGATCCCCAAGATGGGCCTTTCGCGCTCGAAAATGACCCCTTCAAAGGCACTACTGAAAGCCGACCAGTAGTAGTTTGGTCGCAGTCCGCTGGCAGACAGCCGACCGTTTCCGGTGTGAGAGCTGCCGCGAAGACTATCGCCGCGCTATTCTCTCGCATCCTGTTCAATTTATTGCTCTCTCTGTCACATGATTTACGAGCAAAGGGAATATGGAGCCAACTTTTTGTATGTGATGTGATGATATCTAGCTAATATATCGATGATGCCAACATGTCCGTAAGGAGCCGACGCCTTACCGCGAGGTACTAGAAAGTGAACCAGATTTGACCGGATTTCTCCGTCCCCCGCTCAGGTCACGGGTTCAAGGTCGCTAGCGCGGCCTCTACCTGACGTAAGCGGTTATTCAGTTTGAATATTTTGCAGACCGCGACGTCCGTTGCCCGCCATGGTCTCTCGGGTTCGGGTGGCCGAGGTGTCGCGTTTGCCCGTTGTAATTGACAGCTCTAGTTGTACGTCTAACCTATCTGCTGTAGTGATATGATGTGGCGGGTTGCTCCCCCTAGATCCGGGGCTGGGCTTGTGTATACGTGTGCGTGTGAGCGCATTGAGCTTCGGTCGAACGAACGCAATGCGCGGATGTGGGCGGGTTTGTTTGGGCAAGTTTGCCATTCGGTCGTGCGTAAGCGTGCTGTTTTAATTCACCTGCCGATTTGAGCACGCCTCGATTCATCGTCGCGAACGCGCGACCTGAATATTGAAAACGGATTTAAAATTAATTTCCACCGCGAATATTCCGGGATCGCTGCTTTATTCAGGAAGCGAGGAAATTGCCCCCAATCGGGATTCTTTACATATTCGAATGCGAAATTGGGGAAATATTGACGTATTCGATTTTGTTAGGAGGAAAATGTTATATATATGTATATATATATATATATATATATATATATATATATATATATATATATATATATATATATATATATATATATATATATATATATATATATATATATATATATATATATATATATATATATATATATATATATATATATATATATATATAGATATATATAAATATATAATATATATATATATATATATATATATATATATATATATATATATATATATATATATATATATATATATATATATATATATATATATATATATATATATATATATATATATATATATATATATATATATATATATATATATATATATATATATATATATATATATATATATATATATATATATATATATATATATATATATATATATATATATATATATATATATATATATATATATATATATATATATATATATATATATATATATATATTTATATATATATTTTCAAATTGAAATTATGTTTATTACTAAATAAATGAAATGATAAAATAAATGAAAGGGCACTTATCTGGGTCTATGGCGACCAGGAGCGACTCCAGGCCTTTTTCTTTTTCTCTTCTTTCAGTATTTGCGGTTTCCTACTGTGGTATTGGAAACTTTCTACTTTATCCTACAGCGGCAACACAACAATTGTTGTGTTGCCGCTGTGTGTGTTCTATCTGTGTGTGACAACAGTCTGTGTGTGTTCGTCTCACTGTGTGTGGTCTCTCCACGATAGCGTCCAAACGCTTCATCCAAATTAGCTGAAATTCGGAATGCAGGCATCAGTGGGTCATGGCAAGAGTTGAAAAGATTGTGGATAAAATCGGTCCAACGCTACGCTAGTCATACTTCAATATCGAAATATTGGACTTAGAGATATGAAATTCGGTAAATACACATGACACAAATAATATTTAAACTCCGTCATCGTTCGGAATTCAAATTCGGTGGCTCTCGGCGACCCGCGTTTGCAATTCAATTTTTAAATTGAATGAGAAGACGCGCGTTCAAAATTCAAACTTCCATTGCGTTGCGTCGCATATTGACAGGAATTTTCGTCAAATGCTCATCTACTTTATTTATGAAATGAACATTCAGCTGAAATAAGTCTTTGTCTACTTGCCGGGAAAGTGTTGGTGTGACACAACCGATTTTTTATAACTTTATTGCATACTTCCAAATGCGATTCTTAAATCTAAATCGAAAATGATCAGAAATCTTTCCGCTCGAAAAAGCAGCGTTCCAGGGCCGAATTCAATTATGTAGTCCGCCTAGCGATAGAATCACTTCTCCAGTTTCAGGGTCGCAATGCCGTCATAAATATCAGGGACCCTATTCTCTGCCGCCGGAGAGCGCCTACAAATAAGATCGTGACAGGGATGGGAGAAGGGTGGCGGGGGAGCGGCGCGGCCCGAATCGTACCAACTGTCAGCCGGTCCGCCGATAACGGCGCTGCGTACCCCTGAAACTCGCACAAAAAGCGCTTTTGTGATGACAGCCCTGAGTGGCGTTTCCCCTTGACTTTTTGTTACTGCTCGACGTGTTTTGCAACCGGACGACTATTGTACTCGTATATTGACATGTTTCGCGCGACTAACTCGCCTATTCTTAATCGAGTGCGAGGCTGTTTCGAGGCGGGTTAATGGAAAGTGACGTGTTGTAGCTACGAGTATAGTTGGGGAGGCACCAACAAAGAAGTGCAAGAGTTTTAGAAAAACTGATTGATAGTTTCAGATCAGACAGTATTTTGGCCATTGAATGCCGGGGTACAGACAGCAGGCCAGATTCCGGGACACCTGGCGCTGCCTTACCTATTAAGAAAGTTGTAATTTTAATTAGTACTCTAAAGTGTTTTGGAAAAGCCGAAAATTAATCAGTATACAGTGGTTGCATTAAAAAAACGCGAAACATATAGCCAGATTTCTGCATAACTCAAAGCGTGGCGTGGGAGGATGTCTGGCCAGGTTGAGACAACTCTTGTCTGCAGAATTTGTGAAGAGCGTATAGCGTAGGTCGTTGAGAGTTTGACTGGATCTTTCTGTATCATACAGTTAAATGAGCATTTTCTCTCCGGCTTCAGCTACTTGGGCAGATTTCGCAGCTAGATTATAAAAAAAAACTGCAGCTTTCTCTTTAACGTCTTCTTGCATCGGTAGTATTTGAAGCAAACGAGGTGGAATCACAGCCGCTGAAGGCATGAGGGAAAGTGATGAGCTGACTGTTTGTAGATGTAGAGGTGGTTGAGTAGAAAACATCTGCTGCTTTGCCCCATTCACACTTCTGAACGTATATGGAACCTTTTGTGGGACATCTGAGACCGGTGAGGATCACCAACAAGTAAGATATGAAAATCAGAGGCCTTTGTGATAACTGTAGTGATGATATAGCGGGTCAGCATCTTTTGTCAGCCTGGAAAACCTCAATGTTTTTAGCTTCGAATTTCGCTCTGGGTAGTTGGATGAATCTTAATTTGTTTTTATCGTTGAATTTCAAAAAATGTGTAACATTAGGACTGGTTGTTTCCTCAAATATCAACTCAGGAGAAGAATGTGCCTGAGCTCGGCGATTACGTTCAGAGCTCTTCAAGCTCTTTTTGTCAGGCTCTGTTGGGTAATCATCACACACTACAGCTATATTCTAACCGCATGATGTTTCGAAATATTTTACATGTCGGGCTGCTATGAGGTCGAAAGAGGAGTGCTTGGGCCACACCACCCTGTGAAGGAGATGACCACCACCTACAACCACAAATTTCCTTTTTTTTGTGACATCAATGTTGACAGGTTTGAATGCTATCTAGAAAGAGGATTTATTTACCTTTATCATTTCCTCTTGAGTGTATAAAGACATCGGGAATGACGAAAGCTTGTACGTGAAGTAGTAAGTAGTAGTAACCTAACAGTGCTTGGGCCACACCACCCTGTGAAGGAGATGACCACCACCTACAACCACAAATTTCCTTTTTTTTGTGACATCAATGTTGACAGGTTTGAATGCTATCTAGAAAGAGGATTTATTTACCTTTATCATTTCCTCTTGAGTGTATAAAGACATCGGGAATGACGAAAGCTTGTACGTGAAGTAGTAAGTAGTAGTAGTAGAAGAAATAGTAGTTAGAGTAGTAGAAGCAAAAGTAGTTGTAGAAGTAAGAACAGAGCTCAATTTTAGTCGTTTGGTTGTAAACAGTGTGTTGGTACTTCGCCCAACGTATCGAGTCAACAAAAGAATTAGATTCTAGAAATCCATAACCGCAAACACACACAATTCTACACGCGCAACTGACATTGAATTCCACCTAATCTCGGCAATTAATGCAGTCGCAAGCTGATGATTCATATCATTTCTCCTAATCGATTCAATCGGACAAACTCACTGCCCCCACGCCTACGGCATTGCGTCATTTAGCACCGTATATAAGCTCATACATTCAGCTAATTATTTATCATCCTCTGGCGATCCTCCGCCACGCATAGTACTTCGCGATCATCCTCTGGCCAGTCAGCCACACCGGTACATCATCCTCTAGTGGACGGCTACCTCGCTCACACATCATCATCATCCTCTGGCCAGTCAGCCATACGCATCATCTTCGAGTCGACCACCGCCGCGCTTATACCTCGCATCATCATCTTCGAACAGTCACTTCATTATCCGCGATATCAATCTTTAACTACACATCCGCGATCATCATCTTCACTCACACACTACACACACTGCGACTTATCATTCGAAGCGTTACAACTGGCAAGCATCAAATGCCTTCTGCAATAAACTACTTCAACTTCCGCAAGACGACTTTCACTACGGAGAAATCCCCTTGATGACACCACTCCCTCACTCACGAGCAATTGGAGTCTAGTGAGGGGTGGTCCCTCACAAGTGACTTTCGCCAACCATGTCACAATCCCACCTTTCCTTCTTCTACCCAACCTCCTTCAAAATGTTAATTTGAATAAATGTTCACTTCACTGACTCATGTTAGACAGGTTATTGATGATATAAAGGAAATTGTATATGATAAATATACTATAAAGTCAATTGCAGAAAAAAAAAATATAAATTTATAAAATTTGCAGATTTTGCCAAAATTTTAAAAGCTGTATCTTAGAAAGTATTAGGGTGACCGAGCCTATTTTAATGTCAAATTAAAGAAAATTTTATCTAGTTAGAAAATACATAGAACTGTTTAAGGCGAAAATGTGTTCCTTTAAGGTCAAAATGGGTAGAAACCAAACAAAGGGCAAAAATTTAGCAGCTTTTGAGGTATTCAAAAGTGTTTCGGAGGGTTGCCAAGGTCGAAAACTTCGATTTAGCATCTCAAACACATCCCATACAATAATAAAAAAAAGAAGTTTACTAGCCCCACTTGATGCAACTTAGGCCATATATAACCATGACAAGGCTACTGGACTAACATGAGATCTCATAAAATATCCGAAATAGGCGGACACGCGAAAACATAGGTAGGGTCAATTTTGTAGGGTTTGACCAATAAAAATATAGCGCTGACGAAGCGTCTAGCGCAGATTCCATGTCTTCTCGCGCCGCGGACCAAGCGCATACTAAACGTTCTATCACGTTCTATCGCAGCGCTAGCACAAAATCTTTACGCAGTGGTGGTATATGGGTGTTAATGAAAAAGCATATTTAGCGTAACTCTCAGAGCGCTCTCACGTTTTAATTAATTGTAATTAATTTAGGGCCTAAATAAAAAATGTGGCTAAGTGCTGCCCTAGAGAATTAACTGCCCTGTCTATATAGGAAGACTGAGCGGAGACTTCAGAGACTGCAAAATGCCTGCGCAGGATTTTGCTTTAGGATTCCTCCACGTCATCATGTGTCACCATTCCTTGCGAAAGCTTCCATGTTGAATATGAGTAAAAGAAGGCATCTCCATCTTGCGACCCTTGTACTCAAGGTATTACGCAATAAACAGCCGCGATATCTTTACTCGATGATGACGTGGTCTCGTAACCGGCATGTACATTCAACACGGGCACGTGAACAACCTGCTATAATACCCAAGCACAAAACTACACATTTCCAGTGCAGCTTTTCATATTATTCTGCGGTTGTATGGAATCGGTTGGGAATGGCTTTGCGATCGAAATCAATTGCAGTATTTAAGGACCACTTTAAAAGTTTATTATTAAAGGAAGATATTGAGATGTCATAATTTGATTTTATTTTAAAATAACTATTTGCTAATTGGATTATTACTATTGTCTGCGTTTATTTATTAATTTGTAACGTGATTATTTGATGTTACATATTTTGATTTTGATTATTTTTGATTTATTATATGTAGATTTTTAAATTTATGTAATTACGTTATTTTCTTTTAATATCATTTGATGTTAAATATTTTGATTTTGATTTTTCGATTTGTGTATTTATTTGATTATGATTATTTGGATTTTTTATTTTAAGATTTATTTGTTTTGGTTATTTTATTTTAAAATCATATATGTACCTACCAATAATTAATAAGTGTGTCCTGAAAACCAGGATAAGAGATATCCTGAGGATACCCCTAATTTGCAGCGTTTGTAGCTTTATTTCATAGTCTTTGTCTATTTACAGTTTAAATTTTTAATCTGTGTGATCTTGTTTTATTGTATATGTTTTTTATAACAACAGCTGCAAATAAATAAATAAATAAATAAAATAAATAAACCAGTCTATAATGAAATTATATTAAAACAAGTTATCGCGCCTGCAAGTTATCAAAGTAGGTTTAAAGCCTTAATGTCCAAGACAATGAGCAACTTTGTGAGTCAAAATTTTTTATTGGTTCCTTATAGAGGGTTTCACTTAAAAAGTTTTTTAAAATTAACGCTTATATATTTAAAAAAACTCATAAAACTAAAATTCTTCAGATATCGCCGTTCCCATGTATTATGACGCCTCAATATATAAACTTGTAAATAAAATGGAATGATAAATAATGCTGTTTCCCAAATTTTGATTTGCCGGTATTTCTTTCCGTTTGATCGCTCTTTAATGTTTATTTTAATTGTGCGCCAATATCTTTACAGCCACTTTCAATTAACTTTCGATTTTACAATAGCGGTAAAGTCAACAGCCAGCACAGCCAAGTTAAGCTGAAGTTGTTTTCAGTGCGCGCATACAAACGAGATTACTTCTACGGCAAATTGTATTTCGCAACAAACCGCCGAACAAAAGCGGGCATTTCCAAAGTTGCGGTCGCTGCAGACGAAGCCGTTCAAAAACACATCAATATTTTAAAGTAACAGAAGTTTACAATAATACTTAACTGATTTACGGATGAAACCGATTACGAAGTCACGAGAAAGTGAAGCGGTGAAATTAGTTTACATGAGAAATGGATTAGGAGCTGTGTATAAGGTCTAGTAACAAAACAATTGCGTTTTCTATATTTATCTATTTTTCATTGACTCACAAACACACACACACGCATTCACACTCACCCTCGTAAACACACACAAACACATACACACATACAAACACACACATACATACACACACACAAACACAGTGTGATACAAATTACACCATATATTAATTCTTTCACTTATATATTCTCATAAACTCAAGCCGGGATAACACACTCGCCATTCCGATACATCATTCTTCTGTTTACGAGCACTCTTTTACAGTCCATTCTGCTCGTTTATGGAATCAGCTCCCTCACTCTATCCGGCATGCACCTTCGCTGCATACTTTCAAAAAATTGTTGAAGAAACATTTATTGTTACACAGCCACTAACCAAATACCTCACCTTGTCCTCTGCTGTATCCTTCCCTGGGCAACCTTAGCATAAGTTACTGACATGTATCTGTATAAGCTTATTTTAAATTTAACTTTACTACTTCTTTGTGTATTGTACGGTGAAAATTAGGAATTATTTTATCAAATGGTTGACTGTAAGATATCGCTATAGCGATAAGTCCGCCATTTGTGCATAAATTGTCTTTTTTATAAAACCAGCGTAATATTCATTAAGTTATGTTTTTATAGCACAATAAAGTTATTCTATTCTATTCTATTCTATTCTTAAACACTACATACATATTATCATTATTTATTTCCACATTACCAAATTTTCAATTTATTATTTTATTTAAAAATGTATTTTCCCACCCATTATACCCCTCTCCCAGCACCACAGAGGAATACGGGTAGCCGCAGGTGACAGCTTCGACCTTAGTATTCTTCTTGCCGCTGAAGAAGGAGACACGGGCCACGATAGATTTTTTAAAAAAATGGTGATAAGTAATATCAATTTGTATTATAAGTTTTTAAGGTGTAAAAATAAGGGCGACGTATCCGTTAGATACTTTATTTATTTATTTTCTTTTATTCAGGAAAATAACAGTGTATAAAAGTAAGTAGCCAAACAAGATAGATATACAACTTACACCAGAGACAATTTTCCACTAAATGATAACATCAAGAATATCTAAATGATAAGAAAAAGAACAAAACGAGAAAAGAAAGAGGTTAGGAAGTGGGGGACCAGAAAGGGAAGGAGGAACATAGTAAAAAATAAATACATTATGTTGATGGGTGTTCACGTATTTAACAAATTTACCATTACGATAATTTGAGACAGGTACGTTGGTATGAATAAGTACAAGTGCAAACAGTAGATAAATAGTAATATATTTTAAATAATTATTAAATTTTAAATATTAAGTGTTAAATATCGCCCTCTTTAACAAATTTCTGAATCCAATGTTCGATTCAGCGAAGATATCTATTGATGCGTATCGATCATCGTAAACCCGACACACACTTAAGAAAGAGTTTTTACGGTAGTTGTTATTGCATCGGCTAATGTGAAACAATGAGGACTGTCTTGTCGTTCTTGATGGGGTCCGGAAATGTATTAGCTGGACCAAGTCCATGCAGTTTAATTTGTTGTTTAAGATTTTATGTAGGAAGACTAGATCATGGTACATCCTTCGATCAGCCAAAGAAGTAAAGTTGTACGAGTATTGAACGTTAATGCCGTAAGAATTGTCAAGTGTGAAGTAAAATCTATAGTTTAAATATTTCAAGAATTTAGTCTGGATGCGCTCGATTATGTTATTATGGATGGATATAAGGGGTTCCACACTTGCGAGCAATATTCAAGATGCGGGCGGACGTAGGCATAGTAAAGCGTTTTAATAGTGTGTATATTTTATTTATTTATTTATTTATTTATTTAATTTAACAATTCATTTACAAGTGCACAAGTATCACTAATAATCATATCAATAAAAAAAATTATATATAATTAAAATTAAAATTAAAATTAAACACGGCCGATATGAGCATTAGCATTTAAGTACTGCTGCTGCCCAACTAAGTGCCAGGACTTGTTCCAGGGCAGCTAGCTCTCTAGATTTCATATCACATATATTCGGCAATGAATAAAAAAAAAATAAAAAGGAAAAGAAATATATATATATTCCCGCCACCATTACAAATTATAACTAATAATCACTAACTAATGTTTCACAATAGGAAATAGAACACAAAAATAAATAATCGTGTTAATAAAATAAAAATAAAATAAAATGTCAAATGATATGAAACAATAGTCACCAAAATTTATGAATAAGTAATAGTAATAAATAAAAATAAAAAAAGTCAAAGAAAATAATAATAATAATAAGAAATGTCAGGGATAATTGTCTCGGTATATTAATTTGTGGATATTTTGCCGGGCGTCATATTTTAGCCAGTGTATTAAAGCCATTATATTAAAAATTGATTTAGAGGTCCTTAGAATGAAACCCAACATTCCAAATGCTTTTTTCGTTATTGTGTCGATATGATCAATAAACTGCAGTTTATCTTCCAATAGAATACCTAGGTCTTTGGTAACGGATTTAGAAAGGATGTTTAATCATATCTCTTTACCTGGTAAATCGAACCAAGTGGCATTTGTGTACGTTGAGCTGTAGGTGGTTCAGTTTGCAATAGGTAGAAAAGCGTTTTTTTTTAAATTATATTTTCGAATAAGCCAGTTGGTAGAAATCCCTACTCTTGGTATAGTCAAGTTGAAAAACTAGTATTATACCTTTTGTGGTATAATTATTTTTTAAAATATTACTACTACAATTATTTTTTAATTGTAAAACAATTAATATTTCAATTTAAAACCAAGATTTAAGATCTTTTTAAAATAATTGGAGCTGCTTAAATACTGCAGATAGTCAAAATATAAAAACGAAGAGTCGGTTATAAAACAGTAAAATTAAAATTATAAAAATATAAAATTAAATCAATAACAATGTCGCAATAGAAATGGTCAATATATATTTTTTATATTATAATCCATCTTTGATAATCAATGATTGTATTTAGTAAATAATCAAAATTAGAAAAAAAAAAAAAATAAGAAAAGATTGTAATATAAATAATTATGGAAGATTAGGAAAATCAATACTCTCAAAGTCCTTAACAGAATACATTGGGTTCTTAATAAGCATATCCTGGACCTTGCTCTTAAATTGAACGTCTCCAAGACCCCTGATGCACAATGGAATCTTGTTATAAAATATATTGGACTGATACAGGAAACTATTTCTAACCTTACTTAGTCGCACTTTGCAAGGACGCAAGTCTTGTTTGTTTCGCGTGTTGTGCGAATGAACATCCGAATTTGTTGGAGTGGTGCTGATATTTTTTCGTGCGTACATAACACTCTGGTATATATAAGCGGCATACATTGTCATGATACCAGATTCAACGAAATACGGCCTGCAAGATGTTAGCGATGATATGGTAAATAAATTGCGAATCGCTCTTTTTTGAAGTCTAAAGATTCTTACCGAATTTGCCGTCATTCCCCAAGACATGAGCCCATAACTTAGTAAGGAATGGAAATATGCAAAGTATATAGACTTTGCGGCTTCAAAGCCGCACAACATTTTATTTTTTTTAATAGAAAACGTGGCACTACCTAATTTTCCGCTCAATTCATCCAAATGAGTTGACAATTGGAGTTTACTGTCTAAATGGATACCTAAAAATTTTATATGGTCAACATTTTCAATGTCATTTTCACCATAGCGGATGCTAATGACGTTATCTCGGGAAGGCCGAAGAGAGATATGAATTTAATTTGATTTCGAGGCATTAAGGGATAGTCGGTTTACGTGGAACCAAGTACCCAGCTTTTTCACCGTGGCATCAATTCGCTTGATTAAAGTATCTAAGTTTGCATCACTGAAAATTAGAGAAGAATCATCTGCATAAAGGGTAATTTCGTCATTATCTGATATCACGCAATCTGGTATGTCATTTATATACACAAGGAAAAGAAATGGACCCAGAATAGAGCCTTGTGGCACTCCTTGCGTAATTAACTAGGGTTTACTAACAATATTTTGTATTTTAGTTACTTGCGTTCATCCTTGCAAATAAGACTCTATTAGATTTAGTTCCCTGCCTCGAACGCCATAATGCTCGAGTTTACATAGCAAGATGGTGTGATCGACGCAATCAAAGGCCTTGGATCTATCCAATTTTATAACCTCAAAATACTAATTTCCGTGTTTGGAAGAAACACGGTAGAAACCACAAAAACCCAAAAGAATGAAAGAAAAAAAAGGACGCCACCTTACTTTTAAAGATAAAGAAGGAAACTAATTTTTTAAAAAAAGATACCCGAAAGAAATTTTGAAAAAAAAGTTAACCTAAAAAAAATCGATCTCAGAGGGTGGGCTATATTGATCGGCACTGAATTTGGCCAACAGAAAACCCTTTTCCTCAGACACACAAAAGACTAAAGCACAAAAGAAACACAAGGTTATGAAAAGTATCCGTGTTTATTCGCCCGCAGGCACCCTTTCTCCAAGTTCCGCTTATCGGCGCGTCACATGTGTTCAGCCAAATAAAATGGTTAATTCCGGATATGAAGGCAAATTCCTTGACGTGGAGGCAAGTCCCGTCACATTTAGTGATGATTTCGTCACTTAATTAGCAGCAATTAAAATACGCAAGTGTCAGAAGTTCATAGGTATATATATGTGATCATATACCCATATAGATCATACATCCATATATATATGTGGATCTATCACAGAATAAACCCAGAGTTTTTTCCGACTAATCCAGGCTGGAGAGCAAACTTTTCCATAAGACCCGCAATCGCATCTATTGTGGACAACGACTTTCGGAACCCGAATTGTTTTGGAGTTAAAATGTTATTTAAAGCGAAGAAATTGCTAATTTGCTGTAAAATAATTTTTTCAAAAATTTTACTAAAAGTTGGCAAAAGTGATATTGGACGATAATTGTTTTTGTCCTCGCGAGCACCTTTTTTATAGACAGGAACCACTTTTGCCAATTTCATTTTACAAGGAAATACTCCACAGTCGAAACACATATTAAAAAGTGTACTCAAATGTTCAGCTACCTACCGCCACAGAGCTCTTCAGGATTTTTGTCGACATCGACCAGAGATCGGTAGAGTTTTTATTTCTTAATAATTTACTAACGTTTATTATTTCTTGGGGAGTCGTTTCTGCGAATTTAAAACTATTATCATTCCTATTACGGAAAGTTAATAAAAGGTCAAGAGACGTTTTTACAGTCTTGACGTCTTCTTGGAACTTTAAACAATCGTGTATCGAGCTAATGCGCATACATAGAACTGAAATGAAATGACGAGTCAGACTCGCCAATTTTTGCTACGCCCAAACATGCGCATGACGAGTATTACCCGTCAAATATGCAGAAAGTATAAACATGGTTAAATAATTAGTTTATATCACAAAATCATCCATATATACAAAACTTCGGATGTGTGTATTTCCAATACAACAAGGATTGGTGAGCTGAAATTTTATATTACTTATTACTTATTTACACAATCACAATTCACTGCAATTAATTGCTTATATAAGTCCCTAGTTGTTACACTCTGGGTACATCTTTCATACAAAAACGCCCATTGACCTTTTAGATAGCTACGCCCACTTCGTTCAAGTCAGAATAATATCCTACGTATCCCAAAACACAATACCACTTTTTTTTCCTACTCCTCCGTACATGCAGCTCGACTGTGGAATCAGCTTCCTTTAACTATTCGAGGCGCTAGCTCGCTGTTCACCTTTAAGCAATCATTGAAAAAGCACTTCCTTTCACAATAAATATTAATCATAAATTCTAACCTTTCCGTTATCCCCTCCCTTTCCTTACCTTATTTTGGCAGTTTATTTATTTACTTATTTATTTATTTATTTATTTATTAATATATCAAAATATGTATGTATATACATATACATACCTACATATAATATGTCCAACTAAAAAATTTATTTATATATTTACTTTTTACTTCAGATACACACACAATGTATATTATATGCTATAATTTCAAATTTAATTTTTAGCTATAATTTTGTTGCCTACTCTTCTTTTCACACCAGCATCTTGGTTGACTGGAAGATATTGCTGTAGTGTAGCAATAAGTCCGCCATTGTACCTTATTTTTATTGTGCAATAAAGAGATTTTCATTCATTCATTCATTCATTCATTCATTCATAGAATAGTTAATTTTGAAATCTAAAATTAATTGCTCCTCTGCATAATATTTCAAAATGTGAGTGCTGTATCACTCCGCGTAGTTTCGCGCAGCGCGGACGGCTTGCGGCGGGCGCATAAACAAGTTAAACTTTCATCCAATTGTTTGGTACGTTATGTCGACGTGTGTGAATTCCTTATCTGGAATGGCGCTCTGGCGTCGCGCCGCAGCGCCCGCTGAATTGAGCGGCAACAATATGGAAAGTTGACGTCATATCCAATTGAATGGCGCGGCTGGCTACAATGCGCACGGGGCGGACCCGCTCACTGCTCATTGTTGGCGACTGGGCGGGCGCCGCCCGTGCCTTTCGCACTTGGCAAACGCTATCGGCCTACACAGCGCTACACCGCACCGCGACCGCGCCGCCCAACACCGCACAGTAGGCCAGTAAAATCATTACATCCGAAATTCAGGACACCTTATCATCACGTCCTTTCATTTCTCAACCGCCTGTTTACAATTTACATTTTATTTATTTCCCAAGAAAATATTTATTTATCTATACTAATATTATAAAGAGGTAAAGTTTGTGACGTTGTAGGAAGTAATCTCTGGATCCACTGAACCGATTTTGAAAATTCTTTTACCAATAGAAAGCCACGTTATTTGTGAGTGTCATAGGCTATAAAATAATCCGAAAAATGAAAAGACTTTTTCGTGGTAGTCGGATTTTCAATGTAAGTCGGAAAAAACAGTCCAACGAAAACGTTTCTAACTAACGCTGCCTTAACGATGAGAGATATATGATTAAGTTCTAGAGAAAAGTTGTAGAGCTTGATAATTCCTACTAAAAAGTCAGCGACAGCATATATCTAACTTTTATATTTAAGTAACAAAAAGTAGTATTTGATATTTAAAAAAATAATTTAAATCGTTAGGTCAAGTTTATTGGCCATATTATCAACAATTATGAATTATTATCAAAATAAGTAAATTTATCGTCTCAATCGTTTAAAACAAAAGACTTTTCCCTTTTACTGCATATAATTTCACTTTTACTGCATAAATGGTTCAAGATATAAAACACTCACAAATAAGACACTCACAAGAAGACACTCACAAATAAAGGTAATATAGTCAAATTGGCATGCAAATACATACATACATATGCAGTAAAAATTAAACCCTTCTTTTGGCAGTCAGGAAATAAATCATAGCACTCAGTACTAACCAAACCACACTCATAATTTCATCACAAGTAAAAAGTTTTACCGCCCAACGAAGTGGGCACGGGTCAGCTAGTTTATTTATATAAGAATTAATTACTATAAAAACTGATTTTGCCTACAAAAATAATAGGAACCCCATGGCAAAACTTTAACCTTAATGCTCAATTGGTTCTGTCACCCAACTTGGAGTAGCCCGTTTAGATTGGAAAAGGCAGTAATATTACAATAAAGAAGAATGAACAAATGTGGTCCAAATGTTTACCATTAACAAGACCTATGGTGACAAATAGTCCACTAAATATACAGTAACTTTCACTAAGACACTAAAAAAGTTGTGAGTAAAAAGTTATGACCATTTAAAATACAAAAGACTAGCTGAGCCCCGCGGTTTCACCCGCGTGGTGATGGAAAATAGTGATAATGATGATAGAAAACTATATATCTTTATAAATTATAGCCTATGTGTTATTCTGATGTATAAGCTATAGGTATTATTGTAAAGTTTCATTAAAATCCATTCGGTTGTTTTTGCCAGAAAGAGTAACAAACAGCCATACATACATTCTTACAAACTTTCGCTTTTATAATAGTAGAAGGATATATTTTTTTACTCATTAGTCTCCTATTTATTTCCATCCATTTTTGTCGTATGCATGTAGCTTCATATAATGTAATGCTAATAATACTCATCCAAACACGCATGTGAAAGATTGTACTACACTTATGTAATGATACATAGCAATTTAAATGGTCGAGAATCAATTTTGAATTATTACTGTTCCTGTCTTTCTGGAATCTGAACTGTGGGTTGCTGTGAACGCGTAATGCTATTTTTTGTTATTTTGGATAGGCAAGACACCAACCCGCAATTAGGCTCCCAGCTGCAGATCTAGACAATATCATTTTAGACGTAGATATATTATAAGGGATTTTCTTAAGTTACATTGTTTTTATATCGCACTGTAAGAAGAACATAACCACTGTAAATCATGATCCTTATGGTTTTTCTATCTCCCGTTCGTTATTTATATAATAAGGGGGCAAAATCCAAGTCAGCGAAAACCTAACACGAGGCAGGAAATGACACGCCACACTCACATACACCCTCTCGTTCACACCCTTACACACACACACAAAAATATATATACGCAGTTTAGATTAAAATGAGCGGTTGGTAGTATGATTTTGTTTATTTTTCGCACAAAAAGTACAAAAAAACATGTTTTTTTTTATTTAGTCATAACTTTTTACTGACAGTTTATTTTTGACTGCGGTCTGATCCGAATTAATCAGTATTTAGTGGATTATTTTCTTTACATAGTCTTGTTAGTAGTGGATCTTATTATCTTTATGTAAAAGTTTTATAAAAGGCTTATAAAATTAAGTTGCCTTAAAATTTGGTAACCAAAAAAAAACAAATCGCAATTCCATTATAAAATCGGCATTAAATAGAACTCGGCATTAAATTATACGAAAGAAATATAAGAAAAAGTCTTAGGAAAAATATGAAAAGTTTATATACGGTATTATATAGACTTTTATACTTAATATACGGCAAGCAGGTCCTATATACATAAATATAATAACCACAGTGTTTGCTTTAAACAATTTTACAAATAGGCTACGTCAAAGATTGTAGTCCCTCGAACACTTGCTTAAAATGCGTTCAAATATATTAGATGTGCAAGTTGAAACTCGTTTTTTTTTGTGTAATTCAACTTGATTGAAAAAATACTTTTTAAACAAATTAATTGTTGAAATATCCGTCATTACTATCTATGGTTTTTGCTATTTATCAGGCAGATTATGAATGCCTTCGCGATAGAAACTTGGTAGTTTCGAAGCAAAATATTCATCGAGCCATTTTTGCACATCTTCAATTTTCGTGAACCACTGGTATTTCAAATGTGATAACATCGGTCTGAATAAGTGGTAATCAGAGGGAGCCAAATCAGAAAAAAACGCCTCATGCTATAAAACTTCCGATCGGCTAGCTACTTTCCAGTGTCACGCGGTAAGGCGTTGGACTCTTGTAAGAGTCCAACAGAGACTTGTTGGCGCCCGTAAGAGTCTAATGCCTTATCGCGTGACACTTGGAAAGTGAACGCAGCTAGCCAACCTCACGCCGTTACTATCAGATTTGGTCGAATTACACCATCCTGCAGTCTTGTCACAGTTAAGCTGTGTCGACTACAGGAATAACGAAATATAAGTATTCTTTTAACCATAGGGTTGTAACGGGCCTTAAGTCCATTACATGCGATCAACAAATGCATCGATTTCCAGTGAAATACACTGACACAATTCAGCTATTATTTTAACCCGTGCAGCCATAAATCAGCACGATGAAACAATTTTTTTACTCGGAATATTTTGGATTGCATCATTTATCGGCCTATATAAGCCGGCAAAAAAGCAACCAAATTATCATTGCCCGAGTGATCACCTTCCCCCAAGGTTGCGACGGCATATTCGGTACCCTTCTCACGAGGTGTGTCAACGAATCCGGCTCCTTGGTTTCCTTTCCTTACCTTCCCCAGTCACGAAGCATCAGTCTGCAATCCAACAGACTCGAGCCGTGCCCAGTACAAGATACTAGGAGCACACATACGATCCACATCCATATATCCTCGTAACCGCAGTCGCGCATCTATATACACTCGCGTCAACATAACCTGTTCGGGAAGCGTTATAACTTCTACTTCATTCAAAACCGCATTTCAATACGAAGATAACTCGTAAGTTGATACCACCACCTCACACCGAACAATTTGGAGTCTTGTGAGGGGTGGTCCCTCACAGGGTTAACGCAGATACAACACAGCCCACCGTCTAACTACGCCCACATGCCCGTGAAAATCCAACGTCTTACCGCGAGGCACCGAAGCTGCGCGGTTCCATTTGGAACCAACCATTGGCAAACTGGTAGTACTTTCTACACTGTGCAGTATATTGCGTAATAGATACACTGTGCGCCGTGCCGCCCAACACCGCCCACTCACCGCCCGTTGCCGCCCGCCTTGTCATGTCACACGTAGCGACGCGCGACGTCCCGACAAAACGGGCCACGTGTGCGCCGCCATTGATATTAAAACGTCCAAGATAGTCGCATAGTGACACAGATAATGTGATACTCTGTGTCTCCTCATATACAAAATAAGAAAGAGGAAATATGTATACGTAGACAGATGGAATTTAACCATTCGTTCTCTACTAGATTTAATAGCGATTTATATATAACGTCAAATATGGATTTTAAAGATATTTCTCCTTATGTTTGTAGGTTTTTATTCAAGACAAGAATTTAGGACAGGGGTTCCCAGGGTGTATGCCGGCACCCTAGAGTGCCACGGAGAGGGATCACAGTGCTATCAGGCGCCCATGATCTCCAATCAAATATGTGGCTAAGCAAACACAAAAACCAAGAAACTCTTTTCTCTTGGATATATTTGATTTTTTATTTGCAATAAAAATCGCGATTTTTATGTTTAGTTTTCTAGTTCCTAATTTTCTACTCATAATTTCTTAATTTAAATTATTAAAATTGTAAACTACGAAAGATACCTTCTGTCTAAAAGGTTCCGGGAATTTAGAATTTAAAAAGATTCTGTTAATGATTTAAAAAAAAACAATCTTAAGTTGGTAGAACTGTCTTTATTTACTCTATGCCTAGAATGCGCGCGATCTGTCAGCTATTTTGATTAGAACAGCAATTGAATTGTACACTTTAGTCATTAAAATAAATAAAAATAATAATTGAAAGCCCGCTAAGGATATCGAAAAGTAACCTAATAAAGGATGGTAGGCAATATCTTTAGAAGCCACATTTATGTATATTTTAAGGAACAGTATTAACGGATTGAATTTTATTCATTTTTAACCGCGGGAGATGCGTACGATCACGTTCAGCTCTTTCCATGCGGATCCGCTGATTTGCATATAATCTGTGAGATATTACTGCGCCATTTCCCCGTCGATTTTTTATTCTGTTGCTCTGCACACATCGAGAGTCGCATTTTCCACGTTCACAAGTTTCCACGCAGACAAGTTACGACATGTGTCGTAGAATTTACACCAGGCGCTGCGTAATTTACAATAAGGTGACATGAGACCTCAGGAAAATATCCGAAATCTGCGGACACCCGAAAAAATAGGCGGAGTCATTTTGTAGGGTTTGACCAATAAAAATCCAGCGTTGACAAAGCGTCAAGCGCAGATTCTACGTCCGCTAGCGCCGGGAACCAGACGCATACTAAATGGTCAATCGCACCGCTAGCACGGAATAACTATCTCTACGCAGTGGTGGTATAAAGGTGTTAATGGCAAAGCATATTTAGCGTAACTCTCAGAGCGCTCTCACGTTTTAATTAATTGTAATTAATTTAGGGCCTAAATAAAAAATGTGGCTAATGAAATTATATTAAAACAGACTCACCGCTGACATTGTAGGAGTAAACGAGCCTGAAAGTTTTTGAAGTCAGTTTAAAGCCTTAATATCAATAGGCAATGAGCAACTTTTTAGAGTCCAAATTTTAAATTGGTTCCTTATCGACGGATTCACTTCAAAAACAAAATTTTCAAAAAACTCATAAAACTAAACTTTCTCAGATATGCTCGTTCCCAGGTATCATGTGGCCTTAAGCTTTGCAGCAGCAGTGGTTTAGATCTTGGCGTTTATTCAGTCGTTTACATCGTGACTCTAGATTGAAATATCTTCTGGTGCTGAGACTGATGGTCCTTAATACAGGAAAAAAACAACAATAAGTTTTCCTCTCTGTTTCGTCCCTTGAATGCGATATTCGCGTTTCCTGCATTATGTGCGCAAAATGTTACTAAATCCATACAACTAATTTAAATATTTAGTAAAATTGTCCTTCGTTTTGTATAAAAATAGTTAAATCGCCTGAGGTTCGAGGGTTAAAAGGCCGCTTGGCTGATATCTGAAATAATCATTCAAAATCTTTTAGTACTTTTTTGTACATAATTTGGTCCTAATTGATTTGTAGATCCTGAGATATAATGGGTGCAGACACACAAACACCCTCACATACACACACAGACAGACATGTTTTTTAAAGAAATCACTATTTTGGATTACCAGGATTTCTGAACTTTTTTGGTTCCGGTGGAAACTTCAATTATATTTTTTCCTGGAGAACTACATTTTACCGATTTACATACTTCGTGTAACACAATGTATTTTTTGGGAAAGAAAACATAATTCATGTTGTAGTAACCTCGCCCGTAGCGCAGTATACCAAACAGTAGATTTACTTTCGAGCTACAGCGCATAGCGGGAAGAGGACGAGAGGAATGTGGGCAGAGGGGCACGTCTCGACGAACGCTTTTGGTTAGCGTTACGCGCAGGTATGACTTGTAAAGGTTGACGACTTTTTGGAACGTTTGCAAAAGCCGCCGTAACGTCTGGCGGTCATATCCGAGCCCTTACGACCGTTGCCGTATTCGCTTCGATTTCAATTTCATTCTAAAAGAAGATACTGTATGATAAACTGTGCCCGTGCTGAGGGGAGCTAATGGGCTGCTGAGTTGGCCATGTAGACCCATTCTGTTCAGGGTTGTTCACACTCACGGGTCAACACCCATCCGGCGGCCTCCACGCATGATGTGCGAGCCCGGGCAGGACTCTGGCCTTAGGGTTAGTTTCCCCTAGGAATCAAACTTCTGGCGCTCCTGGACGGTCTGCGCACCGTGCGGCGTAAGCCAATCAATTGTGCACTCTGACTAACAGTCGGGGGAAGCAGTACTGTTTCCTAGAGAGCGGAGGTGGTTGCGGACCTTACGGCGACTGCTCTTGAAACGACCATCGGCTACCCGATCCTGGGTGAGCAGCCGGTCGAAGGATGCCGTGGTCTGCGATAGATTCGTTATTCACCGTTTCACCGCTTCGTAAGGGAGAGGACCGCGCAAGCGACCTCGAACTCGTAACCAATCGAGAGACCGGAGTAATCTGGTCCCAATTGAAAGTAAGTGCGTGAGTGTAAGCCCGCTGGGTAACACACCCGGTTATCTCGCGGTTAAGGCGTTGGCCTCTTACAGACATGTAGCGGAGCTTGCGGGTGGACTGTTTTGTCCAAGTCTTCTGCGCTCACTTCACGAGAGATACAACGACTAACCGTTAAAACTTCCTGAGGTGACGGGTTCGCCCGTTGTAGTTGACAACTCTAGTTGCCCGTGCTGAGGAAGCAACAACAAGAAGCAAGCAAGCTCAACCGTTTTAAGTTGTGGGAAGTTTTGTCAACCGTGTACAAGTATGTTTTCCGTATACTAATATGATTTTTTATGATGATTCTCTGGATATAAAAGCCTCCGAGATAATTTTTTCGAATGATAAAGAGAGTTAGGTTAATGGTGCACTAGAGAGTTAGTTTAATGGCTTTGACCTTTGTCAGGATTGGCATGTGGTAATTGAAAGGCGTCAAGACGAAAAAAAGCATGGTGGAAGACAAAAAGGACGCTGGGTGGGTGTTTTACTAGTCTAATAATAATTTTAATTTAATAATCACTTTCAGTTACACTCCGTCAAACAACGAGAAGTTTGTTTTGCCCAATATGCATCACAGTTAATTCTCCGATAATTAGCTTGATAAACCAATCTTCGAACCATTCCTTGAGTCGGTCGAATTCGCTCTGCAATTCGCCGCACACAAGATGACTGATAAAGAATTCAGAGTCATCTGCGTATGGTAGAAATATAAAGACTGGCAGATTCCAGGAGGGATATGTAAAGCAGGAAGCGTAGCGGTCGAAGGACCAATCCTGATGCATTCCGTTTTCTACCGGCTTTAAATCAGAGGATGTAGAACCATCTGCTACTTGAAATGGTATATCCGTCAGAAATGTCTAACGGCTCCGTGCAGCTTTGGAGTATTGGCATGCCTGTATTTAATGAAGATAGAAAATGAAAGGGAATAGAAAACGGCGCTTCGGTTTGCGATAAATTTGAATTTAATGGCCGCTGACATCAGACAGAGGCCACGCAAGCGACCTCGAATCTGGCGCCAGACTGGAGGATGGAGTAATCCTTTCTTAAGAACTACGCCAACCACCTTATCTATATCCACTCGGATAGCAAGGCAGCTCTTATGGCACTAGCCTCGAATTCCATTAATGCAAAGCTAGTGCAAAACTGCATATCACTACTGAATTCCTAGGACGAAAAGAACTGGGTAATTCTAAGATGGGTTCCCGGCCATGCAGGAATCGAGGGAAATGAAAAAGCCGACGAACTTGCTAGGACGGGAGTAAAGGGAACGTTATACGGCCCTGAACCTTGCTGTGACGTACCAAAAAGCCTTGCAAACCTAATGCTCAAACAAATATGTTTAGAACAATCCGTCAACCACTGGAACAACAAGCCAGGGTTGACTCATTCCAAAGCGCTAATTAAGGCTTACGACCGTAAGGCGGCCCGTGAGGCCTTATCGCTAAATAGGAACAATCTACGCATACTGGTGAGGGCGCTCACGGGGCATTGTGGCCTGAACAAACACATGTTCATCCTCAAGCTCTAAGACACAAAAATGTGCAGGTTCTGCCAAGGAGCAGAGGAAACTCCCCAGCACCTCATGTGCGAGTGAGGCCCGCTGATGCGTGAAAGATACACCCACTTGTGTGCTGCGGTTCTTAAATGACACAAGGCTTAGCGCAGAACTATATTAGGTGGCGAACACAATAGATCAGTAATGATCGCAGTGTTACAACGCTCATAAAAACCTTAGAAAAGCCCCACTCAACAAATAAATAAAATAAAAAATCCTTCCAATTCTGGTAATAAGGTCACGAGGTTGGGCCGTTGGGTGCACTTCTCAGTGTCTCGCGGTAAAGCGTTGGACTCTTACGGGCTGTTGGCGTAGTTTGGCTGTAGATTGTGCTGTTCACTAAGTCTTTTACGTTCATTCCATGGGAGATAGAATGACATGATGGCTTGCCCGTTGTAATCGACAACCTCAAGCAGTCAGAATCGAATCCATTTGAGCAGTCTTCCACGTATACCAAAATGTTCAAGTTTGCGCAGCAGACAGTCGCTGGAAACTCGATCGAAGACGTTGTGGTTGTGGTTGACATTCGTCAAGTTATTTTGTCTATGATGTAGTATAATTATTCGCAGCTGACTTTATACGACCCCTTAATACACTCCTTTATTTTACTTTGATTTCAAGCTGTAATTTATCTTCGTTTCGACCTCGCCTTACAAATTATTTGCCGACTACTTGGGCGAAGTTTGCCAGAATAGAAACCCAGCGAGAAGAGTCGTATATCTCTGTCTCCTTTCCTCTTTCTCTCTCGTTTCCTCGTCTGATCTCTCATTAGACATGAATCGGTTTCAGTATTTGACGTTGCTAACCCCATACAATTTATTATATTAAATTGAATAGCTAAATTGTGAGGCTTGCCGCGAGTATCGAAGCTTAATTAGTCGTGCCATTGCTATTAGAATGCGTTTTGGTGCTATCGTCTGCTACGAACGCACCCGACATTTCAGGCTGTTGTAACGATATAGATCGTTCTTTCAGCCGTAAGGTGATTACACAGAAACTCATGGACAACACAGTCCACGGTCTAGTTCCGCCAACATGCCCGTAAGAGGCCAACCTCACGTCCTTACTCTCCGGTCTAATCATGGTTTCTAGGTCGTTTGCGCGGCCTCTACCTGACGTAAGCGGTTATTCAGTTTGAATATTTTTTGGACCGCGTCGTTCTCCCGCAGTGTTTCATATAATAAGTTTGGAGTAATGTATTGCCCTTATTCAGAAAAAGGTTTGAGCTGTTCATCAAAATAAGTTTAAAAATCGAAAATAATATGACTTGTAATAACAAATTTCAGTAAATTTATCGTTTTATGAAAGATTATAGTTAGCCAACGCTGATGGCATTGAAATCATATCATTTGTTAAAACCACATGTTGGCCTAAAGCCAAGAAAATGCCTTTTAAAATGCACAGAATGACTTCCATAACTTGTTGACTTCCATAAGAGCCGTGAGTTGAGATGACCCAAGGTAACAGACATTTCATACGACCCAAGCAGCACGGAACAGTTAGCGATCCTTAATTCGACAGTGTCGAAAAGGCAATGGTCCTACGAAATCAATGAATGACTTGAATTAATTCAATCTTCAAAGAGTTATTACCGTATAAGAACCCCTTCTATTGATCCACATATTATATTAGAAGCACGTGTAATGTGGTTAGTCAAGTTTGCCCTTCGTTTCCGAAAATCCTTGGGTAAGTTTGAATAATGTAACGCGGTAAACTCGCCTTTTCCTATTTGAGCGCGGCGCTACTCGTCCCGAATTTCGTACAAATATTAATTGAATTAGTACCGCCCGGGGCAACGAAACGTCGAAACACGTGTCATCTTAACGAGGGTCATCTCAGCGAGAACCCATTTCCCCCGATTTGTACCCGTAAAACACAGAAATCTGCAAATTGCCAGCTTTGGCTCTGACTAATTTCGTTACATAACCCCTCTCCTCCCTGGCGACCAGCAAACGGTGACATTCAATTAGAAATAGCATTTTAAAGAGGTACGATCATTTATGCTATCAAACGGAATCTCACGTAAATACATGAAATCGAAGACTATCCCGGTTGTTTGACAACATAACAAGTAAATATATTAAAAGGAATAAAAAAACACGACTGCCGTTACAAAAAGTGAAGTACTGTATCTATAATTAGTTTTATTAAGGCTTTTTATGAAATATGTATCGTTTATGTATTTATCCACATAGATACACGTATATTTTTGGAATGTACTCAATCAGGCCTTTTATTTGGCACTAAGCACGATATATTTATGTGAATTTATTGACATTTAGAGATTTGGACATTTAGGTGATAATTTAACACTATTTACTCTATTATTTGACACTATTACTTGATACACTATTTAAACACTATTTACTTGATAATTTAATTTTCATTCATTTTTATTTTATTTTATAAATTTATTAAATACAAAATAATAGATTTTGGCAAGAAACAAAAGCATAAATATTTTTTTTTTCAAACTTTTTTTTTGCGAAGCAGATAATATGACATTTGTGTGGATTTTATTACCTCACTAGATTGAATATCTGTGAATAATGTTAATAATGTACTATTCTTGTAGTAGTTGTAAGTTTGGATATTGGTTATTTACGTAAGGTAGTAGATTGCTCAATACCTAGTATGTTTTTTTAATTTTATTTTTTGTGTGGGGCTTTTCTAAGGTCTTTATGAGCCTTGTAACACTGCGACCATTGCTGATCTATTGTGTTCGCCACCTACTATAGTTCTGCGCTAAGCCTCGTGTCATTTAAGAACCGCAACAGGCTTTTGGCGCCAGATTGTTTTACCTCCTCAGGTTGGAGGTAATGACCACCCAAGTAGGTGTATCTTTTACGCATCAGCGGGCCACACTCGCATATGAGGTGCAGGGGAGTTTCCTCTGCCCCTTGGCAGAGCCTGCACATTTTTGTCTCGTGTCTCGGAGCTTGAGGTTGAACATGTCTTTGTTCAGGCCACAATGCCCCGTGAGCGCCCTCACCAGTATGCGTAGATTGTTACTATTTAGCGATAAGGCCTCACGGGCCGAAACCTAGTATGTTTCAGAAACTCTTCTGCGCCGGCGACATGCAGGATTCGATATTAGCATTGTCCGGCGGAAATAATAGCAATTTATTTAGCCATCTATAATGACATTGATAATGAATGTTTTTATTAATAACGGACTGATTGATTATAAAAACTCATTATTTAACTAATGACAGCAATAATGACTTTAAATGATTAGTGCAATCTATCGTATTTTAGATACGCTTAAAACACAGGAATAATACGGAAAGATTAGAATGCCATCTATTAGTCTATTTGAACTTTAAATCGCTTAATTATAATGTATTGAAACTTAAATACCAAAATAAAATAGACATCTTTATGTAAATCATTAAAATAATAAGAGATATGATTTAAAATTCTTGTGTTACCCAATATGCGTGTTTAGAACGCCATCTATTGATCTACTGAACTTAAGAGAAAAGTAATCAATGTTTAAACTATGAATGCCATCCAAACTTTGTGTTTTATAGTAAAATCTTTGCTGCCAAAACGCAGTACGGTAATCATATCAATCATGGGTTTAGATAAAAAAATAAATGAAGTGATATAATATGATAAAAAAGGGCAGCTTACCTGCCAATAACAACAGCTTTCCAACTGGTCGGATCTGAAACAAAATTATAAAGCAAATGTATTACTAATAAAACTTTGTGGATTATCTAACCAATGTTCAGTCATTTAACACTTAATTAAACTTAATCTCTATTTTCTTTAGATTTCGACTCCAAATCCTCTGGAATATCTCATTGAATCATCCATAATCCGTACAGAAACTGAGACGAGTGAAGCATTAATCTCAATGAAGCCTGAACAGGCTCTGAAGGAAAGTTTACCCTTGAGTCGCTTTAAAAGGATATAAACGATCTTAAGTAAAGATAGCTTAATAGCCTTTTCGGATTTAGTTTTGTATCGCATCGCTAATTCAACGAAAAAAGCTAACGACGACCCTATTTGTTTGTTTTGTGGTCTGGGACAGTTGGTGCAGATTTTCAATATCATCTATTGTCCACTGCTAAGTAGTATGTCAGAAAAATATTTTTTGATTAGCACAGCTATAAAATGATACGCTGTGTGACTTATTACATTGTAAGGTTACGAGTTCGATTCCCGTATAGGTCACAATTTTCCATTTAGTTAAAATTAACGGAATTGCATTTCAAATCTATCAATCGAATGCAATAACAAGACACACATTGTTATACACATGTTACTAGCATACATATATAAAAACACTACATAGTATGGTTGGTTGTAAGAGTTTGTCGTATGATAATAAACCGTTGCGAAATTTCACAATGAAGAGTAGAAAAAACCACCATACCTACCTACCTTATAATATTTTAAGTACGAATGTATTTATTGCTATTATTATTATTCTTTTGTTATTATTATTACCAGAAAAAAATATTTCGTTGTAAATATATTGTGGATATTCTTATATAATATATATTTTAAAACTACTTTAATCTAATACCTAATCTCTAGTATGAACCTTTTAAAGTCAGCTAGCAATCTTAAATCTTAAAAGTCTGAAATCAGATATCTAGGCACAGGCGTAAGCCTAGTTAGATGTTTGACGGGTCTCAGGTTGCATGGGATTGAGGTGAATCAACTTGTCGCTTTATTTGTCTAGAAAGTAATTGTTTTTCCTATGTAACCTTAGAAAATATTTCTCATATTGAAATATATGGGATTATATGGGATTATTTGTAATATGAAATACTGGGATTACACATTTGAGAAAGCAAACGAGGGCATGGAAATTGTTAAAAATTGGCTAGGAACTTTATGTTGACGCTTAATGTTGGCAAAACCAAATACATGCCATTTAGTATAACAACCAGAGGTCAACCCACTACTAATAAAACTATTGTAATACACGAATGCGACAGCGTAGAGTCTTGTAACTGTCAGCCTCTACAAAGAGAAATATCTTGGAAAATCTAGGCATCACTCTAGATTGCTTTCTCCGTTGGGACTCTCATATGAATCGTGGTTCTCATAGTGAATCGTGGTTCCAAGAAGATGAAAAGGACACTATTAACATTTCTGGATATACACTAGCTAGCAGTTTCTCAAGAAAGAAACGCATCAGGGGTGGATCTGCAATATTCACAAAACCGGATATACGTTACAAAACCCGTGAAGATGTATGTAAACTATCAGTGGAATCTGTCAATGAATTTAGCTGTATTAACCTTCCGGACTTTTCCATCAATATCGTATGCTTTTATAGAAGTCCAAGTGCAGATTTTCAAAAAATTTTAAGTATCCTCGAAGTAGCTCTAGATAAAGTTGATCTAGAAGCCTCTTCTTTAATTTTAGCAGGTGACTTTAATGTAAACTTCTTGGAAAAATCTGCAACTTGTGATGCTGTAATTGATCTTTGCCTCACCTATAACATGTACAAAATTATAAATTTTCCTACACGCATTACTTTAAACAGTAGCAGTTGCATTGACAACTTATTTTCAAACTGTGAGGTTATTGCAGTTAACCGTATAAACTGCGGTCTCTCGGACCACGACGGCCAAATGGTGAGTGTCAAATGCTACAATAAATGCAGAGTTGGCCGAGAAGTTTATGTTAAACGAAAACTTACCGAAAATGGGCTTATTAACTTCCAGGCAGCTTTGATAGCTAATTCCCCCGATGTAAGCAATGATGCAAATGAGTCATGAAAACTTTTTAAGGTGGTATCTAAAATCCCTTGATGCAACGATTCCCCTAAAAAAAAATACCCAAAACTGAAAAAAACATTTAACGACTGGGCGACTCCAGGTATTAAGGTCTCTAGATCACGGATGTTTGAATTACATCAACTAAAAAAAGGAAAATGTGACGTCGAATTTTTAAAACATATACAGACCTATAAGACGACATAAAAAAGTTGTCTGGAAGGCAAAACAATTATATCTAAAATCCTCCATTGAACGGTCGGAAAATAAAATCAAAGCTGTCTGGAATATTATAAGCAAAGAGTGTCGTAGGAGTTCGTCTACAGAAAATGTGATTAGGTTAAATTCAAACAGTCAAACAATATCTGACGCTAGTGCAGTTGCAGAGCTCTATAACGACCAATTCAGCATTCCAAAAGTTGACAATATTAGCTTATTTGAGACGACCCAAACTTCTTCTGACCTTCTATCAAGCTATTGCAATAGAAATAAGGCGACTTTAAAATTTATAGATACGACGCCACAAGAAATTATAAAAATAGGTAATTCTATAAAAATCAAGGACTCTACCGACCTCTGGTCTATTTCGACAAGAATAATGAAGAGCAGTATTGTCCAGGTGGCCGAACATCTGTCTTCTTTATTCAATAAATGTATTGGCTCTGGAATTTTCCCAACTAAAATGAAGATGGCAAAAGTGATTCCTATCCATAAAAAGGTACCCCGGGAAGACATAAACAACTACCGGCCAATATCACTTTTGCCATCTTTTAGCAAGATATTTCAAAAATTAATTCTTCAGAGGCTAAGTACCTTTTTTGCCGAACACAACATCCTTTCGCCAAAGCAATTTGGGTTCCGCAAGTCACTATCCACCATAGATGGAATTGCAGACCTGATGGAAAAACTATTATCTAGCATCGATAAGTCGAATAAAACTTGTGGCATTTTTTGTGACCTATCCAAGGCCTTTGATTGCGTCGATCACCTTATTTTGCTTCAGAAGCTCGAGCCCTACGGCATTAGAGATACAGTTCTAAGCCTAATACAATCCTACCTACAAGGACGGACGCAAGTCACTAAAGTCCAAAACAGCTTGATCACCAAAAAATTACTAAAGGGGTACCGCAAGGTTCCATTCTGGGACCCTTTCTTTTTCTTGTATATATCAATGATATACCAGATTGCGTGTTATCTGATAACGATGAAATTGTACTGTACGCAGATGATACCTCACTAATTTTCAGCGATGCAAATCATGAACAACTAGTTAAGCGAATTGACGTAACCATGGAAAAACTTGGTACTTGGTTCCAATTAAATCAATTGTCTCTTAATGCATCTAAATCAAACTCCATCAATTTCTCTCTTCGGCCGTCCCAAAATAATATCTTCAGTATTAGCTATGGTGATAAAGTATTAGAAAATGTCGATCATACGAAATTTCTAGGCATTCATATTGATAGCAATCTGCAATGGTCGACTCACCTAGAAGAACTGAGCAAAAAATTAAGTAGCGCCACATTTGCCATAAAAAAAAACAAATTGTTATGTGGCTTTGAAGCTTCCAAATCTGTCTACTTTGCCTATTTCCACTCCCTGTTAAGTTATGGCCTCATGTTCTGGGGAATGGCGGCAAATGTTATAAGGATCATTCGCCTACAAAAACGAGCGATTAGAAATCTGTTCTCAATATCTTCGCTAACATCTTGCAAGCAGTACTTCATCGAATCAGGTATCATGACTTTGTACGCCGCGTATATATACCAAAACATCATGTATATGAGAAAAAATATCGAGACTAAATCAACTAACTCAAATATTCATTCGCATAATACGCGAAATAAAGAGGACTTGCGTCATTTTAAGGTGCGTCTGAGTAAGGTTCGGAATAGCTTTCTCTGCCAATCTTACTTATTCTACAACAAACTTCCATTACAGATCAGGGGCCTTGGGGAGGTTCACTTTAAGAAAAAGGTACAGGGTATTTTGACTAAAAACCCCATTTATAGCATTGAGGATTTCGACAACATCAATTTTTCGCAGCTCTATTGACCTACTTGACTATTATTATTCCTTATTCTTTCTATTATTGACTATTTTACAATTGCGTTTTTTTTTTCTTCTTCAAACTATTGGCTATTGACAATAATTATTATTACTGATTTGTTTGTATTTGTGTTTTTTCTTTAAAATATCTTCCCGTATGATAATTTGGGAAATTATCCAATATTTATTTGATTATTTAGTACTTAGGATTATATAGAAAATTAGATAGAAAATTTTACGAAATTACTTAAGAATTTTTATTGAAATTACTTAAGATATTGGAAAATGTTGTTTCCTCTACATAGAAAATCTGCGCTTGGATGTTCAACGTTCATACCTTGCAATACTGACGTTCATTATGTTATACCTTAATAGGTATTTATTTAAATATTATACTTGTTATTTTCATTACTTTTGACTTAACCAAGTGTAGGAACTCCTATCAACTGGTTTGAAATAAATAAATAAATAAAAAAAATAAATAAATATACATAACGTGGCTACGAAGGTGCGAATCCTTGGATATGTTTTCAAAGAACTGAGGAATATTTTGGATTCCAAAACACTAAAAACTGTTTATTATGCTTTATGTGAAACGCTTATTACTTACGGCATAATTGGATGGGGTGGATGTGGTAAAACCCTGCTAGAGCCATTGCAAGTTGGGTAGAAATTTATATTAAAAATTATTCTATGTAGACCATATCGCCTTCCCACTAATGAACTTTATAAGGAAGCTAAAGTTCTTGATTGTAGGCAACTTTTTCTAAAAACTTCCCTCTTAAGGCTATTTTTGGACAATAACTCAAATTTAGGAATAATTCAGAACCGACGACCACCGAGACAAGTTTTAGAAAATAGCTTAATAATACCCAGAAGGAAAACATCATTTGGACAAAGATGTTTGTCCAAATTCCATACTCTACAACATACTCAATAACTTCACCCTCCTATCTCAAGGAGAATTTTCCACCCTTTGGGAGGCCATGGTCTTCCACTTCGATCAAGCCAGGATAACACACTCGCCATTCCGATACATCATTATTCTGTTTACGAGCACTCTTTTACGGTCCATTCTGCTTGTTTATGGAATCAGCTCCCTCACTCTATCAGGCATGCACCTTCGTTGCATAATTTCAAAAAGTTGTTAAAGAAACATTTATTTTTACACAGCCACTATCCAAATGCCTCACCTTGTCCTCTCCTTTATCCTTCCCTGGGCAACCTTAGCGTAAGTTACTGACATATATTTGTATAAATTTATTTAAAATTTAACTTTACTACTCCTTTGTGTATTGTACGGTGAAAATTAGGAATTATTTTATCAAATGGTTGACTGTAAGATATCGCTATAGCGATTTCCGCCATTTGTATAAATTGTCTTTTTTATAAAACCAGTGTAATATTCATTAAGTTATATTTATATAGCACAATAAAGTTATTCTATTCTATTCTATACTACTGTCATTGTCCCCAAAGCGCACTTTATTTTTTTAAATTTCGGATCTTTATGGCATTCATAACACGATCCCCAGTTTATGATAGTTTAAAGTTTAGGACTTTTAATTAAAAAAATAAAAGAATATAGTCTAAAACAGTGTTCTCGCTTCTTTCTTATTTAGTTTTTAATCTTCAATTTTCTGTTGCTTTCTCTAGGGTCGGCGTTTTCGGTGTTTGAAACATCATATGCACTTTGCCGATATGCATCCGTATGCATGGTGTAATTCTTAGGTAAAACAATCCTTTAAGAGCAACGCGCAAATATCAAATTTGAGATATTTTTTTTTGTTAAAATTATATTTGTTAAGACGGCGAGCTTGTGCCAATTTGTATTGTAAAAATTGAAACCTCAGCAATTGTACAACGTTCGATCTAAAGATCTAGGGTTGATTGTAAGGAATTGTCAATAATGGCAATAATGACAAGATATGACAATAAACCCGCATATTGTGAAATGTCACAATAAAATAGAAATACACAAACAAACTAGTAGAAACAAACAAGTTCTTCCGACTAGATCGTACATTGTATATAGTAAGTTACGTAACATTTTATAGCTATCATTCTATCCCATTCAACGTACCTACGACTTTTTTAGACTGCTGTACGACTTCTTCGGAATTTCCTGAACATTGTGGCGTGTAACCAGTGACCAGTCTTCTGCAAACTTCAAATTCCGTGATGGAATTGCACTAAGTATCGCATCCCGTTTCCTAAGCCTCAGTTGTATGGTGTAGGATACACTGCAAGCGCTGGCTTCTCACAGCCAAATATTTGTGTTGGATCGATTGGACCTGACTCGTGCCTTCGCTTGAGGATTCCCGAATTTCATTGTAGGTCATACGCTTGGCTGTTTCGATCATACGGCACACAGCATCGATGTTTTTGTTGTTGAGAGCGGTGGAAGGGCGACCTTCAAGAAATTCGTCACTGATATTGAAACGATCGCGCTTGTATTCTGCAAACCAGATATAAATTGTAGTCTTGCTTGGTGCTTAATAGCCAAAAGCAGTTTAAGGGCGAGCGAGGCTCTGCTAAGCTGTGAAACTACACTTAAAATAGGAGAAAATAATACAATAAAAATGTTCACGGGCTAAGTCCATCGTAATCCAGACACGCCGTGCGACCGCCATTACCCGGATTTCTATACAAGTCAAAACGTCAAATACTCCAGAATATATGTGCTAAAATTTAAAACTCTCTTATATGATGTTGCGTTGATGTCTGCGTGATCTCTTTAAAACTTTGTTGTGAAAGTCATTAAAAGTTTGTCCGGTCTTATCGGCTTCCAAGGCGGGCTGCTAGATGCGGTGGGTGACCAAGACATTGGGTCTCCTAGGTATCTGATATTCAGAGCTAGTCGGTAGCGCGCAATGCTACACGGTTTCTCGAGAGTTCATGCCGCACTGGGTGGCGAGATTAGAGCTTATGATTCGACGAGCTTAGAGCTTGGAGCTAGGCGAGATTGCAGCTTGCAGCTAATGATATACGAGCTTAGTGGTTAAATGCAGCTTCTCGCAGAGGTGAATTGAATAAAATAATTTCGCTGGACAAGCTCCGGGAGTGCACTACGCATAAGCAATGGTGTATCTGACGGATTACCGGTTGAGGCTCTAAACGCAATCTCCCCAATGCCCTCTCTACATGTTGGCCAACGCTTGGTCGCATCGATAAGGTGGAAGCGAGTTGACTTCACTCGCCACGTGAGAAAAATGTAAGAGACAGGAGACATAGATGATGCGTTAAAGTTAAAGTTTCTTCAAGTTGAAGTTTGACCGTTGCTGCAAGCGAGCCCACCATCCCAGCATGTTATAACGACATTCTGGTCTTATCATTCTGAGATAAGTCGCAAAGGCTTTCGGAGAGGAATACAATTTCTGATCCAGTTCCTCAAATAGAGAGCGCACTTGCAAGCCAGTGGAGCTTTCTCGCTTTCGCCTACCATTTTCAGATGGATTATACCGCCCACTAGAATGGTTACAGTGCGAAGTATCGGGCGAAAGCCTGTAAGTCAAATTAGCGGTAATTTTGCCGTGGACCCGTGGCGCCATTTTAAAGTGGAAACCACGGCGATCGTGGCATCCCGGCCCAGTGGTAAAGTGGTCAGGTCGCCTGATCTTACATTGTAAGGTTACAGGTTCGATTCCCGGCTGGGTCACAATTTTTCGTTGGGATAAAATTAACGGAATCGCATATAAATTCTGTTCATCGCATGCAATAGCAAGACCCATACTTAGACACATTATAAATAAGTTTAAAACGAATTTACCGCGTGAAGTTTTTAACACCCGACGTTTCGGCGATGTTGCTACAGCCGTTGTCTAGGGTAGTCTACCATAGACAAGGATACTTCAACACAAAAACTTAGTGTTTTTGCTATTCTTCTGGCCAGTAGTGAAATTAGCATCGGCAAAGTTGAAAAATCGGAGTCGCTCCAAAAGTAGGTCAAAATAAACAGCTAATGGAAATCGTCTTAATATAATATATTAGGATATGCTTGCAATAATTTATATTTGTGTATTTATATATGTACGTACTTAAGTAGGTAGGTATATTAAATATAATTTGGTAAGTAATTATTATATTTATATTTAATCTTTATTTACTAAATCTTTATATCAGAATTATACGAATATATTATTATAATAGCTATGCAGGTAACTATACGCTTATTATATTTTATGTCTTTCCTCTCTTCAAATGTTTAAATTATATTGTCAATCATCTTATTAAAATTGCAAAAATTTACTTGTACCATGTAATAAATGTTAATACAGGTATTACTACAAAACAGACTGTGGTTTAATGGAGTTGATGAAATCCAACAAATCTACACTTTCTTTGATTCCCAAACAATGATGAAATATCTATTGTATTTAACAAGTCAACTGAGTCAAATGCGCTACTGAAGTCGAATAATGCGCTACGTTAGTGGAGTAGATTCGTTTGGCGACAAATCCCTTCGGCTACGTAACGACCAAATTTTGTTGCACATCAGAACACCGTTGACTACGTAACGACCAAAATCGGCGGCTTGCTCCCGGAGCGCACAGTAATAATATTTTCTAATTCGAAGACATTCTAAAATCCATACTAAATATCTCATTATTACCATAGATACATAGATGGACACTATAATAATTTCGCGCGTCATTTCGCGGATATTTCTGGTAAAATTCCATTGTCAAACATCATTTTTTTTTCAAGAAATCAAATTTTTTATTGGTTTTAATGAGCTAATATCTAAATATTTTTGTATGTAAATAAGCAAAACGAAATAATACCCTTTCGATAGAGAATCTAATAAAGTTCACGATGGTATTTACAATTTCTAAATAGGGTTCAGTATTTTTCCGTAAGACAAGTACAAGTTAGAAATTCCGAGTTTTTTCACTTTATCGAATTTCTCATATTTATTCATAGTTATCTAATTGTTTTACAAAATGATGTTTCAATATTCTATATACGAAATTTCAATGCGATCATTGCACAGTTATGTTTTTTATGATTGCTTTAGTAGTTCCTGAGTTATAGTACTTTTTGTCAAGCACGGCGATATTGCAAGAAATTCCAATAAATTGGCGCGGTCTGCCATGAAATTATGCCGCTACTCGAAGGGTTAAATAGGTGAGAATACAATCATGGCAAAGCATTTTTAAACTTTTTATTAACTCAGTTTCACCACGTAGCATTTAGAGGTTTAGCAAAATGACTTTTTAAACAAAAAATACTTTATAGCTTTGTTTAGCTATTTATATAATATTTATAATGAAACATTTGTAATTGTTAAGTTATATGCTGTCTTGGCGCTTACCCTTAACGATTTTGTATCAAAATACTAAAACTGTCCGGGAAATATGAACTGTAATTTTCTTAAATTCAGAATAAATCAATCATCCGGTTCCGCAAAAAATGTTCAAAGAATAACTGGGTAGCAGACGGAGAAACGAAACAAAATGGCTAAAGGTTTAGTTGTTTATTAGCGAGAGCGAGATCTCCCCCTAAGAGATGACGCGACACAAAACATGTTAACGACTCCATTCATTTTGTTTCCCGTCACGCAATAAGATGCACGACTTAACCCTTTCGTTGATATTGTTATGACCCTTTCGGACCCTTGCTGCGTCCGCTGGACATATGCCCGCACTGAAAGCTCCTACGTACGAAAGTGATAAATGCTTAGAAGGGTTTGTAGTTATTCATTCCGAATCTAAAGATAAGCGATTTTATTTATATTATATATCCATAGGTCATCATAATTCAAATTCAAATATTTTTTTTTTATTCATTTCATATTATGAGTAAGTACAATTTACAATAGTCAAAACCTAACTAGGATGCCGCCTGTTTCAAGGTAGATAATTTATTTTAAATATAATTATTTTAAGAAATCTATAATATCATCTTTATACAAATAAACATTATCATACTTCATTTTAATAGCAATACCTTAATTACCTAAAATTATTATATCTAACCTTAATAATTATTTTTATTACATTTTTACTTTCCTGACGACCTATCGGAAAGGAAAGTATTGTGATCGCGCTAAAAAAAAATTTTGAGATGAAGATGGGAATATATATTTTGAGACTCCCTGAGACGATTGAGACTATTTCCAGACCGATCTCTGTCTGTATGTATGTCTGTATGTCTGTATGTCTGTATGTCTGTCTGTATGTATGTATTCTTCCACGATAGCGCCCAGACGCTTAATCGGATTGAGCTGAAATTTGGTATATAAGCTTCTGTTAACCGTCGGAGGAACCCATTAGTTTTTGGAGTCCCTACGCCCTACGGTTGTGGTACCTCCCATACAAATTTGGGGTTCCCGGCGAAAAAATTGTTTCCGCGATAGCGCCCAGACGCTTAATCTGTCTAAGTTAAAATTTGGCATAGAAGCTTCTGTTAACCATCGGAAGAACCTATTAGTTTTTGGGGTACTTACGACCAACGTTTGGGGTACCTGCCATACAAATTTGGGGTACTAGAGTAAAAAATGTCGCTGTTTTTTCGCACCTCCCCGGATACTAGTCAGGAAAGTCTTGGGGTGACACAACCGATTTTTTAAGATTTTTTTGTGGTTTATATATTTATCCATATAGCTACCTACATGTATATTTACGGAATGTGCTCAATCAGACCTTTCATTTGTCACTAAACGCGATATATTTTTGTTAATTTATTGACATTTCGACATTTCGACATTTAGACAACTACTTACTTTGTATTTAAACAGTTAAGGTACCCTGCGATACTCGGGATGACATACCGATCCTAACAATACAACACACTTCTAAATCAGTTTAAGCGTTTATAAATTATGGTGAAATAAAAACACGGAAAACATATATAGATGAAACCTGAACACATTACACTCCTTTTTTGTCGGGCAGTCGCGTAAAATACACATAATACACAGAAATAAAGAGACGTGGTTTCGTGGCTCCTTTGCCTAAGTATTAACATTAATAATAATATTTAAAAAATATGCATCTAAATGAGTTGTAAAAATTATTATTTATCGACACAACCAATAAAAAGCGACAAAAAAAGAAGCTGGTACAGGCATTTTGAATAAATTCTATTTTGGTTCAATTTTTAGATTTGCGGGCATACACAGTCGCCGTAATCAAGGATAAGTAAAACGAGTGTTCATTGAGAGAGCACTAATATGTAGAGATAATATCTAATTCTATACAGAGATTTCAGATAGATGAGTTTTGCGGTTTATGTGGGATTCGAAAAGAAGATGCGACGTCTACTCGAGGGATGGTTATTTGTTGCACATTAATGTCTGGACGACTAAGGAAAATGAATTTCAAACATGAATACTTGATCTTTGTTTTTGACGAACGAACTGATTAATCTTCATTTTTGACGAACGAACTCTATAGAAATTGATTCGTTTTGTCGTACTCGAGATAACGTAAACCCCTCCACCACCAGTATTATGCTAATAGAGTGGTGCAGTATTTATTTACCATTTTATTTATTTATTCATTAATTTATCAAAATATAATTAACAACACAGACAATTACAAATCCGTAGTTATTAGTCTATACTATATTATAAAATTATCCAGTTAGTAAGGTTAGCTTCTCAGGTTACGAAATAGCATGCGTATTCTGGCCACATCGATGGAATCGATGGACACCTTGGTCCGCGGTAGATTCAAACTGAATCACAGCTGAACTTACAACATATATAGGACCGCGCAAGTGACCTCGAACCCATAGCCACTTATAGGCCGGAGAAATCCGGTCATAACTAGTAGTTAGGGGCGAGTTTGACCATGCTGGGTGCTACTCAGTGCCTCGTGTAAGGTGTCGGTCTCTGACGGGCGAGTAGGCGGAGCTAGATTTTGGTATGTGTGGAGAGAACAATCATGTATTGTTATACCAGCCTGGGATGACGGGTTCGCCTGTTCTAGTTGACACCACTCCCCTGTCTCATGTATCTCTAACCTATCTGCGTTCAAACGGCTCATAATAATCGACCTGTACTGTTGTATATATCTCAGGCAGGTACCCACTAAGTAACTGAGTGTATTGTCGCATTGGGCCGCGGGCGAGCAAAGCAGGCCGCACTCCACGGTGACTAATCAAAATTAATGGCAGCCGGTTTCTCTCCGGCTCGCGCTTTTGTAACGTACGATTCCCCGGCCGAAAACTTGCCCCCGCCCGCCCGCGCCAAAGCCAACTGGGGGGGGGGGGGGGGGCTTCTAAATGCTTTGTAATCATTTCGACGCGAGTCACCGCCGACCGATATAACTAAAGTTTCAAACGCCACGGTTTAACCGGGGCACTGGAATGTCCCTCGGGAAGTAATCTAAGCAGCGAAGAGGTTGCAACATTGATTTAACCCGTATGTGCTCACTGCCCCAATTTTAAAACGTTTCATATTTTACCATTTTTGACATTCAAAAATCATTTATTTATTTTTAAAAACAACTATATCGCTTATTTACAATACTGGCAACACACGCTACAAAAAAAGAAGAGGACTTGGCAACATTTCATCTGTCATTTCAATAGATAAAAAGTGTAATTATTGAAGGGTATGATGTCGCGCAATAAAGCGTAAGTTTTTATCAATTAATTTATTAGTAGATCTATGTAAGGTGGTTTATTTTATTGTTTTATTTATGGTAAGTTAGTTTTTCATAATTAAAATCAATTAGATCTTTGAAGCATATATTTATTGAGCTATTATTTGCAACGCCCCATTATTGGGGCGTTGAGCACGAGCTCCCATGTCAATTTCAAACTTCATGTATTAGGCATTATTGACTTATTTACAGTGTTCATAACATGTTATGTTATGTTATGCTTACTTTATTGTATTTACATGTTACATTTTTAATATATTTTTTTTAGATTGACTTTGGCCGAGATAATTGAAGCATTGGAGACCGAAGATGATATAATCGAAGCTACTGTCTACACGTGCCCTCCTAATAACCATATGTTGAGTGATGCTGATAGTGATGAAGAAGATGCGCTTGTGGGAAATTTAAATCATCTGACAGGCAACCAACTTCGTGCTGAGGCGGAACTTCAATGCGTACGGAGGTCAGGAACAGCGTTACAGTCGGAAATAATAGGACAAGAAGATTCTAGCGAAGATGACGTGCCTCTGTCGAATATTGCATCGAGTTCCACAACGCCCAAGCAAACAGGAAAACAGAAGAAGGGTAAGGTTACAGTGAAAAGAATATGGAAGCAAGTAGATTTACCGGAACATCAAAGAATAGAATGGAATCGGCCTGAGTTTTTAGAAACGAACATGTCGCCTGTGGCATGGTTTGAATTATTCTACGACGAAGAAATTATTGATTTGTTTGTTGAAAATTCGAATAAATATGCTATTTTTGAAGGAAAAAGGCTTGGCGTTACAAAAGAAGAGATCCGCCTTGTACTTGCAATATTTTTGCTGAGTGGATATAACGTTCAGGCTCGAAATCGTATGTACTGGGATACCGGAGTTGACACTTACCATCCTGGCGTAGCTAATGCCATATCACGGTCAAGATTTGAACAAATACTTCGATTTATGCATGTATGTGATAACGCAGCATTAGACGTCGAAGATAAGTTCACTAAAGTGCGACCTTTATGGAATAAACTGAACCAAAAATGGTTGAAGTATTGGCCTCAGTACAGTGAAGTTAGCATCGACGAATCGATGATCCCGTATTATGGACATCATAGTACAAAACAGCACATTCATGGCAAGCCGATACGTTTCGGATTCAAATGTTGGTGTATGGCTACACGCCTGGGATATCTTATCCAAAGCATACCTTATCAAGGGGCTAGCACAGGCAATACTAATCCTGATCTAGGTGTTGGAGGATCTGTTGTTACGACCTTGGTTGCCGAATTGCCTGCAGGTTTTACAGTGCACGTTTACATGGATAATTTTTTTACATCTTATAGATTGCTTACAGCTTTGAAGGAGTCTGGCCATCAAGGGACTGGTACAATACGAGCCAATCGAGTAGAAAATGCACCGTTGAGGGCAGTGCCAATAATGAAAAAAGAAAAACGCGGTAGCTACCATCAACTTACAGATGAAAAATCAGGCGTGACTCTGATTCGCTACAATGATAACAGTGTATTTACCGTGGCATCAACTTGTGAAGGTGTTACACCCATGGAATCTGCTCAGCGTTGGTCAAGCAGCGAAAAGAAGAAAGTGTCTATTCAACAGCCTGTCTGTGTACAGATGTACAATAAATACATGGGCGGGGTTGATCGCCTAGATCAAAATATAGGCTGCTATCGTATCAGCATCAATAAAAAAAAATGGTACTGGCAACTTTTGATGTGGCCTTTGAATGCATCGATGAACAACGCATTTCAGCTGTACAGACTTTCACCGGCTGGGCAAGAAAAGGCTCATCTGGATTTTTTATCTTTCATCAGGACAGTGGCCACAACGTATCTGGGAAAGTATGCATCGGCTCGCTCCATAGGCCGCCCACTAAAGCCAGCTTCAAGAAAAAGGAGGATTCCAGATGAGGTTCGTCTGGATGGGGTTGGTCACATTATTATTTCCAGCGATACTCAGATACGTTGTGGCCAATGCCATAAAAATACTACAAAAAAATGTCGAAAATGTAATGTCGGTTGCCATTGGAAATGTTTCGAAACTTTTCATTTATAAAATTTATTTTTTTATGTTCTTTGTAATATGATTTATGTTGTCAAGTAAAGAGTAAATATAAAAACGTTGAATAAAATTCTGCAAATGAGTAAAATTATTTACCTAACCCTCTAGTATAACCAGAACAGAACAATCTCGGAAAGCATAATTCGCGTGGCGGGCCGTGCTTAGCGCCCCAAAAATGGGGCGGTCAAAATTTCCAAAATCCTGCATTCCATCATCAACAATTTTTATAAAACACATTTCTTATAGATGTTTTGGCCTACAATAACACAAAAAAAAACCTGTTTTGTCAAAAAAAAAAACTTGAGCACATACGGGTTAAGAAAGCATCGAAGATTGTTTCGGTAGGACAATCAACTTACAATCGATCCCTCGAATCAGGTTGCTATGGCATTTTACACTAAAAAACGAAAACCTTATAAAGATATACATATGAATTCAGAGACAATAAATGCAGTAAGCGTTACCATTGATTACATAGTGTATTATATTGCTGAGCTCCGTACTACGATTTGGCAGCTACTATTTTACTACTAAGCGCATCGTGTAGATGGTGTAGGGACTTCAGTACCTACATACAGTCAACAAAAGCATGACTAACCAATGAATTCTGTAGAAATTCATAAACGCAAATACAATCGATTCTGCACGTGCACTGCTATTAAATTCCATCGAATTTCGGTAATTAATGCAGTGACAGGCGGTGAGTCATGCCAATTTCTCCAAATCAATCGGATTGACACACTTATTTCATCACTCCTTTCAGGATTGCGTCATGTATCAGGGTATATAAACCAGTACATTTGACCAATCAATTATCATTCCTCGAGAGATCATCTCCTAGTGAGTGCTTCTGTAGCTACGCCTCTTCGTGAGGCGGTCAATGCATTAGCCGGTGCTACCACCTCATCCTTCCCTCCTTATTGAGTTGAGTAAACTGAGGTCTGTCACTCCCGCAGGCCCGAGCAAGTATCGAGGAGACACAGAATCTCTGATACAAAAGGTAACCTTTCCTTCCTCGCCGCGCACCGCGTTAATTATTCGGGAACGTTATACTGGCAATATAGTACGATACGGCATAACATTCAAATCACAGTAAATAAATTGTTAAATCGATATACCAATAATAAATAAAACCTTCCGATAACATAAATTGCATCTTATTACGGAGTAAAAGGACTCTCGGCTTGACACCCGGCTCTCACAACGAATATCTTGGAGTCAGTGAGAGTCGGTCTTCCGTCACAATGGCACTCATACTTCCAAACATTACAAAAAGGCGGCGTTCGTGGTATAACAGTATGGCGGCGCTCTATAGATGGCGCTTTAAACACGCCTATACGGTATCCTACCTACAAATAAAACAATATTATAATAACAAACGAATTTAATTCATAGCTTTTATTATTTTAATTTTAATTTATATATATATATATATATATATATATATATATATGTCACCGTGTCGCCGGCGTATAAGGGTTGCCAAATGGTACTATGGCATTGAGAAATTTAATTCAATGTATAAGTACTACTTTCCTGATACTTTTGTAATTTTAAATTTCCGAGGAAAATAATTGTCGAACGGCTACAACGGAAGAACATGTAAAATTATAAATATCCTTTGCAATACTATCATTTGCTGTATATAAATAACTAAAATTTGAAACGCTACAAGGAAAGTAATATTTCTGTATCGCTCCTGACTACATTTGAGGGTGTTCCGTTTGTCCTACAAAAAATCAAGCGGTGAGGGCAACAATGATGCAAACAGAGCGGTGAGGGCAACAATGATGCACCGAGCACATGTCATTCTGAAATCCATAATCCTCACTCATAGTGGTATCATAGCATATTTAAAAGCCCTATTTATTATATATATATATATATATATATATATATATATATATATATATATATATATATATATATATATATATATATATATATATATATATATATATATATATATATATATATATATATATATATATATATATATATATATATATATATATATATATATATATATATATATATATATATATATATATATATATATATATATATATATATATATATATATATATATATATATATATATATATATATATATATATATATATATTTGATTGTAAATGTGTAAATTATCAGACTTTATCAGACGAAGATGTTAAAACTTTAATTCCTGATCCTATCCGAACTCCAAATTTTTACCTATTACCTAAAATTCACAAGCCTAATAATCCTGGACGACCGATAGTCGCAAGCTTTAACTCTCCGACAGAAAGAATTTCAGCTTTTGTAGATTATTTTTTACAACCTTTTGTGAAAAATCTAAATTCTCATATCAAAGACAGCTATCATTTTATTGATATTTTAAAGAATACTGTAATTCCAAAGTCAGACGACCTATTATTTGTTACTATTGACGCCATATCCCTGTATACCAATATTCCTCATAATTTAGGATTGGAAGCCATTTCTTATTTTCTTGACGAGAGACCTCATCCTCAAATACCTTCTACAGATTTTCTTTGCAAATTAGCCTAGTTTGTCTTAACGTGTAATGCTTTCTCCTTTGAAGATGAATTTTATCTTCAAATTAAAGGGACTGCTATGGGCACTCGTATGGCACCTTCGTATGCCAACCTTTTCATGGGATTATTCGAGCAAATTTTCTTCAAACGCAAAATTTAAAACCCATATTATGGTATAGATTTATTGACGACATAGTAATGATTTGGCCACACGGACAAACTACTCTAACAACCTTTCTTGACGACCTAAATAATTTTGGCCCTTTGAATTTCACTCATACCATTTCTAAATCACAAATTACTTTCTTAGATGTTGATTTAACAATTTCCGAAGGTAAAATTAAAACCGCGATTCATATAAAACCTACAAATAAAGAACAGTATTTACACTTTGATAGCTGTCATCCATTTCACACCAAGAGATCCATTCCCTATTCAATGTCCATTCGCGGACACCGTTTAGTTAACAACAAAGAAAATTTAGATAAATATCTCAATAATCTAAAGCAATCTCTTCTTGAAAGAAAATACCCTGCTCCTCTATTGGATAAACATATTCTAAACTCTGAAGTAAAATATATACCAAAACCTAAAATTTCTTCAAATAAAAATAATAATAATAATAAAATCTTTCTTAGCACCACTTATTTTCCTGGTGCTGAGAAACTGCGAGATATATTATCTGATTTATTCCCCATCATTTCTAATGATGCATCCACTAAGGATCTCTTAGATTCACCGCCAATTTTATCTTTCCGCAGACCACCTAATATTAGATCAATATTAAACAAAACAAAAAATAATCAAAATTTCTCTATTGGTAATAATACTTTTGGCCTTCAACCTTGTGGTCGTCCACGTTGTAAAACTTGTCCTCTGTTAGATCTAAGCCTTTTTCTACCAGTCCAAATACTACTAATAGTTACAGGGTTCCCTTTCATTGCAGTTGTATTTCAAAAAATATAGTATATCAACTTCTGTGCAGGACTTGTGATGCCTTTTATATCGGTGAAACAACAACACCACCTAATATTAGACTAAATAATCATAGGGCTAGTGTAGGAAATGAAAGCCAACTTCCCAATATCTTTGCATGCCAGGGCGCATAATTTATCTTTTGATCAATGTTTTAAAGTTAAAATAATAAAATGCCTTGGTGATAACGCAAAAGAAAGGGACGTCAAATCTTGGGAATTGGCTTATATTTATATTTTAGGCGCTTGCAAAGGTTCCGGTCTCAATAGGCAAAATTAATAAGGTTTATCATATTATCATACTCATCAAATGCTTTTTATTTTAATTTATAATCATTCATTTAAAATAACGTTTTGCACGGTTGGTTATGGTACCTTAACTAAATCGTGTAAAATATTATTAATCCATTTCTTTTTGTTCGATTCCTTGAATTTAAATTTTCAACGAATTGTTCGATTTCAGAAATGTCACATATCTTGACGACGGCTGAGCCGAAATATTGATATACATTTTATAAAAATCATTAATATTTAAGAAACACTAATCGCCTATTATTTTCCAGCATTCATTCTCGTCTTTCGCATTGTTGTGTTGCCGCTGTAGGATAAAGTAGAAAGGTTCGAATACCACAGTAGGAAACCGCAAATACTGAAAGAAGAGAAAACGAAAAAGGCGTGGAGTCGCTCCTGGTCGCCACAGACCAGATAAGTGCCCTTTCATTATTTTATCATTTCATTTATTTAGTAATAAACATAATTTCAATTTGAAAATATATATATATATATATATATATATATATATATATATATATATATATATATATATATATATATATATATATATATATATATATATATATATATATATATATATATATATATATATATATATATATATATATATATATATATATATATATATATATATATATATATATATATATATATATATATATATATATATATATATATATATATATATATATATATATATATATATATATATATATATATATATATATATATATATATATATATATATATATATATATATATATATATATATATATATATATATATATATATATATATATATATATATATATATATATATATATATATATATATATATATATATATATATATATATATATATATATATATATATATATATATATATATATATATATATATATATATATATATATATATATATATATATATATATATATATATATATATATATATATATATATATATATATATATATATATATTATATAGCATATTTAATTACCATATTTATTCAGTTAAAATACGCGTCACAAAAATGGTATTAAACTGCCTACATTCTTGACTAAAAAACAGAAACGTTTTTTACACTCAGAGTTTTAAAATGTTCAATATGTTGTTTTATTTTTTTTAATAACATGTCGGCACCCGCGAGAAACCTTGCGTTTAAAGATTTCAAATTATTGTTCCAAAAAACACTTGCATATCCTTTATAGACTTTAATATTACTGCAATTGTCCTGACGTAAAAAGTACATATACTAATATACAGTGCGAAACTTTTATAATCAATATGATTGTTATAACGGTTTCGGTTATTTTTTTCTTAGATATTTGATAATTTAGTATTAATATCTTACTCTGTGTCCTATCCTAAAAGATAGTGGGCCCGACTGCATTGCTGCGTGAACTTAAATTAAAAGTAAGTTCAACCTAACGAGCCCAATACGTTAGAGCGGAATATGAAATGAACGATCGTCGTTTTCCCGCACCAAAACAACCTATCGAAGTTATATTCAAATAAATTTGAACACATTTTGTACGGTGTTACATTTAGCTGCTTTTTCTATCGGTGGGTAGTTTTAATGTGGAAAATTGACCACCGTTCATTTCACATTCCGTTCTAACGTATTGCCCTGTCTCTTTCACATGAACTAATATCTGATTTTAGTTCACGAAGAAACGCAATCGAGCCCAGTTTTGATTATATTTTCAGGCTTCTCTGTATTGAGACTCTGAATTGGATACTTTATTTATTATGACGTTTTTAAGTGTTAACAAATTCCAGTTAACAAATTAAAGTGATGATGAAGTTAATATTATTAGAAACTGTTACGTTTTCAGTTAGTGGTATTTTTATCCAGCAGTTACTGTTTGGGTTGCAACATGGGTTGCGTCTCCCGCGGGTTGCGTCGAGTGAAAAATATATATTTAATATTTATTTAAAAATATATTTCTTACATGAAGTTAGATATAATTACATATTTAATTTTGATAAATAAATATTATACATTTTAATTATAACGTTGCAGAGGGAATAATTAGACCGCTATTAATCGACAGGTACAATTTCTGTAGACTATTTCTGAAGATTTAATAATTTACAGTTTTTTCATTATAAAGATTAGATTAAATCAGATTGACCATATTACCGCATGCAAGACATAACAAAATGTAAGAGCTAACGCCTCAAAGTCGAATCTTGGATATAGTAGGAGCCAGCAACGCCAGTGTTCATATGTAATGTTCATATCGGCTGGATTTAATTTGTACGAGAATATAGACAAGTAAATATTATTTAAAAATAAAAAACACGACTGCCGTTACAGAAAGTGAACTATTGTATTTATAATATTTTTTTTGCGGTTTTTATGAAACATTAGTAGTTTATGTAATTATTCATATAGATACTTTAATAAAACTTACGTGCACTAATTTAAACATATTTTTAAACATGTATGTTGAATATATTTTAACATTGAACTAACTACCAAAAATTATTTGACTTTGTTGTTATATATTATTTTGACAATGAATTGTAATTTTTTGACTGGATGTTTTTATATTAAATCCTTTATTACTTAACATTTATTAAATATTAATGACTGTTTCTTTCTTTTCTCACATATAATTTTATTTATTTTATTTAATCGAATCTTATATTATTGCTGATTATTTAATGAAATTGCATTTTATTTATTATATTATGTTTTAATAGTTTTCATTATTATTATTTTTTTTTTTTTGAAGACCACAGTTTAGGGCAATTTAGTGTTATTAGCTTTTTACTAAAACTTGTTCATCTGTAAGCAATCAAACTCAAGCAAACTTGATTGTAATATTAGATTCCTGTCCACCCTAGAAAAGGCTAGTCCCAGTTGGGTGACAGAATCAAATAAGCAAAAGGTTAAGGTTTTGCCATTCGGTTCCTGTTATTTTTGTAAGCAAATCAATGTTTTATAGTAATTAATTCTCAAATAATAAATAAATAAATAAATAAATAATAATAATAATGTATATTTTCAGAATGTACTCAATCAGGCCTTTGATTTGACACTAAACTAAATACTAATTAATTAAATTAATTAAACTAATTAATTTATTGAAATTTGGACGTTTGGACATTTAGGCAACTACTTACTTGATTTTTAGACAGTTAATGATGAAAACAATGTTCAAAATGTTGTAGAAAAAATGTTGAAAACATTTAGCCGATCATTTATGTTCGATAGGTGTTTTTATGCTGAGAAAGTGACATCGTGGGAAAGTGACCTAGTGCATTGCTCAAGGTGGAGACTATGTATATCGAAAAATAATGTATCTGCTGTACACCTATCTTAGTTAAAGTTCTAGAACGAAAAGAGTAAATATTTTTTGACTTACGCTCCTATTCATGAGCCGCAATATCTCTTTAGTACTATAATCAATTCGGAAGTATGTTTCATATGCATGGGCCAATCTTCCTTTGTTATTTTATCAATACGTTGCAAGTGTTGTTGGAACCCTTTCAGAAAGCCGCATTAAAATTAATAGAAATTGCATATTGTATCTGAAAGGATAGCCGACTGTAATGCAGTTTGGCGGTTTAATTTGAGAAGGAACATATATATAAAAAAATAACGATGTTACTTTAACTTGTTTTTAACGATGTTACTTATGTTTTTAATTTGCGAAAGTTCGACCACGTTAGCTGCTTTCGTGAGCAACTTCATTGGCTTCCTATTCGCTATCGAAGAAATTTGCATACGTTGTCGCTACTCTACAACATACTCAATAACCCCACCTTACCCTCCTATCTCAAGGAGAATTTCCACCCTCTGAGAGGCCACGGTCTTCCACTTCGATCAAGCCGGGATAACACACTCGCCATTCCGATACATCATTATTCTGTTTACACGCACTCTTTTACATTCCATTCTGCTCGTTTATGGAATCAGCTCCCTCACTCTATCAGGCATGCACCTTCGCTGCATACTTTAAAAAAGTTGTTGAAGAAACATTTATTTTTACACAGCCACTAACCAAATACCTCATCTTGTCTTCTCCTTTATCTTTCCCTGGGCAACCTTAGCATAACTTAATGACATATATTTGTATACGTTTATTTTAAATTTAACCTTACTACTTCTTTGTGTATTGTACTGAGAAAATTAGGAATTATTTTATCAAATGGTTGACTGTAAGATAGCGATAGAGATAGCGATAAGTCCGCCATGTGTGCATAAATTGTCTTTTTTATAAAACCAGTGTAATATTCATTAAATTATGTTTTTATAGCACAATAAAGTTATTCTATCCTATTCTATTCTATCTATCAGCAAACGAAGTAAAGGGCCTTTTTAGGCCACTTTTCCTTTGGAATAACTATTGTGCATAATTGATGATATTTTTATTTACTTGCTCCTTATATTAGTACTTAATCGCCCTAATCAACATACTACTCTGTCGATGGGCAATGGTTATTCCAAATATGCGGTATTTTAAGATAATTTAACTATTAAACACGAAAAATCACTAGATAATATTAGATTGGTTAGATCGCCTGATCGTATGGTTTCGGGTTAGATTCCCGGCTGGTTTCTTGGATTGCGTTTCTTGGTGAACTAATATCGGAAAATAGTTCATGCGAACGAGACAGAGAAGTGCGTTAGAGCGAAATGCAAAATGAACGATCGTATCTTTTCCTGAGAAAAAACTACTTAACGAAAACATAACCATTTACCATGTTCGATTAGTAGTTTTATCATTCAAGCCAAATTCCGCTCTAACATATTGGCCCGTCTCGCTCGCATGATTTAATTCTGATTTAAGCTCACGAAGAAACGCAATCGGTCCCAGAATTTGTCGTTGAAATAGACGCATGGATGGTCTTATATTTTCCATGCTCTCCTTAAGAATATAATACCTATTTTATATTATTTATTATATTATTATATTATAACGAATAATATTCCGTTTCCAAATGCTAAGTTTATGTACTCGCTTTAATTTCGCTCGCTGTGATTATTAAAGATTCCTTTATGGACAGCGCCACACAATTATAACACTCCTCCAATATTTGCACAAAACCGAAATTATTTTCGTCGGATCTTCTGCGCCGTTACTTCCTTCGCCTTTGTGCATATTTTGCGCGAAAGCCCGTTTTATTCCTTCAACTTCCGACCCGCCATTTCCGTAATGTTTGATCAATTTCTGGGGACTGAACCAATTGAAATTCGGCCGGCTGCTTATTTGTCTTTCCGCAGAATTGAAATTTCGCATAAGCACTCGGCGAATCTGCGAACGATTTTGAATATTTTAGCGGTAAAGAGTGTAATCATTCATCATTGAAAAATTTAAGGATTTTGAAGAAATAAATAAAGGACAGGGTCAACTAGTGCCTCTTGCAGCTCCAGATCTGTGGGGGCGGGGGAGGGGGGGGGGGCAAACCGAGGTACATGCGCCAGCCGGAAATTAAGGGGGGCGCAAAATTGAGTACCAGTCCATTCATTTGATACTAAGTGAATGATACGGGTAGCGAATGGTTTCGTGCAGCTTGGGCCATAAGATCCATTTGTTCTCGGATCGGCCCAACTCACGAGTCAGCTTCTGATCAGAAGCCTCCTCGTGTGGAAGGCTATACCGGGTAAGATTTTTGCGTCTCAGAACTGACGGCGATTTGCGCACTCTGAATAATTGCTGAAAGAGTCTGGAGATTATGTTAAAATACTGTCTCCTAAGCAGCGGGGATGAATGTTGACCTGCTGTCATGCCACTCTTGAAACGATCTATAGGCCAACCGATCCCGTGTGGCACTACGGGCAAACGTCACCCAGGTCCGCGATAAATTCAAATTGTATTACCGCTGTAATACAACAGGTAGAGGCCGCGCAAGCGTCTTCGGGCCCGTATCCAGTGGAGAGGACGGAGATTTCCTGAAGGTTAATTCCAGACGGAGACATCCTTTCAAAACTGGTAGTTAGCGGGCGAGGCTGCCCGCTAAGTACCATTCCCAGATCCTCGCCGTAAGGTGTTAGCCTCTAACTGGCATATTGGCGGAGCTAGACAGTAGATTTGTCTTCTCTCTTAGTCTTCGACGCTCATCCCACTGCTGAAAGAACGATCACATATCGTTATACCAGCCTGGGGTGACGAGTTCGACCGTTGTAGTCAACATCGCTTCACAGATACAAAGTACGATATATCTTATTTTTTAATGTATTTTTCTGTTTATTTGTCATTTATAGAGCAATACCCGGGATGACAAAGACTCTAACAATACGACATACTTTTAAACCGGTTCTATCATTCAAAAGTTATGATGGAATAAAGAAACGGACAAACATACATACAAGTAGGTACATGCCTCTTGAAAAGATTACACTCATTTTTGAGTCGTGGTGTTATAAGTTAACATTAATTTGACTTAACAGTAATGTTAGCAATATTAACTATAATTTAGGTCGGCAGTAAAATATTACAAATGTAACTAACCCGCTTTTTGAGCTAAATATTTAAGCCAGATATGTATGTATATAGGTATATTTAAAAATTATATTGTTAAGCAGCAATGGCACAATATTTACAATAATTAATTCACTGATTTTTTAGTTTTATTTCTAGTACTAGCTGACGTAAACTTTTATACGATTACCTCCCGGTTTAGATGTATTACATGAACTTAGAGGGCTTCGAAACTCGTGGGAGCGTGGCACAAATCAATACATTTTTACCAATATATGTACTATGGCTTCACGTATTAGTTTCCAGCACAGTACATTTAGCTATTATCTATCTATTTACGGACATGTGGAGAATTGACAGTTTAGCTGATGTAACTGAAAGTCATGGTAGATTCCACGTTATATATATATATGTAGAATTAGCAACCAGGGTAAAAATGGAACTTAGATTTATCGATTTTGATCCTTAGCTGTATCTAAGATTTATTCATAACATTCACTTAGTTGATATTTCATCTTAGCTTATTCCTTTATTAATTATATATTTACCAAAAATAAGAAAAAGTCATCTTCATCGGATGCATCTCCAACTAGCGAAAGTTGGCAGTCAGCTCCGAATATTTTCCCCTATTCCTCGAAAGGTGGAATAGCTCTGCAGCACTTGAAACTCCAGTACACTGCCGTAGGTTTCTTAACCAAGACTTCTTTCTTCGTACTACGGATCTCTTGCCAACGACTTTCCCCGTCACTTTGAGATGCAGGAGGTTGTATTTCTCGTGTTAACATATGCCAAAGATATACAGCCTTTCTCATTTTAATTGTCTTCCCAAGCTCATGTTTCTTATTAGACTTTTTCATTAGTAACGTTTTTGTTTGTTAACCTTTGTTTTCAAGATAAATAAAAAAAATCGAAATAGAAATTGACAGTCACCTATTTAGAATTCGTTGAAATCATACAATTACCTCTCAATAAGGTAGCCTGACTTTTGACTTAAACTGGGGTGGGGTATATTCCCGTTTCTGCATATAATTTTAATAGTTTTCGGGCAGTTTATTGTAACATACCATTCCAATGTAGTTCGGATACCTTTTAAATATCACCAAAGACGGACAGGGCAATTTTGCAAGCATCATCAAATTATACCTACCCCTGGTAAAATGAGAGGAAATTTCGTTTTGAGTCTTCTATTTCCTACATTTTTCATATTAACACTATGCTTTTAAAGCATATATTGATGGTAATGGTACACACAGAGTTCTGAAATGACCATGATACGACGACGACATTTTCTACAGTAACTTTTTTGGTTCAACGTATTGTTAGCATCCATCAGTGGCACCATATAACGAATGATTCTATAAGTTCCTTGAGGTCTTCTTTAATCGCCCAAGCCTCGCATCCATATTAAAGTATCGGCCAAATACAGCACTGTAACAACCGACAGCGTAGCGTGAATTTTAAGACTTCAGCCAGTCTACTTTCTTCATGTTGTAGAATCTGCTCCTGGCGATCTCTATACGGGTTTTATTTCGGTATCAATATCCCAATGTTCAAAAAGTTATATAAACTATAGAAAATGGCATCATCCCATCGTAGTCATTTCAAAACTCTCTGTATACTCACTACCACTACCATCACTATATGTCTGTTGAAAGCATAAAGTTGATATAAAAAAATATATAGGAAATTAAAAGACTCAAAACGAAATTCCCTCTCATTTTACTAGGGAAAGGCATAATTTAATACTACCCTGTCCGTCTATGGAATTATTTAAAAGGGATCCAAACTACGTTGGAATGGTATGTTAAAATAATCTGCCTGGAAATATTAAAATTTTATGTATAACTAGCTGCGCCCCGCGGTTTCACCCGCGTGGTGATGGAAAATTGTGATAATGATGATAGAAAACTATATATCTTTAGAAAAATATAGCCTATGTGTTATTCTGATGTGAAAGCTATATTATTGTAGTTTCATCAACATCCATTCAGTAGTTTTTGCGTGAAAGAGTAACAAACATCCATACATACATTCTTACAAACTTTCGCGTTTATAATAGTAGTAGGATAGTATAGGGAAAATACACCAATTTGTTCAAATTTATATGCTATCTTATTGAGAAAGAATTGTATGATATCAACTAATTTTAATTTTCATTTCGATTTTCCTTATTTATTTATTTAGCTTGATTTTTTTTCAATATATTGACTCTTATATTATTATGAATATTTTGTTTCTTTCCCATAATAGATTGTAATTTGTATTCGTATGACCGTATTAATTTCTTTTTCATGATAACTTAATTGATAATTCTCAGGTCAAAATGTTCTAAAGCTAGTAAATTTCATATTTTTTTATCTTTTTTGCTGTATCATATCAATAATTTGTAGATTTAAGCACCTTATACGATTATTATAAATTATGAGGTGAGACTCTTCAGAAACCTTTAGTTTTTTAGAATAATTTTATTCTTAGGCGGTTATCTATTAAAACATTATATCAATTCCGTAATCACTGGTTTTATTCTATGGATTTTATAATGAAATTATGTAATATCATTTGTCCAAAGTATTGGGTACTAATGTCTAAACTATGTATAAAGTTTTGAGGAAAACAAAATTGATTTGTTATGATTTTTAAAACATTGTCGTTGAGAGGAACATTCTGGCCCCTTCTGAATGTTGCCTCACTCGATGGTTTTTATAGAAACAAGCTTCGCACTCAATAGCTGAAGTACCTCCAGGTATCACCGCGAAGAACTTTACCGTGAGCTAGTCATATAACGTCGTTTCATGAATTATTATTGATGGAATTAATAATGATTATACAACAGTATGTATTATAAATATTATAAACCCTGCTAAGAACACAAGATCAGAACAGGTCTCACAATATATATTTCCCAAGAGATCTATGTACATAGTTTGGACAACAACATTATTATGACCTTGCTCCAATTTATATAATTAAGGTATCCTATAACACCCGTGATGATATAACGATTCTAACAATATCCCACACCCCTAAATCTGTTCAAGCATTTAGAAGTTATGGTGGAATAAATAAACGGAAAAAACACAGATGAACCCTGAACACCTGACTATCACATTATTACCTTTATAATTATGGCTAGACATTGTGCTCTTTATTTGATCAGCAATTTTTATTATTAGATTATTTTCTATTTATCAATGACTAGATGATCCGGTGAACTTCGTACCACCTAAAATTGATTTGATTGTAACTCTTCGTAGGCGTTTATTGATCCTAATCAACCTTCCAAATCCAATTCCTTGAAATCTATAATATGGCCGAATCATGTACGGTTTGAGTTTCTTTTGGTGATTAAATGAAAGTCGTTTGTAATTATAATAAATTCAATGTATTTAATTTACAGGATGAAATATAAATGCGTTTTCGACTTTTCCGACTTTTTCGGCTTTTTTAACTTTTTCGACTTTCCGACTTTTTCGACTTTTTTTACTTTTTCGACTTACTCGACTCTTTTGGCTTTTTCCACTTGTTCGACTTTTCGACTTGTTGACTTTTTGAAATTTTACACAATCGCACGGAATGAATAACAGTTATGGATGGCGCCGCTGTCAAACAATACGATCGCCGCGAACGCCCCATATATTGAGAGTGGCCGATTTCCCAAAATGACCAATTTAGATTTTTTTGATTTTCAGTTGTTTCTTTTAATTTTTTCTAAATATTATTTTTTGTAAACAACCCCTGAATCAAGCCAAACAAAATAAAAGAAAAATATTTCAAATCTGTCTAGTCATTTCCGAGATGCTGCGAGACTAACGCACGGCGATTCATTTTTATATATAAGATATAAGATTTTCAAACCGTATATAAATTACTAAATTTAATTTATATAGTCACAACTATAACGATAGTAAATATTTCTTAATTAATTACATTATTTAAAATGTTAGATGCAATGACGCATTCAAGGGTAGGAAAACCTACATACTGGAGCAGAACTACGTTGTATTGTATTACACTCCTTTTGTTATTTTTATTTTATTTATTCAAATAAGCCAGTTGGTAGGAATCCCTACTCTTGGTATAGTCAAGTTGAGTAACTGGTATTATACTTTATGTGATATAATATTTTTTTTAAATATCGACTATTATTTTGTAATTGTAAAACAATTAATATTTCAATTTAAAATAAAGATTTAAGATCTTTTTAAAATAATTGGAACTGCTTAAATACTGCAGATAGTCAAAATATAAAAACGAAGAGTCGGTTATAAAACAGTAAAATTAAGATTATAAAAAATATAAAATTAAATCAATAACAATGTCGCAATAGAAATGGTCAATTTATTTTTTTATATTATAATCCATTGTTGATAATCAATGCTTGTAATGTAAATAGTAATGTAAATAATCAAATTTATATAAAAAAAAAACAAAAATAAGAAAAGATTGTAATATAAATAATTATGGAAGATTAGGAAAATCAATACTCTCAAAGTCCTTAACAGAATACATTGGGTTCTTAATAAGCATATCCTGGACCTTGCTCTTAAATTGAACGTCTCCAAGACCCCTGACGCACAATGGAATCTTGTTATAAAATATATTGGACTGATTACAGGAAACTATTTTATTAACAATCTATGTGATCTAGTAGGAAAAACTATATCATTTGCCGATGACACTACAATTATATTTGAAGGTGAAAACTGGAAAACGACATTTGAAAAAGCCAACAAAGGCATAAATATAGTTAGAGATTGGTTAGATAATTCGCTGCTCAGTTTAAATATAGAAAAAACAAAATTAATCACTTTTATTATTAATGCTAAAGGTCAACCCTCATTGGAGCACAACGTTGTTATACACACATGCAACAGACAGAATGGTCATATTTTAGAAAGAGTGGAATCATTTAAATATCTCGGTATCACCATAGATAATAAACTAAGATGGCAAGAGCACACGGATAAATTAGCATCTAAAGTTCGTAAACTAGGATACACTTTCAAAGAGGTAAGAAATATTTTAGGCCCAAAAACACTAAAAAGCGTTTATTATGCATTGTGTGAGAGTATCTTGAGCTACGGGATGATAGGATGGGGCGGTTGTTCTAAAACCATTCTTTACCCCTTAGATATTGCACAAAAGTCGATTTTAAAGATTATCATGCGAAAGCCGTATCGTTATCCTTCGGAAAATCTTTTCAATGAATATAATGTGTTAGATATTAGGCAACTATATTTAAAAACATCACTATCATATATTAAGTTCAATCAGATAAATATTTTTTCTCAAAATACCCTATCAACGAGGTTTTCCGAAGATAATAATATGATAGTACCCAGAAGGTATACTACTTTTAGTCAGCGAACCTATACATTCATTGCCCCAAGGTTTTTCAATGCTCTTCCTGGCGACATAAAATCAGCACAAAATAAGACCTACTTTAAAAGGCTGCTTAGAAACTGGCTTGTAAAAGAGGGAAGACAAGGAATTTTAAAAATACTGGACATTATAACCTAACCCGGACATTTGAATATTTTGAATCTTATATTGTATTATTTTATTATTATTATTTTATTTATTATTATTATTATTATTCTTTTGTTTTAACGTATATTAAGAGATAATTTGTTTTAGTTTTAACACTATTTTATCTTAGTTATAAGTAAAATGCAGGACTATTTTGTTTAAATTCTTATTCTAATTTTTACTATTTTAAATTGTTTTGTTTTTTTATGATTTGAATTTATTTGCTGTCATTTTAATTTACCACTTCTAACTTTAATTTAATTATTTAATTTAATCAAGTATTTAGTCATTTTTAATATTGTTTTGCAATTCCATTTTTGTGCATACATGGAATATATGCCACTCTTATAAACACGGTATTTGTGCATGCACATTAAAAAAATAACGTTTACCTTAGAACAGGTCCCGGCCTAGTTAGGTGACGTTGCCACTAGACTATTCTTGTATTCTTTCATTGTATTCTTTTTTCTGCTTTTGATTCAATTTTGAAAGTATTCCTAAGCTGAAATTGTTTACTTTTTAATTATTTGCATTACTTATATAAATAAATAAATTAAAAAAAAATTCTAACCTTACTTAGTCGCACTTTGCAAGGACGCAAGTCTTGTTTGTTTCGCGTGTTGTGCGAATGAACATCCGAATTTGTTGGAGTGGTGCTGATATTTTTTCGTGCGTACATAACACCCTGATATATATAAGCGGCATACATTGTCATGATACCAGATTCGACGAAATACGGCCTGCAAGATGTTAGCGATGATATGGTAAATAAATTGCGAATCGCTCTTTTTTGAAGTCTAAAGATTCTTACCGAATTTGCCGCCATTCCCCAAAACATGAGACCATAACTTAGTAAGGAATGGAAATATGCAAAGTATACAGACTATGCGGTTTCAAAGCCGCAAAACATTTTAATTTTTTTAGCAAACGTGGCACTACCTAATTTTCCGCTCAATTCATCCAAATGAGTTGACCATTGGAGTTTACTGTCTATATGGATACCTAAAAATTTTATATGGTCAACATTTTCAATGTCATTTTCACCATAGCGGATGCTAATGACGTTATCTCGGGAAGGCCGAAGAAAGAAATAAATTGAATTTGATTTAGAGGCATTAAGGGATAGTCGGTTTACGTGGAACCAAGTACCCAGCTTTTTCACCGTGGCATCAATTCGCTTGATTAAAGTATCTAAGTTTGCATCACTGAAAATTAGAGAAGTATCATCTGCATAAAGGGTAATTTCGTCATTATCTGATATCACGCAATCTGGTATGTCATTTATATACACAAGGAAAAGAAATGGACACAGGATAGAGCCTTGTGGCACTCCTTGCGTAATTAACTGGGGTTTACTAACAATATTTTGTATTTTAGTTACTTGCGTTCGTCCTTGCAAATAAGACTCTATTAGATTTAGTTCCCTGCCTTGAACGCCATAATGCTCGAGTTTACATAGCAAGATGGTGTGATCGACGCAATCAAAGGCCTTGGAGAGATCACAGAATAAACCCAGAGTTTTTTCCGACTTATCCAGGCTGGAGAGCAACTTTTCCATAAGACCCGCAATCGCATCTATTGTGGACAACGACTTGCGGAACCCGAATTGTTTAGGAGTTAAGATCTTATTTATAGCGAAGAAATTGCTAATTTGCTGTAGAATAATTTTTTCAAAAAATTTACTAAAAGTTGGCAAAAGTGATATTGGACGATAGTTATTTTTGTCCTCGCGGCAGTGATTCATGTAATAAAGTGATTCTTTTAGTTATGTAACGGTTAGCAATATGCATAATTTACCCAGAATGAAAACATCATTTGGACAAAGACATTACTTTTTCATTGCGCCGAGATTTTACAATCTGATCAATATGGAAATAAAAATGAATTTGACATTTAGTGAATTCAAAAATAAATTAAAGAAATGGTTTTCGAATCATGACAGACTAACCATACATCAAATGTTAGAAATAATAGTTTAGTAAAACTTAGATGCACAAATTTAAACATATTTTTAAACATGTATGTTGAATATATTTTAACATTGAACTAACTACCAAAAATTATTTGACTTTGTTGTCATATATTATTTTGACAATGAATTGTACTTTTTTTGACTAGATATTTTTATATTAAATCCTTTATTACTTAACATATACAAAATATTAATGACTGTTTCTTTCTTTTCTCACATATAATTTTATTTATATTATTCAATCGAATTTTATATTATTGTCGATTATATAATGGAATCGCATTTTATTTATCATATTCTTTTAAAATATTTTATTATTATTATTATTATTATTATTATTTTTTAAGGCACAGTTTAGGGCAATTTAGTGTTATTAGCTTTTTACTAAAACTTGTACATCTGTAAGCAATCAAGCTCAAGCAAACTTGATTGTAATATTAGAGTCCTGTCCACCCTAGAACGGGCTAGTCCCAGTTGGGTGACAGAATCAAATAAGCAAAAGGTTAAGGTTTTGCCATTCGGTTCCTGTTATTTTTGTAAGCAAATCAATGTTTTATAGTAATAATTTCTTAAATAAATAAATAATAAATAAACTACTATTTTTAATATAACACGTGTAACATTCTTTCTCACGGATTTTGTCTGACCTCATTAACAACATAATTAACAAGAAATTGAATTGTGTCTTTCGCTATAAGAATTATTCAAACGTTTCTTTCAATACCACGAATGTACATTTCGATGTCATTTTGAACATTTCAACGTCAAAATGTTTGCTATATAAACAGCAATATTTCATGTATTGAATTACAATGGTTAGCGTCTCTGTATACATTAATTAAATATACAATAAATTGTTTAAATACTAATGTTTGTGTTTATCTGCTTGTGAGGAACCACCCCTCACAAGACTCCCAATTGTTCGGTGTGAGGTGGTGGTATCAACTTACGAGTTATCTCCGTATTGAAAGGCGGTTTTGAATGAAGTAGAAATAATTTATTGATCGAAGGTTTGATATTGCCAGTTATAACGCTTCCCGAACAACTAACAAGTTATGTTGACGCGAGTGTATAGATGCGCGACAGCGGTTACGAGGATATATGGATGAGGATTGTATTTGTGTTCCTAGTATCTTGTACTGGCACGGCTCGAGTCTGTGGGATTACAGACTGATGCTTCGTGACTAGGGAGGATAAGGAAAGGGAACCAAGGAGCCGGATTCGTTGACACACCTCGTGAGAAGGGTACCGAATATGCCGTCACAACCTTGGGGGGAAGGTGATCACTCGGGGAATGATACTTTGGTTGCTTTTTCGCCGGTTTATATAGGCCGATAAGTGATACAATCCGAAATATTCCGAGTAAAAGTATTGTTTCATCGTGCTGATTCATGGCTGCACGGGTTAAAATAATAGCTGCATTGTGTCAGTGTATTTCACTGGAAATCGATGCATTTGTTGATCGCATGTAATAGACTTAAAGTCCGTTACATGCTCTTTGGTCCGCTGAGGTAAAAATCTACGTAAGATTGGAACCCTGGTTTCCGCAGAGCAACAGAAAGGACAGACCAGGCACCTTCCAATAGTTACATAGCATACCTAAGTATATCAGTCATGCTACAAACGCAATATTATTAGCGTCTTCCGGACGGAGAGGGTTTATTTCAGAGACAATGCCCGCCCTTCCATTCAAGTTTGTTTTAAGCTGAGCAAGTTATTATGGAGAGATCTCGACGCTGCGCCGCGCCTCGCCGGGCGTCCAATCCACGGATGCTAATCATAAGAGTCTCGAGCAGCCCTCTCATTATTTAGCCGCGGATGCCAGATTAAAGCCACTTGCTAAAGTTCCACTTTGCAGTTTGATGAATTTCTCAAGCGACATGGTAGTTCCGTCGAGTGGCCGCTCGTCGTCGGGTGCAGGGATCCTATAATTTATTATTGGATTCTAATCATAACTGTTGAAGATACTTCTAATGCCGCTGAAAGATAAGGAGTACAACTAGAGTCTCAACTACAACGGGCGAACCCGTCATCTCAGGAAGTTTTAACGATATTTTTCGTTCTGTCTCCTGTGAGGTGAGCGCAGGACTTGGGACGAAAATAATCCGCCATCTAGCTACGTCACCTGCCCGTCACCAAGGCCTAACGGCGAGGCACAAGGACGAGTACCTACCAAGCGGTTGCCTCGCCCCCTGGCTACCAGTTTGGAAGGATATCTCCGTCTGCGATTAATCTTCAGGATACCTCCTACCTTTTGACTGGTTACAGTCACGGACCTCTCCCGTATGAAGCGGTGATTCAGTGTCAATCGAATCTATCGTGTACCACGGCATCCTTTGCCCGGCTTATTCACCCGGGATCGGGTGGTCGAATGGTCGTTTCAAGAGCAGTTGCCATAAGGTTAACAACCACCTCCGCTCTATAGGAAACTTTACTGTTCCCAGACTCCCCCGGCTGTTAGTTGGAGTGCACAATTGATTGGCTGACGCCGCACGGTGCGTAAACCGTACAGGAGCTCCCGAAGGTTGACTCCTAGGGGAGACTGGCCCGCAGGCCAGCGTCCTACCCTGGCTCTCCCTTCTGCGTGTGTGTGTGTGTGTGTGTGTGTGTGTGTATGTGTGTGTGTGTGTGTGGGCTTTCATTTGTTAGTATTAGGTCTGTTGTATTTCAAACAGAGTCTGTTATATTTCATATATACGTCTGTTATATTTAAATCATCTTCGATGTGTGACGTCCTCTAGTCGTCGTATTCCAAAAGGTACTTTATCTAAACCCACATATTTAACCCACTGCTGCAAAACGGCGAGCACATTATTTATACGTTGTAGAAGATGAATCCCCTTTAAGATTTAGGATTTGTTTTCGCTCAGAAGCGCAGCTGTTTATCGGGGTAGCAGAGGGTTTGAAGGATTTAGCGGTTAATCTAACCTTAAATGTTCGATGACCGCATTTGGCGGCGCTGTGCTGGCGCGTGGCAAGCTCCCCCTAAGCTGCCTGCGGTTCGCCTGTCTCGTAAAATCCCAACTATCATGAGAGAGAATAGGCCTAGATTAAATAACTGTCAACGACTACTCGTACAAACGAGGATTGACGTAAGGAATCCTCGGTTAGAAAATATGATTAAATTAATTTCAAGCTTAACAAACGTTATAAAAAAAGCACTCACTGATAGTAAAGGTCTGCATATTATTGTCATACATTGCACTACACTTTATATTTTAATACTATTTATTTATTTGTTTTACAAAGTTCATATTACGACATTTTATATTAATATTTATTTCCATGACCATGCTATATCAATATTTTAAATATAATTATAAGTTTAATTTGCATTCGCTTATCTATTTTCTATTTTATCATATTTTGTATTTTTCATTATAATATTATGAGCACATGAATAAATCTTTGCCATACATAGAGTTTTCCTTGGTACGGGCTATGGCCTAGTTAGGCAGATTCTGCAACTAATACAATTGTAAATTTATATTTTTGAATGAATAAAATTATTATTATTATTATTATTATACCTGACGGAAAAAATACCTCAACATCTGCGTTAGGTTAGTTGAGGTTGCTAATTTAAACCTCATTAGAGTACGATAGCAAACCACAGTAGCATTGCTATATTTGTAATAAACCTTAAATTCCTATAAAAAGAACCGCAACAAATATAATGACTTGCCATATTGCAATAAAGGCATGGCTTCGCTGTGACTGCGCGTGTGTGTGTGCTTGTTATGAAACAGAGATCTAAGGCTACCTTCTGTCGAAAAAAAAAACAGCTTTAATATCATATTCAGTACAAGAACAACTTTTTTTTAAAACCCTAATACCAATAAATGAAAGCCCATGAAATAAAATGCAAAAATAAAGAGGCAACTGTCGATAAAATAGGCAATAGGCAACTGTCAATAAAATATTTATCTGTGGCAGTCTTGAATTGTTATTCGTCTATTACAGTTTTGTAACCATGGAGTGATAACTAGTTCATTTCTTGTACCGCCCTGTACAATACAATACAATAGAATAGAATACAATGTGGGGGCCTTTATGTGTGTGTGTGTGTGTGTGTGTGTGTGTGTGAGGGTGTGTCTGTATGGGTATGGGCGTGTATATGGTTGCGATATAGCATCAACAGCTTTCTGGGATAAGCGACTTTTCAAAACAACCGGTTATTAATGAACGATTACTTGTATTCGTCAATTGACCAATCGCCTTATCATACCTTATAACACCGAATATTTTTGTATTATATAATATATTTTCAGAACTGAGATATGCATCAATATCTCATATTTCTTAGTCGGTATATACAATACGATAACGCTTTATCTACCAAATAATAACCATTAATAATGCTTTTCTTTCGATTAGTAAAACGGTTAACCTGAAAAAGTTCAACCGCCTACAACAATAACCAGTTAATTTTGCTATCTTGAAATATATTGTTTATATAAAACCTCAAGGTCTATAGGTATTCTTTCTGTAATATTCTTAATTTTATTTTCTTTTTATTATTTTTTTTCCATATTTCACATATCAACTAAGATTATACTACGAAAAATTATGACTTTTAAATCAAAATAAAGCAACAAATTGATTCATTTCAATTCCATGAAACCCGAGACATGTCACACATCTAACTAGGCTTACGCCTGTACAATGGGATTATTTTAGATTGCAAGCTGACATATTAAAAGGAAATATATTAGTTAAGATTAGTAATAAAGAGATTGCGCCAGTTCGCGCAACAAAAAACACAACGTTTAATATACAGCACAGCCAGATACGGACATTCTCGGACACACAGCACAGCACGGACACGGACACACAGCACAGCCACTACGAAAAATTATGACTTTTAAATCAAAATAAAGCAACAAATTGATTCATTTCAATTCCATTAAACCCGAGACATGTCACACATCTAACTAGGCTTACGCCTGTATAATGTGCAATTAAGGGTTTATTTTAGATTGCGAGCTGACATATTGAAAAGATTGATATTAGTGGATATTAGTGGACATATTGATATTAGTGGAGATTAGTAATAAAGTTATTGCGCCAGTTCACGCAATAACAAACACAACGTTTAAAATACAGCACAGCCAGATACGGACCTTCTAGGTCTAGTTGTTTGTGCGATTTCGCCTAACATTGGGTATGTTGGAACTTCAGCCCAACATACCCACAACAAAAAAGTAATTTCTACAGAAACGAAACCGCAAATTCGCTCAAATCTACACGAGCCAACTGCAGTTGACTTCCAACTAAATTCGGCATTTTTTGCACAGTCAAGTGATGACTAATGTCATTTCTTCTGATCTATACGAAATTAACAGACATTTCTCACCCCACTCACAACTATTGCGTCTCTGCTTATAATATAAAACGCAGTACATTTCGATCGATCGATATCATTCCCTGGAGGGCAGTAACCGCGCATTAACAAGTACTCGCGCTCTACACTTGACTTCGAGTCAACAAATCACGCATAGTATACGCGACTAAAATTAAAATTCGAATCTATCGCGGCGCTTCAACTTCGGATACACAACTACGGTTTCACCTCGCGCCCACACTACCTACAAAACGGCGAAATATCAATCAAGGCGTTACGAACTGGCAACCTACTACAGACCTTCTGATTAAATACTTAAACTTCAACATCCACGACTTTCAATAACGGAGAAAACTTCTTGATGAGAACCACCCTTCGCTCACAATCAATTGGAGTCTAGTGAAGGGTGGCCACTCTCACACTGGAGACCCACGACGTTTGATACGAACACGCCTACACCTTCAGGTCGGGAATCACGCCTTCCACTTTCACATTGGTAACCCCGACTTAGAACTTCGAAACGCACCTTCAACTTCACTTCGCACAAACGCTGAAAAGGACAGGCTTTCGTCTCACATTCACGCAGCATCCAGCACTGCAAAACCTTCAATAACGACGCTGAACACACCTTTTCTACAAACCTTCTCGAACACAGCGACGTCGCACCTATAAATCAAATAGCGGCTAGTTGACCTACATATTCGCCGCCAGAAATTACGCCGACACTTCAAAAAACTCCACGCGCAAACAATCGCCACATCGCCGCATAAAAATAATCTGCACGCCAGCCAATCGCTGCACGACGACGACACACCGCTTCCACGTCGCACAATTCAAATCCAATACAATGGAGGAAGCAAGAGAAATGGCACTCCGCCAAGAGATCATACAGATTTCAATACGGTTACAAAAACGGATGGAGGAACTAAAAAAACTACTAGAGCGGCAAAACAACAACAACCACTAAAATAAGCACAAGGGTATGATCCTTGCTACGCATGTTTTCAACAACAATATGCATCACAACATCGCTCATGCCTAGCAAGTAAAAAAAAAACAAACATGTATAACGACACGCGAACCTCGAAACCAACTACGTTTCTCAACGCACTCAAACGACAACATATGGCAGCTCGGCAAACAAACAATACAACGCTAACGAACTTTATAGAAACGACGATTTGCGACCCTGGGAACTTGTACAGATGAAACCGTTATTGCTACACTCCCAGGTAAATCCTACAGGAAGTCAACACAATCGCTTCAAACTCTTCACCGGACTCAACTAAGACGTTTCTGCAGCGTGATGACCTGCAGTTGCGCAACACAACGGGACAATTATGCAGCCTAGCGGAACTGCATCCCACACGTATCCCGGAGAATGGCACTTAGGTCCAGTATAGACTAACAGCTGACCAAGGACACTATCGGCCTAAATGCCTTCTCAACCACAAAAGTCACAGTTTCAATCGATAAACTCACAACGGCACAAAGGAAACGACCCGCAACGGAAGAACAACTATTATATTGCAAACGGAAAACGAAACGGAACTTACAGCGCAGCACTCTACTCGACCACAAAAATCAAACGCTACAACCAACCTCAAAAAAACAACAATGGACTACGCTAATCAGCACGCTGAAGCCGACTTATCCACGAAAATTACAAAACGCCGAGAATAGACGGTATAGAGAAACCACTCATTAAAGGCGTATAATCAACGAGATTATCACTCACAAGAACAGGAGCAAATTCCCACCCAACACGCATGGATACGACGTTATAGTCGAAGCAATTTGGAAGTCGACCGAATGGTTTAGCGACTCACTGACTAAAACCACCGAAATGTACGACCTCATCGCAGAAGCAAGACGCCGCACTCCAGAACAGCTTCAATCGGGAACATTCAACTTCAAGACCTGAAGTCCACACGAACGCGCAGAAAACAAACAATGGACTTCAGACGTCACGCACGCGAAAATATTCAAACACATTCCTTTTTACAATCGCATTGTTGCATTCTTATCGCGCTAAATTATTATTAATTCATATGCTCCACATTTTTAAGCCGCGCGAATCATTTTTACGGCTACCATTCAACGCGCAAGCTCTTTAACAACCTATTGAATTGTATTCACTCGTTTTACGGCCAGCAAATTTTATCATGTCAGCGTTTATACTAACCATTGTCCATTGTATTAATTTATTTTCCCTATTGACTTTTATAACAACGCCAGCCTATTCACATTGTAACGTAACGCCTTCGCCACTCATAGCAACATACGATTCTCAAACTGTCGAACACTCATAAGAACATACGATTTCCAAACTGTCACGACCTCAATTTCACACACACGTTTCATTATCGAACTTACACTTTTTTGACCCTTTATCGTGAAGACCTTCCATATTTTCATATACAAGCTCTTCACTAGGGGGGGGGGGGGAGCCATATTGGAACTTCAGCCCAACATACCCACAACAAAAAAGTAATTTCTACAGAATCGAAACCGAAAATTCGCTCAAATCTACACGAGGCAGCTGCAGTTGATTTCCAACTAAATTCGGCATTTTTTGCACAGTCAAGTGATGACTAATGTCATTTCTTCTGATCGATACGAAATTAAGAGACATTTCTCACCCCACTCACAACTATTGCGTCACTGCTTACAATATAAAACGCAGTACATTTCGATCGATCGATATCATTCCCTGGAGGGCAGCAACCGCGCATTAACAAGTACTCGCGCTCTACACTTCACTTCGAGTCAACAAATCACGCATAGTATACGCGACTACCATTATCTTCGAATCTATCGCGGCGCTTCAAATTCGGATACACAACTACGGCTTCACCTCGTGCCCACACTACCTACACAACGGCGAAATATCAATCAAGGCGTTACGAACTGGCAACCTACTACAGACCTTCTGATTAAATACTTCAACTTCAACATCCACGACTTTCAATAACGGAGAAAACTTCTTGATGAGAACCACCCTTCGCTCACAATCAATTGGAGTCTAGTGAAGGGTGGCCACTCTCACAGGTACGCTATCATAATTATATGGAAAGAGCTATATTTTTCACCTATCTACCGTTAGTGAAACAATCTACATGTCCAGGTCTTTTCACTCTATATTATTTAATAAAGTAAATATATAAATATAATCTGGAGGTTAAATAAACAATACAAAGTTTGTATATTTATTACCAATTAAAGATTAAACATTAATAATAAAAATGACAATAGATAGAGTCTGCCTAGTTAGGCATACTTTGTATATTACCATTTTGAACTATACATTCCAAAATAAATTTATTCCTATTCTTATATTGTTGCGAACTTATAGAAGCCTACTATTCAGCACACCAATTCAAAGTGGTGGAGGAAGATGGCATGTTCACTGAATGAAACGTCGATATAAGTTGCTATGGCAATCGGATGACAATAAAAAAAAGGAACATCAAGAGAAGAAAAATCTACACACATTTAGATCAAAGCTATACACATTTAGATCTTACAATGTGTACAGCATAAATAAAGTCTAATTTAATTATACATATACGAGTATTTAGAATAAAATCAACGCAGTATCGTTAAAAATAGCGGATTTCTCTCAACGAAACTTAGCATCCACCTCGGGAAAGAACGAAGGAAGTATCCATTAAAATATATTGATATCTTTCATAAATATAATATTTTGAACAAATTACAATTGCTAGTTATTTCTCAGTTACAAAACGCTTCAACTACAATAGCCATTTATTAGATATAGGTTTAAATATATCTATATTAAACCAAACTGGACTAGTGATTGGACCAGTATTAAAATCAATATAATATTGGCCCGTTGTTAAAGGACTTAAAGCCTAGTTTATGATAATAATAGTATTAATCTTTGAACCGTACAATTGCATATATACGGGTACGAAATCATCTACGGATATACATAGGGGTGTATTCGTAATAGCGACGCTCGAGGATATTCGTTACGACCTATTATCATAGAGGAATTCCCAATTTATATCACATACAGCCCAGACGTTCGATCAGCATTACGCATGGATAATACGGCATTGTTACATCTTCCCTAGTTGATCCCTTCCCTGCTCTTTCCCTTGAGGAGATTCTCTCCGCCCGCTGCTTTCCTCCCCCGTTTTCTTGGCAAGCGACCCGTTTTGTGAGCGAAATTGAAAAGCCGGAATTAATTTACCCACCGTCGCTGTCTTTTTGCCATATTGCCTTTCGTCTTTACCTGCAACTCGGCATCCGGGAAAATTGGTCGTTTTCCGAGCGTCGCCACAATATTCGCCGAAATAAGCAGGCCCAGCCGCGATGTATGTAAATATTGTGGAATTGGATAGTCATAACTGAATCGTCAAAGAGGATATAAAAGATATATACCGCTTTTTTATCGCTATAATTTTATATCCCTACACGTGGAATATAATAATAATAATAATAATAATAATAATAAACTGATTATTTGCACTTAAAAATTAGAACAAAAAAAAATCGGCTGTGTCACCCCAAGACTTTCCCGACAAGAAGACAAGGACTGATTTCATATGAATTTTAATTTCATAAATAAAATAGATGAGCGCCCTTTCTCGGCCGGCGGACCAACGCGGTTTAGTACGTTTTCAACCGCCAACTGATGTCAAGCGTTGCCAAGCGTCAACTGATGACGTCAATATTTAATTAAAACGTATGGCGTAATTTAAATAATATTAGTGTAGCTTATATATGAGACAATCCAAACATAATTTCACAATGTAATTTAGGCCCAACAAGGCATCTGTGTACCAAATGTCAAGTCTCGATGTCCAATATTTTGAGATGTATATATGACTTTTGCGCCCCCTGGTCCACTGTTTCAACCACAATCTTCTCAACTTTTGACATGACAGATGACGCCTGCATGCTAAATTTCAGCTTAGGAGGCCGTGGCGGCTGTGTCGGTCAAATGCTATATGAAGCATAATTTTGTGGCCTGGTTGTGAGAACAAGAAAAAGAATTTTAATACAATTATGCCGGATTTTACAAACCCGGTCCTTAAACTCTATCTTTTCGCCAAAACGAAATCGGTAAATTAGTTCCATATTAATTGTAAATTATCTTTATTCAGTTACTGTTTTCCAAAAAAATAAAAACGAGCGAGATTTGTCTTCAGTTTTTGAAAAACTAAGGGATGATTATCAATACTAAAAAATACTATTTACACCAGCGTATGGTCTATTTGCATAGTACCAAGACAGTTTTTAGAACTTCCATACAAAAAATATAAGAAAAAAATGTTTGAAATTACGTAATTTCCAGAAATGCTATGGACAAACATTATTTTTTTTCTATTTATTAATGATACTTTTGAGTGATATAAAAAATAACACAGTGATCTTAAGTTATTTTATTATTGTAATCTAATTTTTACTTTATAAAAAACTATTCATTTGATAATGTATTATATTATAATTGGAAAGCCAAATCGACTATATTAGACAACGCGCGAAGCCGAAATCGTCATTCGTAATTGGCCACTGCCAACGGTGGGACGTATTCTCTTGTAGCCGCGGTATACCTATACATCGGTATACGTATATATATATATCGAAAGCTCGCGGGCGCGTGGCATTGCAAAAATACCTAATTTTTTAGTCGCGTCAACTCGAAAGGGAGCCTTAATCAAATTAGGCGTTTGGATGCTATCGTGGACGAATACACAGACATAGACAGACCTCATTCAGTTTGTAAATGGACTTAATCGTCGGAAATTTTAGCGCGTTCACAATATTTTTCCTCCTCGTCGGTTGGTGGACCGTGAAAGTAAAAAGCGAGATTATTGCCGCAAGGCAATATCTTACAACTAACCTTATCACAGTGCAGTGGTACTTGCGCGCGTTGTGGAAATAAAGATTAATAGATTTGTTTGCATAAAAAACTATTATATTTTAAACTACTAACTAAAAAAACCCAAGGAGAGGAAATTGGAAGAGGAAGGAGAGTGAAAGGGAACAACCGATTACTTCTTAGAATTGTAGTAATTTTTGAGGTGAAACTTGAATGATTGTAAAGAAGGCGAGTTTCGTATTAGATTGTCTTAGAGCCCTACACCATGGACACAGAAAGAGTAGGAGTAGAAATCTGTATTATGACAGGGAATTTGGAGTAAATTTTCACAGACTTACCGAAATACCAGACCGTGAGAACTTAATGGTTCGAAAAGCTCGTGGAGATAGGATGGTGATGATTGAAAAAGTACACGTAAGAGTACACGTAAGAAACTGTCGTTGTTGGTTCCGCCACGAAGGGTTCGCTGACCTCGTAAGTTCGAAATCCCTCGTGTGAACACTAGTTACGCCCAAAACTCTGTTATGCACCGCTTGATGACCACATATAACAGTCGATTCGAAGATATCGACATTTTTTACTTGAATTAACCTAAATTCAGCGAGGCTGTCCTTAGCTCACTAGGCGTCTAGGAAGTGATTATATAGTGAGTATACAAATCGTTTCAAAACACTCAGAGCGAAAATGAGAATAGCAAAGAGTATAATTTGAATACCTATATCCTATCCTACATATATCCCATCCCTCTCCTTTCCTATCCTTGCAATAGTTCGATTGTAATTTAATTTAATTTAATTTAGTGCAATGCAACTTTTGATTTACCGTATAAGAAAATAATGTAGGAAATAATTAATCGGCCAGCAAAACACTGTATTAGAATAATTAGTATTGATTAATGAAACGCTGTATGTTTCCCGAAAATAAAATAAATAAATAAATAAGAGGAGAGCAAGCGTTTGAAAATTTCTCCTTTAGCGTATTGGCAACCACTTTAACCGTGCCCTATATATGGACACGTGATCATACTTACTTACGGACCGAAGATTAATAGTACGCGTACATTTCGCAAACGTTCAAGTGTGAGTAGTTCCTCCGATATTCATAAGCCATAGAATAGAAATACCGATGAAGAATTCTACAGAAAAAAACCAAATTAAATCGCGACTGAAAGGGATTTTGACAGATCTTGTAGCTCTTCATGAATTTTAATGAACCCCCCTTTCCTTCTAAGAACCCTTTTACTTTTCTATATTACATCAGTCAAACGCCTCTAAATTCAGTGAAAGCTATACAATTTTTCCTCTTTTCTTATCCATCTATGAATTCAATTTGCGTGGGTAATTTGAAACTTGAAAAAAAGCATTAATTATTTCCTTTTACGGTTAGGTCCGTTGGCCCTTTCTTAAATTGCTTTTCCTGTCTGTCCCGCTCTTCTGAATGTTCCCTCTCTTATCGGGTATACTTTTTGCATCTCCATTTTCGCACTTTCGTTTTAAATCAATATAAAATTTCAGCGGAAACCTAGTTAGCAATTCTTTTGATGCGAGGCACGATGCTTTGGAATTACGAATTCTTTTAGAACTGTTGATTACGAGTAGAGTAACAGTTATCCTATGTTAAGTAAGTCGTTGTATATTTTTATTATCATTATTCTATCATACTTTGCTATTATTCCCCCATAAAATCACCTATAAATATTATTTAACCTTATACAGGGTGCGGCAGTGAGGACGGACGGTTTTAAAAAAATCATAAAATAGTTAGTTTTTACTCAAAAACATATTTATTGATGGAATCAGGTTCGCAAGGAAATAGCATTTGAGACAGTCAAGTGGGGAAAATCACATCAGGCATGTGGTGGCCGAAATCGTTGATGCAGTGCTGGAGGCGTTCTTGGAAATTTGCGTAGACTCTCTCCAACATCGCTCTTTCAACTTGGGCGACTTCCACGCGAATTGCGTGGAATGATTTTTTCTAATGGGGACACCTCAAGGCTAAAGTATACGATAACAAGCCCCGAACTCTGGACGAATTGAAGGACGCAATTCGCGTGGAAGTCGCCCAAGTTGAAAGAGCGATGTTGGAACGCCTCCAGCACTGCATCAACGATTTCGGCCACCACATGCCTGATGTGATTTTCCACACTTGACTGTCTCAAATGCTATTTCCTTGCGAACCTGATTCCATCAATAAATATGTTTTTGAGTAAAAATTAACTATTTTATGATTTTTTTAAAGCCGTCCGTCCTCACTGCCGCACCCTGTATATAAAGTTCTCGATCCAGAATAAAGACACGTTTTTTTTTTCATCATAAAAATGTCCTTAGGAAGCTTCATTTATTTTAATTTCGTGGCTGGCTGATGAGGTTGCATCCTTTTACAATTTTTTCACGACTGCCCAAAAAAAAAAGGAGTGTAATGTGTTCAGAGTTTATTTATGTATGTTTTCCGTTTCTTTATTCCACTATAACTTCTAAACGCTTTATCCGATTTAAAAGTTTGTTGTATTGTTAGAACCGTTATGATGTCCCGAGTATCATATAGTACTTTAATCATTAAAATATCAAGTAATTGATATTTTGACAGTTAAGGTACTCTATGACTGGAAATACTTGGACTGACCATTATCAAACAAAGAAGACAATGGGGGACCTGATTGAGTCAAATAAAATTCTGAAAAATTATTATTTTATACCTACCTGGTCTAAAGAATATTTACAAATTCAACGTTAACACAAATCTTTGAGATCACAGCAAAAAAATCAATAGTGCAAAATTTTAATCCTAGTATCATGCGAAAAGCTTCTGATAACTAATTGTAACTTGCGGTATCTTGTCGTTACTACATACCTATAATATATAGCAATACGTCCAATTTTTATTTATTTATTTATATTAGTAATGCAAATATTAAAAAAATAAGAGTAAACAATTTCAGCGTAGGAATTATGCATAAAAATACTCACAAAATTGAATTAAAAGCAGAAAAAGAATACATCGCATAGTCTAGTGACAACGTCACCTAACTAGGCCGGGACCTGTTCTAAGGTAAACATTTATATTGGAATGTGCTTGCAACAATACCATGTATGCACAAAATAATAGAATTGCAAAACCATATTAAAAATGACTAAATACTGAATTTAAATTATTAAATTAAAGTTAGAAGTGGAAAATTAAAATGTCATCAAATAAATTCAAATCAGAAAAAAACACAACAATTTAAAATAGTAAAAATTTGAATAAAAATTTAAACAAAATAGTCCTGCATTTAACTTATAACTAACATAAAATAGTGTTAAAACTAAAACAAATTATGTTTTAATATACGTTAAAAGAAAAATGATAATAATAATAATAATAAATAAAATAGTAATAATAATATAACATAATATAATATAAAATTCAAAATATTTAAATATCTAGGTTAGATTATAATGTCCAATATTTTTAAAATTCCTTTTCTTCCCTCTTTTACAAGCCAGCTTCTAAGCAGCCTTTTAAAGGAGGTCTTATTTTGCGCCGATTTTATGTCGCTAGGAAGAGCATTGAAAAAATCTTGGGGGCAATGAATGTATAGGTGCGCTAACCAAAAGTATTATACCTTCTGGGTACTATCATATTAATATCTTCGGAATACCTCGTTGATAGGGTATGTTGTGAAAAAATATTTGTCTGATTGAACTTAATATATGATAGTGATGTTTTTAAATATAGTTTCCTAGTATCCAACACATTATTTATTTATTTAATTATTTATTTATGGTAATGTACATAATATGCAACAAGAGTAACAAATCATGCTCAATATCTACACTTTAAATAAAACCCACAGCAAGTTGTGTCACACTTATAGTGAAGATAGGTCCTATGTCGCCCAACTAAGTAAACACTTGTTCTAGGGAAAACATATTAAACAAATGCTAGTTTAAAAAATAAAACATATTCAGAAGAAAAAATAGTAGTTTAAACTAAAAGAAAAAAAGCAAAAACGGAAAAAAAACTTGAAATAAATAAAAATATGTATAAAAATAGAATATGTAAATATATAATTATAATAAAATAAAACATTGAAGTAAATAGATAATTAATTGCACTTATCCTTCTGTTAATAATAAACTATATAGTCATAACCTAAATTATAAATAAAATTTGTAATATTTGTAAGAAAAATAAAAAGTCACATAAAATTATAATACCAGTAATAGTAAAGTTTCTAGAAAAATAAAATAGTCACAAAAGAAAATTTAGAATAATAGTAATAGTCACAAAGTGCAGCCAAACAAAGCTAGATTATATTCATTGAAGAGATTTTCCGAAGGATAACGATACGGCTTTTGCATGAAATAAATACTAATGTAATGTAACTACGAATATCGATGTTATATCGCAATATACCAGAAGCAATAATACTTTTTAATCTTAGCAAATTTGCATCATTAAACGTAAACCACTCAGATTATCTAATAAAACGCTGACATTCATCTTAATATGAAATACTGTCACGGGAATCTCCTATCACAAAGGAGTCGTAATTCGCGGTTGCGCTGTAGAATTGAACGTCTGCTTAGGCCGCATTGTGGTCAGGATCAACTGCGAATGCCCCCCCACCCGGCGCCGACATTTCACAAACAAAAGCTGCAGCAAATTACAAGAGTAATTTAAGCCCGGCGAGGAGATCTGCTCGCAATTTCTGGAATGCCGCGAAAGGAACGCGATCTATTTGAGTAACTATTGTCGACTAGACCGACCAGTGGACTATGCAATCAGGCTGCTTGTTATGCGAGAAATGAGCAACAATTTACGGTAGTGTCTTCCAGTGGCGTGCCCAGGGTTCGTAAATAGGGCAAGCCCGACATACCTTTTTGTGTTTTTTTACGCTTTTTATAGTAAAAAAGTGGTACCTCTTTACTCTTTAATCTTCAGTTTGAAATTTACTGCTTGGGTCGTACATTCAATAAAGCACACTGAAGGCATGCTACTGCAAGACAGAATTTAACATATACTTATCAGCAGTCGCATACCTCTAGTGGCTTTAAAGGACTCTCTTGCGTCGTTGCGTCTCAAACGAGGTGCTGAGTTATTTTGTAGATTGTTTTCATAAATTTGATCAAATTCATATTGAAATTCAACACGTAACCAAGTCTGAAATTCCTTTATCTTGTTTTTCTTCATTAATTCCTATAACCCACATCGACTTGTGATTTTTGAAGAATGTTGTACAAGCTCTCAGCTTTTTCAAAAATTCGGCGGAAAACAAGGTGAAAAAATTTAAATGGAATGATCGCATCGAGTTTTCAAAATTCTCCGCTGCTAAAACCGTATCCCCGTCCCAGTCCTGCGGGTTGTTACATATGTCAGAAAACAAAATAATAAGAATACATTACTGACCACAAAGGACAATTTCCTCCATATTTTATCAGGCACTAAAAACCACAAATCAATTGAAATTACACAATAAAAAATTAGCCCGACGTCACTCGCACTTAAATCCAAACTAATTATAATGAAGTCGCGCTTTCTGTTGACACGTTCGCACTTCGCATTCACAGTTCGCATTCAACGTCATGGCTAAGCAAGCCCGGCTTAACTCCCGATACAAAAGTTGTATATAGACATATATTGTTTAGCGTAATTTGCCACAGGTGCGAATGAGAGGAACACTGATTTTGAAAGCCGCATTGAAAGCCCAATATGTGCGAGTGAAACAGCAATCGCGCCCTGTCGATAATTATCGCACCTGTCGATAACAGTTTTTTTCTCGCGTGGAGCGAGCTGTGCGCGTTAGATGGCAGTAGTAGCGCTAGCAAAATAATTTATTTAATTGTTTTTTTTACGAATTGTGTTATTAATTTATTTAATCGTTAATTTGGAAGTATAGGCAAGCCAGGCTTTTCGGCTTATATGAAGAGACCGCCACTGGTGTCTTCGTATTTTTTTGCGATGCTTCAAATTTCAAATTTTAAATATTTATTTTTATTCATTTTAATTTTATTTCTGGAAACGTACAGCATACAATTGACATACGTGTGCATAAACATAATGTAGAAAAAAAAGAAAAACATTACGACGATAATCGTTTCCTACGAAAGTAACAGATTTCCGCATATTACACATTTGGATTTTAGGATATTACACTTAAAAATTAATTGTAAAATAAACTAAGTTCATATTAAATATAAAATAAATAAAGAAAACCGATGGGAGAGGTAAGGAATTGGAAATGATTAGGAAGAAGGAGTTAGACGATGGTATGTGTATATGCATATAGATATCTGCAATCCACACATGCTTTCTATAAGATGGGTGATTTTTTTGAGCATGCCAATTCTTTGAAATGGGAATAACATTAATATGTAACTTTCAGGTACCTCATTTTAGTTTTTATTATTTAATTATAATATTATGAATTTAATATTTAATATGTAGATTACAATGTGTAATGTAACATACCTGATCATATACATACGTTGTTTTTTTCCAATTTTGTTTCGATACTTCCAATTGTGTGATTATTTTTTGTATAAAGTGCTTGATGACTATTAATATTCTTATAATAATAATTTATTTTATATGTATACTCATGTACATGGATTCAGCTCTATTATTTTTTTAAAAAAAAAATATTTGTCTGTCGTGTAAAGCCGACTTTAGTCAATGCTATTGTTGAATTAATATTTATGCTTAAATAGTTTTATATCTACATATAAACTGACGAATTCTAATATGCGATAATTAGCTTTAATTCCTAATTCATGCTGTTATTGTATATTCTGAATAAATAAACTGAATACTGAATACTGAATACTGAATATAAATAATGTATAGATAGGTCGTATAGTGGATATATAGATACAGATATTTATTGATGTTTATAGATATTTATAGATATATAATAAATATTTATAGATATTTATAAATATTTGTATTAGCTCGTGATATGTTGCATGAAAAGTATATAACTAAGTACGATAGTAATTAACAAGCTAGTTAGGTGCAATTGATTTAAATAATTCTTTAACGAACGTCGGTTGGTTGAGGTTGAAAATGTCGATGGTGGAGAAACGAGAGTCGTACGTACACATCAGCCTATAAGCGATGGAATTTTTCCCGTAGTTGGTATTGGCACGAAAGACCTCAAACGTGCGTGAATTACGAATTAATCGCGGAGGAACGAAAATACGTAAGTTTTCAACAAGGTATGGACTATCTATTGTATTGTGGATAACTTTGTGTAACAGTACCATATCAGCCACAGTAAGTCGGTCTTCTAGAGCTTGAATACCGAAGTGGTCCAGTCTGCTCTCGTACGTCGGAAGACCGTATAATTTACTATATATAAAAAAAATACAATTTATTTTACAAAAAACATAATAACAGTTACAAATAAATTAAACCTAACCTAACTGGATCGCACGAGACGTCCGCACTAAGGTAGGCTCAGATTCGTATAATTAAGTACTGCCTGCCCTAATGCTAAATAAAAATTACGTTGAAGAATGCCGTGAAAAATAAAACCAAGTATACTAAAATTTTAGTAAAAAATAAAATTTCAAATAATCTTGAAAGGTATTTGATAATAATAAAATAAAGTACAAAAAGCATGCCAATCATAAATATATGGTAAGTGAATAATAATGTATTAGGAATGGTAAGTTAGGTAGGAATAAAACAAATTAGTTTTTCAGTTTCTTTCCTTCCCTCATTAACAGTTACAAATAAATTAAACCTAACCTAACTGGATCGCACGAGACGTCCGCACTAAGGTAGGCTCAGATTCGTATAATTAAGTACCGCCTAATGCTAAATAAAAATTACGTTGAAGAATGCCGTGAAAAATAAAACCAAGTATACTAAAATTTTAGTAAAAAATAAAATTTCAAATAATCTTGAAAGGTATTTGATAATAATAAAATAAAGTACAAAAAGCATGCCAATCATAAATATATGGTAAGTGAATAATAATGTATTAGGAATGGTAAGTTAGGTAGGAATAAAACAAATTAGTTTTTCAGTTTCTTTCCTTCCCTCATGGGTTATCAACCAGTGGGTTAGTCTTTTTTTGTTTATATTTACACCTTGAGTATAAATGCCGGGTATATCCTTAGTTTAATTGAACAACGACAGTGCCAAGTATAGAAAATGTCTCTGTGCATGGGTACTATTAAGTTTGGGAACTTTGTGGTTACTATTAGTCATCGCTCATGTTATATTTTATGGGTTGTTTGCTGGTGCAATTCTAAATGCTTTGATAATAGAGTATTATAGTTTTAGCAAATGTTTGCCGTACGTCAAGAAAAGAGCGAGACCATCAACTAATTCGTCGAGTATTCCTCTGTTTTTCTTTATATTTTCTTGATCTAAGCATTAAAAATTCTCTGTGTTGTTCTCTATCATGAAACTATCACCATCTATGTATATCGTCATGTTTTCGTAACATTTTTGACGTGGTAATATCTGAAAATCGATGATATGTAGCAATGGCGCCCAAATGATAGCCAGTTGGCATTTCCCAAATACTTGCGGTAAGGCGTTGGACTCTTTCGGGCTGTTAACGTAGTTTGACTGTGGATTGTCTTGGCCACAAATCCATTGCGTTTACTCCATGGAACACATAATGGTATAATGTTGTTATATCTCCCTGGAGTGGCGGGTTTACAACTATCACTAGCAATTAACACCCTCAATGTACTCTAGAAGCTCTAGAATATTAATTAATACAAGCCAGAACTCAATTTCGTGAAATATTCGACTTCCAACTTGCGATTTTCGCGATCTCTTTGGACATGTAGAACATTTTCATGGACTTTGTGGTATAACATGTAGGTATAGATGTTGGAAGATGAGGGGCAGGCTCAGCAGTCTACATAAAGGATTTTTACTTTAGAACTTCAGTGTAGAATATTTTGGTGGTTTAGCCATCGTGAGCGAGAAGGTGAAAAATCCTGCTGGCACTAACCCGGCCATGCGAAAAGCACGGGTTGCGTAGATTACGGCTCGGTGGAAAGAGACACCGGCCACAGGCACTAGTGGCCAGCGACTAGCAGATGACAAGCTTTTTCATATATTTTGTGCTGCAGTGTCCGCGACTCGTGACTTGTGGCTGACACAGGCCACACTAAATGCGGACACTCGCCACTGCCGCGCCGCTCCGCCCCCTCTCACTCTCACTTCTCTCGCACATCTCAAATTCTCACTTCTCAAGTATTCTCATCTCACGTCTCCCGTCTCGAAGTCCATTGTGAGACTCCACGGCAGAGATAGGGTTATAAATTGAGGCAGCCACCGAACACTTGTCGCAGCCACCTCACGGGAGATAGACCGATCTAATATCGTTAAAGCGTCCTGAGGTGACTTTCGCCCGTTTAAGTTGATAACTAATAACCATAATGTATACAAACAAATAAAATTTCGACTGCATCAGTTATCAGGGCTAATATGGATCTCTCCTGAAACCAAGCAATTGATCGATTTAACAGGGCCTCAAGGTCAGGATAAATCAAATTAATTATTCGTGCATGTTGCGCAGCCTTGCGTGGCAATATTTCTATTTCCAAGTGTTAGCACAGCAATAGGATACTATATACATTTATAAATAGGATAGAAAACGAATTTACCGCGTGAAATTTGTACCGACGTTTCCTATCCTATTTATCAAACAACCGCGATAGTCTTCGATTTTATATATACATTTAGTTTAGAAGAGTAAGTCGCCCGAATTTCAAATTTCCTTCTTCATCCTTTTCGGAGATATGTCGTCGACGATTCAAAACTGGTTTCCAACCCCTTCAGAGATATATATTTCTTGGAATCCTCAAATACGTATCCCTTTAGTTAAGGAGTCATTTATTATTTAAGTGTGAATTGAATTTGTCTGTAAATCTCCTGAATAATATTTGAAATAAATAAATAAGTAGAATCCCTTTTTTTATCTGCATTATAGCATCATTTTCATTATCGAAGACCGTATCCTCGTTAATATTTCAGGGTCCATTACTGAACGGGCAAGTCGCCACGAAACCGATAATTATTTTCCCCTAAAACAGTCTGAATGGGAAAGTTATGCTCTCTGAAGTCGCGCAGTGGTGAAAAGTTTTTACATTTGCGTGATGCTGTTGCCTGAGGAGCCGCTGCAATCACCAGATCGTTTCAGTTTGCATTATACTATCGCACATAATAATAATACTATATTTTGAGAAAAGTCAGTTGAAATTTATACCCATATTGAAAAAAATGGGGTTTTTCTACATCAGAATATTAAAAAAAAAATAATTATCTATACTAATATTATAAAGAGGTAAAGTTTGTGACGTTGTAGGCAGTAATCTCTGGATCTACTGAACCGATTTTGAAAATTCTTTTACCAATAGAAAGCCACGCTATTTGTGAGTGTTATAGGCTATATATTAATCCGAAAAATGAAAGGAATTTTTCGTGGTAGTCGGATTTGCAAAGTAAGTCGGAGAATGAGCGGTCGAACGAAAATGCTTTTAACTAACGCTGCCTTAACGAAGAGAGATATATAATTAAGTTCTAGAGAAAAGTTGTAGAGCTTGATAATGCCTACAAAAACGTCAGCGGCAGCATATGTCTAACTTTTATATTTAGGTCACAAAAAGTAGTATTTTATATTAAAAAATCATGTTTATTATTAAAAGGTCATGTTTATTGGTCATATTATCAACTATTATGAATTCTTATCAAAATAAGTAAATTTATTAACGCAAGTGTTTAAAACAAATACTGCATAAATAGGTAAAGAGATAATACGCTCACAAATAAGACACTCACAAGAAGACACTCACAAATAAGTAAATTTATCGTTTCATGTGTTTAAAACAAAATACTTTTCCCTTTTATTGCATATAATTTCCCTTTTACTGCATACATGGTTAAAGAGATAAGACACTCACAAACAAGACACTCACAAGAAGACACTCACAAATAACGGTATTATAGTCAAATTGGCATGCAAATACATACATACATATGCCGTAAAAATATAACCCTACTTTTGGCAGTCGGGAAATAAATCATAGCACTCAGTACTAACAGAACCACACTCATAATTTCATCACAGGTAAAAAGTTTTACCGCCAAACGAAGTGGGCACGGGTCAGCTAGTTTTAAATATAGTTTTCTTTAGAATATATCGTAATTAGGGACATTTAGCATACTTTTTACTTGCACTCAGACTTGCCCAGGAGGCGAATTTAGATTTTCAGAAGATATACATACTTTTACATATTTTTATTTATTTAATGCTTGTACAATACATGTATGTACAATGTCACTTAGGGTAAAAATAAAACGTTCAAAAACACAGCACAATTAACAAGCGGCGCTACGCACATTTAACGGGGCTTCTAAAGCCCTGTATCTATTGTATTGTAAAAACATAAAGTATAACACATAAAACATAAAGTATAACACATAAACATAAAGTATAAAACATAAAAACATAAAACATAAAGTAAAGACTCACAATTGTAGTGTAAAAACATAAAGTAATACTATTGTTATTATAAATCAAAATATACCAATAAGTAAATATGTGTCAAATATTTCGGATTGTTTGAATTAGTACCAGAAAAGTGGTCATCTGGTCTTCATCCAGTCCATCTCAATAAATGCGTATTCTTTATTTTTTATTATACACTATAATATATTAATATTTTCTGTTGATGCATATGTACGCAATGAATTTACGTTGAATAAAAATAATGAATTATGAATTATTATTTGACCCGTGATAATAACCCCTCTGCTAAGCGGTTCTGAATTAATTCCTAAAAGCTTTTATGGTAAAGCCAATTTTCCGCAGAATTATCAGTTAATGAACACTAAAAGCTTTAATGAAATTACTAAACCCATTATTTTGACCAGTATAGCAAAAATTGAAACTTTGTCGGAAGGGAAGAAACTCATTTAAAACCCCATTGTTTTAGTTATTGAAGTTATAATTTTATACCATTCGTTTTATGCGTTTTAAAGTAAGTAGGCAACTCCGGGATGCTCGGGTGCTCGAGGACCCCCTAGAATAATGTGGGGCAGTGGAGTACCCTAGAAAGAGGAAATAGAAATGACTAGAAATATATGAGTCACTGTAGGCTGACCAAGATGGCAGCACCATTTACCCAGTAGCAATTTTGCTTTCTCTTCCACCAGGTGGTATTGTAGAATCATTTCCTTGAAAACGATTTTACAGAATTACAAAAAGTTTTTCTTGTTCTTTGATGAAATCGAGCACAAGAAACTGGATACTGGTACTATTTAAAAAAAAAATGTATTCACTTTTTTAATGTTGTGTTTATCACTAGGATTTAATTCAAATTTTAAAGCCAATTTAAGTTTTAAATACCTTTCTGTAAAATTTATCTAAGAGCAAAGATCTAGCTGCTAGGAGTTTTTGAAGTTATGTCAAACTGATGAGCATTTCAACAAACTTTGGATTTCCAGCTTAAAGATGAAAAACAAATTTGATATCAAAGATCAGAAACTATCACAATGAGCCGAAACTATCAAAGTTTTGAAAAATTCCTCGATAACTTGACAACAGCGCTCCACAATTTGCTTTTGCCAACCTCAGTTCAGTGAATATTACAGGATATCCATAATGTTTTCCGTTTCTTTATTCCACCATAACTTCTAAACGCTTGAACCGATTTAGAAGTGTGTAAGTATTGCTAGAATCGTTATGTCATCTCGAGTGTCATAGGTTACTTTAACGGTCCAAATATTAAGTAAATATTTGTATATAAGTATGTCCAAATGTCAATAAATTATCATAAATATATCTGATTGAGCACATTTCGGAAATATACATGTATATATATGGATAAATACATAAACCTCAAATATTTGATTTAAAAAGTAGGTACTAAAAATAATTATAAATACAATAGTTCATTTTCTGTAACGGCGGTCGTGTTTTTTATTCTTTTTAATATATTTACTTGTATATTTGTTGTGCAATGTGTTGTTTTGCTCCCGCATATATCACCCCTTAAGCTATACGCAGATGTGCTCGGTATGAAACCTCCGAACCTGTAAAGGTTGGTCTGAGCCGTTAAAATGCCACGAGGGGCCAATGGAATATAATTTAAAAACTCCGCCAAGGATAAGTTGGAGTGAAAAACTTTTCTCTCCCACGAGTGGCGGCTGGGTTAATACACTCACTTCGCCTTTCTGTTTTCCGAGACACAGGTAAAGCGGCCCCACTTGTCGTTATGCAAAAATATACAACGATATGGAGTAGTTCTTTCAGGTTTTCAAAAGGATTTTCCTCCCTTGCGGTTGCACTGAATTAATTTTATCCCGTGCTTAAAGAAAGTTTCGATGCACTAAAAGCGTTCGAAAGTACAGAACCGGTACTTCAATATGATGACAATTTTTTTTTTTCAAATCATCTTTTTCTTGTACTTTCTAAAGGACCGCTAACGACAACAAATGACTTGTGGTTGCGCGCAAAGTATCTTTTGCATCAGCATTTGATTAATGTATGTGGATGTTCGCCTTCACTGACAGATGTTGATTCCGAAGAAGAAGAAGAACGACTTGAACGCTGCCAGTAGGTACTGCATTTTGCTCGAAAAAAGCCTACCCCCCGCTAGTTTTTATATTATTCGCCGCGCTGTCAGAACGACAGCATATATTTTTTTCAGAGGTTTATGCATAATCTCGCGACTCTGTACCGCTTTTATTTATCGCCTTCTTAAACCGCTCCGCAAAATCAGAATAAAACTCAGCGGAAAAAACTAATCCGCGTCGAGTGGGTCGTGTGTGAGACATTATTGCTAGAGATACTTGCATGAGAAATCCACCAGCAGGCACCTCGAGGGTCCGTAGCAGTTCTGGGACTTCTAGATAGGCGAGAATCATCATCACAGGTCAGTCGGTGTTTTACAGACATATATCTGATTACGTGTTGATGTTTGAGGGATTTGCGCGCATCGATTTCGTCTCATTTTTTAAAGTACCCACATAGTAGAATCTATTAATTAATTTTATTTATTTTAGTATAATTTATGATCGGTTATGATCCAGCTGTTGTTCATTTATTTACACGTTGAACAACCAAATTGCTAATTGCTGAAAGTCACGTAGGTATGTGAATTACGTCGAAATGTGTTTTTTTTATTGCTCTTGGTTCTAAATTACTTAAGAAAACCTACAGCATTAATAAAAAAAACAAATGTGCCCTTACAAAAAGTGAACTGTTGTATTAATAAATATGAACCTTAGAATCACTATCGGTCTCCTCACCGAAACACACCACCCTTAGAGCACATCTATTCAACCTCGGCTTGACCGAGAGCAAGGACTGCCGAATATGTGGCGAAGAACCTGAAGACAGCATACACATCGTTGGTCGCTGCCCAGGCCTCGCCGCTAAAAGACACAGTTTACTGGGATGAGCCTTTCTCGAACCTAGCGATCTGCCCATCTCGAAGGTCAGTGATCTACTTGGACTGGTAAGAAGTACTGGGCTAATAGCTGGCCACTGACCTAACCACATAGTGGGTAGTTACAAACGATCTTATAGATCTAGGTGACATCGAAGGCTGGAAACAAGCCCCCCACTCCGGCCACTACTAAATTAATAAATATTATTAAAAAGAATGTTAGCGCTGAAAAGCAAGTTTTGTAAGTAGATAAAGGTTGTCCTACGCCCTGCGGCAGGTATCTTGAAACGATCACGCGCCACTGCGCCGCGTCCGCACTTTAGTCGGTTGCTCTCGGTGTTAAAGTAATTGAAATGTTCTTTAAAAAACATTTGTGATTCGTGTATTTATCCGTATAGGAACACATATAAATCCGAAATGTAGTCCATCAGACTTTTCATTTGAGACTTAACCCTTCGGCTACGTAAAGACCAAATTTGACTGCACATCAGAACACCGTTGACTACGTAATGACCAATATTGACGGCTTGCTCCCGGAGCGCACAGTAATATTATTTTCTAATTCGAACCCATCCTAAAATCCATACCAAATATCTCATTATTACTATAGATACATAGACGGCCTCTAAAATATTTTCGCGCGTCATTGAAAGGATATTTCTGGTAAATTTCCATTGTAAAACATCGCTGTTCGGTAGTCATTGTCAAATATCGGGTCGTGAACAATTTTTTTTTGTGTTTTTTAGTGTATTTAGTTGGAATATGAATTTTTATTTTTATTTTTTATTTTAAACCAGTTGATAGAAGTTCCTACACTTGGTTATGTCAAAAGTAATAAAAATAACAAGTATAATATAAATACCTATTAAGGTATAAGATATGAACGTCGTCGGTATTGCAAGGTATGAACGTTGAACATCCAAGCGCAGATTTTCTAGGTTATATATGTAGAGGAAACAACATTTTCCAATATTTTCAATCAAAATTCTTAAGTAATTTCGTAAAATTTTCTATCTAATTTTCTATATAATCCTAAGTAATAAATAATCAAACAAATATTGGATAATTTCACATATTATCATACGGGAAGATATTTTAAAGAAAAAACACAAGTACAAAGAAATCAGTAATAATAATTATAGTCAATAAATAGTTAGAAGACGAAAAAAAAACGCAATTGTAAAATAGTCAATAATAGAAAGAATAAGGAATAATAATAGTCAAGTAGGTCAATTAGAGCTGCGAAAAATTGATATTGTCGAAATTCTCAATGCTATAAATGGGGTTTTTAGTCAAAATACCCTGTACCTTTTTCTTAAAGTGAACCTCCCCAAGGCCCCTGATGTGTAATGGAAGTTTGTTGTAGAATAAGTAAGATTGTAAAGAATAGACATGTAAGTAAATTTGATTCTAAAATACTTTATCAACCGAATTCACGATAGTATTTACAATTTCTAAATAGGGTTCCGTATTTTTCCGTAAGACAAGTAGGTACAAGTTAGAAATGCCTAGTTTTTTTTTCACTATTTCGACTTTCTTATCTTTATTCATAATTATCTAATTGTTTCACAAAATGATATTTCAATATAAGAAATTTCAATGCGATCATTGCAGTTATTTTTTTTATGATTTCTATAGTAGTTCCACAGTTATAGTACTTTTTATTGTAAGAATATTATAAGGGCGGCGATATTGTGAGAAATTCCAATAAATTGCCACGGTCTGTTTATTTGTTCAAATTTATAGAAACATGACATATTATCCAAATTTATAGACATTTAGATTTTTAGACATTTGGACACTTTAGATACCATATGTCACTCGGTATAACAAAGGTATTTTAACAATACCACACACTTCTAAAACGGTTCAAGCGTTTAGAAGTTATGGTTGAATATAGTAACGGAAATCATACATACATGAATCCAAAATACATAGAACTCCTTTTGTGGGCAGTCGTGGAAAAAGGGGTCGTTTTGGTATTTGTATTACAGACTTGAAAATGGCGTGGAAATGCTCGTGGTCTACCACGACCAGTTAAGTTTCCTTATATTTATTTATGATTTCGTTCATTTAATAATGACGTCATAAGTACATAAATATGTACTTATGACGTCATACACAATTTGACCCTAGACTGGCGGCACATTGTCTCTTGATGCAAGCCAATAATGGCAAATTTCGCATACAAAGCGGTTGCGACATTGTCTCGATTTGGCTGCAAAGCCGGCTACTAGCTTGAGCTGCACAAAATGCACAAAGCCCATTAAGTCATAATGCCTAAAGCTCGAATTAATTTCGAAGCCACACATGGTCGCGAACCCGCTTAGCTTTGGAGCCCTAATTTGAAAACTGCTCTTTGTTTTTGATTTATTATGTGGATTTAATCCGGCGCGATACTATATTTTAATGCCGCACAGAGCTGGAATACCCGTATGTTGCGGTCTGTTAAAAAAATATAGAAATAAAGTTTTGGCGGTTCTGGCTGGTGATTACAATTTTATTTTGTTTTGATAATGATCAGTTATTTGCCATAAATAATTTTGGCTTTCTATTGGTCCATGACGTACAAGGAAGACCAGTTGGAAGGATGGGGGTACCCTAAAGGTTAATTCCAGATGGATATATCCTTCCAAACTAGTAGTCAGGGGGCGAGGCTGCCCGCTGGGTACCTTTCCCGGCGCCTCGTCGTAAGGCGTTGGTCCCTGATGGGCTTGTTTACGGAGCTAAACAGTAGATTTATATTGTCTCTAGGTCTTCTACGCTCATCCCACGGCAAAAAAAACGATCACATATCGTTAAACCAGCCTGGGGTGACTGGTTTACCCGTTGTAGTCGACACAGCCCCACTGATCAATGACGTAGGTAGCAAACGGTTTCGTGCAGCTTATGCCTTAAGATCTATTATGGTCTCGGATCGGTGCAACTCACGATTCAACTCCTATTCAGTAGCGTCCTCTCGTGGAAATCTATCCTGGGTAAGACTCTCGCGTCTCAGGCCTCACGGCTGGAGGATCGGTTTCCCTTGTGGGATTAACTCCCGGCGTTACTGGACGGTTTACGGACTGTTCGGCGAGCCAATCGGTATGTGTACTCTGACTAATTACTGAAGAAGTCGAAAGACTATGGAAATATACTGACTCCTAAGCAGAGGGGGGGGGGGATGTTGATCTGTGATCCTGAATTCAGAGCCGGGTAAAAGATGCCATTGGAAGGTAGAGGTCGCGCAAGCGACTTTGGAGCCGTAACAAGTCGGGAGGTTAGAGGGATCCTGATGGTTGATTCCAGACGGAGATATCCTTCCAAAACTGATGGACAGGGGGCGAGGCTGCCCGCTGATTACCTTTACCGGTGCCTCGCCGTAAGGCGTTGGCTTCTGTCAGGCATGTTAGCTTATGTAGATTTGTATTGTCTCTAAGTGATCTAGGCTCACCTCACGGTAGATAGATCGATCACTATAGTTAAAACTTTCTAAGTTGACTGTTCGCCTGTTATAGTTGACAACCTAGTTGGTCGATGACGTATAAAGCGATGCGAAATCGCCTACTGGTTGTAGAACAGCGCCGCACTGTTAGAGAAACGCACCTTACAAAATATTATAATTGATAGACCGGTTAGTAGGATGATCAAACTTTTGGAGAGTCTGCTTTCTAAAACTAATATTTTTAGTACTTCTCTGATGCAGTTGGATAACAAGCTACCTCCTATTAAACATGTAGTAAATACGTGAATACTGTGTCCAATTATTATTAGAGTGCATGCACGTAGCGCATTTCTGTTATTTTAGGCATAGGTATAATATGTGATGCTATGTCTTTTTTATTTTCATAAATAAATAAATCAGTCACGTCTTGCAACCATGTGTGATTCTAAAATGTTTTATAAGCCAAGGTATTTTCAATATTATGTTTGCAATAATTCCCACACTACAAAAATAACGGTGGACAAGGACTCTCAATAAGGAGTGCGAAATTAATTTGACCATTGCAATATTTCTACGTAACAGAAGCTTCTCTGTCTATCACAGTGGGAAAACCAGCAGGCGACGTAGACAAAATAACGGCTTACCCCAAGGCGAGTGCTAGCTCCTTTACTTTTTAACGTCTACACGAACAATTAGCCTATTCTCCCAGATCTGCGCCATATTATTTAAGCAGTCGACACTGCCTTGGCCGCACAATATCACTCTTTGAACGTTAAGAAAACACTTGAGACTGGTTTGGAAGCAATGACTCGCTATTAAACTGTCAGTTTCATCAGGCCTAACCCAAGTAAACCGAGGTTGGCGCTTTGCACCTGAAATAGCACCAAGCGGAGAGAATACTTATTGTCAGGTAGAAAGGAGAAACCTACAGCGTTGTGAAACACCTGAAAATGACTCACGACCGTTCCCTAACTTACAACGACTATTGCCACAAATGAAACAGAGGATGTGTTTCAGAAATAGCATCAACAGGAAACTAACTGGGAGTACATTGGGAGAAAATACAACTTAATTTAGAACCTTAGCTTTGAGCCTATGCATCTGCGCAACTTGTTGACTACAACGGGCGAACCCGTCACCTCAGGAAGTTTAACGATATGTAATCATTCTGTCCCCAGTGAGGTGAGCGTAGTTGCCTTTGGGATAGTACAAAACTACCGTCCAGCAAAGCCACGAATCCGTCAGAGTTCAACGCCTTACGGCGAGGCACTAGGCAACTCAGTGGGGCCACCTCGCCCCCTGGCTGCCAGTTGGCAGGATATCTCCTGTTGTATTTCAGCGTTAGTTCAATAAGAATATATCGCGGACCTGTTAGTCCTTTGCCCGTCATAATACTCGGGATCGGGTGGCTGATCAAAATCCACCCATGCTGCTTAAGAGTCAGCACAGTATGCATCTTCGCCGTGGAATATGCCGCTCTAGTGTGGAGTGAATCAACTCTGCCTCAAACCTACTCAGGTCGAAATCTTTATCCGCTCATCGTAATCGTTCCCCCTGCAATACGTCGTAATGTTTTAACTGATTCTAAATGCCTAAAGGTGATAGACGAATCAAAACCACAAAACAATCGTCTGAAATTGCCAAAGTGACTCTTGAGCCGAAGTCACGCGCTCCAAGGTAGTCAACTTCAGCAAAGCAGCGCTTTACTTGGCGAGGACGCACCGGGGTCTCATTTCCCGAAAGACCACCTGGCGTAGTCTCAACAGAATGAAAGTGGGTATGACAAGATGCCAATAGAATGTCGTCCGCTGGAGCTCCACAGAGAATCCAATATGCGGCTGTGGAACGCTGCACAATAAAGATCACCTCCTCTCCTGCTCGCAGTTGTTAACTCCCATCCTAACCTAACCTACAAGAAGCGAATGACGAGGTAATACAGGCCGCACACTTTTTTAGTGACGTGTGCTAATTTGATCCGGATACGTTAAAGAGCGAACAAATAAATTCAACATAATTTTCAAGCGTATCATAATCCTAACATAATTAAACACATCTCACAAATATTATAATATGATATTATTATCACAAATCCGCTATCTCTGCTAATTGGCCTGTTAATGAACCAGGGAAAAGCTTGGCAAATATAGCAGCGAACAAAGACGAAAATTGTGCTCCTTATATTTTAATATTTACATCCCTTTTAAAATAACGCAGGAGGGTGGGAAAATCTAATGTTTGAAGAATGAAGATGAGATTATTCTCATTAGTGAGCGTAAATATATTTTCGACTTCTGAATGTGTACATTAATTATTACTAGGCTATGCCTCCGGTTCTATTTCTAGCGACTCGCGGTAAAGCGTTTGTCTCTTACGGGTTGTCGGTTTAGTTGGCATTTGACTGTTTCTGTCCGCTAAGTCTATCACTTTCACTGCATGGGAGACAGAACCACCTGATGTCGTTATAACTTTCAGGGGTGACGGGTTCATCCGTTGTATTTGATACCCTCAGTATGTACCCAAAATCGTATCAATAAAATTTCATGCAAAATAAATTCTTTATTTTTCTGCCACTGTAATTTTCTACTTATGAGACTTTAGACTTTTCAAAGAGTTTATTTCTAAAATAGAAATGATTTTATGTTTTGGTTTTGCCCTAGAGACTTTAGTCCCAATGTCAATCTTCCTTTGAACCGAAAGAGAAAATGTTATATCCGCGATGACGTTATATCTTCATCACTTCCGTATTATACGTCCGAATTTCAAATGATATGCGACGGGGAATAACGTCATCATGACGTCATCTCACGTATGACATTTTCTCCATCGGTTAAAAAATCAAGCCTCCCCCCCCCCCCCCCCTGGTCGAGCGTGCACCCCAATATCCACCACGATCCACACACCACGATCTCCCAGCAAATATACGAAACTCGCCTTCTTTACCATCGTTTAAGACTCACCTTAAGGATTACTACCTTTCTAAGAAGTAACCAGTTCTTCCCTTTCTCTCCTGTTCCTCCCCCAATTTCCTCTCCTCGGGCACTATTAGTCTTAAATTCTTCCACTTGTCTGTTTGTTATGTAATAATCTTTATTTTCACAATGCGCGCATGTACCACTATGTTTAGGTCAGCTGTAAGACATTGCCATGCAGCAAAAAGCTCGCCTTTTTTGTATACTTTTTAAGTGCAAATAAAGAGTTTATTATTATTATTATTAATAATATCCAAACTTAGGTATTTCATCAGTATATTTAAAAAAATCTACTCGATGTTTTGGTATCTTGGTCAAGGCCTAAGGTCAAGGTCAAAGGCCTTTTGGTATCTTTTGACTGGACATTTATACATTATTTAAGATTTCTTGTACTCACTCTTCTTGTCAAGTATGCGTCACCAATGACCAAGTGTTCTATTCGATTTTGTTAATTTTATTAATCGATTACGCTTTTTGTTCTTCACTTATGTACTTCTGCATAATAATTTAATTTATCGATATTTATGGATTTTCTTAATATAATCTCGTATACCAGTAATCAATATCTCAATCGTTGATTAATTTGTGAAATCTTATCGCGCGGTATCGAAAAATATCGGTATCCGCAAGAATCCGGTTTGAGGTGGAGTTTTTCACTCGGTTGGTTTGAATTTTATTGTAAAATTAGTACGAGTTGATCGAGCGGTAACATTGATGCGTTGGGCCCGATAGCTCGCTTGAGTTCTTGAGTCGTTCCAACTCACGTCTCAGCCCCATCCGGTAGCCTTCCTAAAGAGGGACTTAACTTGGAAGGGCCGCTGTGAACGGCTGCAGCCTGCAGTCGTAGACAGTTAGGATCAGGCGGGGAATACCTGGGGCGGAACTGGGCATTTTGTGCACCGGACTGTGTAACCTTGCTGCCGCAATTCGGCGAATAATCGGAGTAGTCTGGGGTAGCACTTGACCTGGCGTCCTCTATCCTTAGAAACTATCCGTAGGCCACCCGATTTCGAATGGTATTTACGGGCAAAGGACGCCACGAATCCGCGACTAATTCGATCTAAAATACCGCTAAGCTAACCTAACCGCAGCGCAAGCGACCTCGATTTCGTGGCCCGACTGGAGGACGGAGAAATTCGCCCAAATCTGGTAGCAAGGGCTCGAGTTTGGTCTGCTGGGTGCACTTCCCAGTATTTCGCGGGAAGACGTTGCGATGTGTAGCTGATAGTCGGTAATGGATCCAACGGTCCCAGTCCTTTGTATTTCCTTCTATAAATTTGTAAGTTCGACGTTTGCGACGTTGCCGCTCTGAGTACCTTTTACCGATAGTGTAGCACAGCAAATGACGACATTGGTCATTAGTGTTACGGTCGTAGAAGTTGTGTATGGGTCCGAGGTATGTATTGATATGATTAGCTTACATGTTGTCATAAAACTATGAAGAAATTTTGTATATTTTTATAATGACTTTTGGTTTTTTAAGTAGAAACAATAAAAAATAGTATTTGATTCGATAATGTATGCCTTTGTACATACAGACGTGGCAAATTCATTAGACTCACCAAACATTATTTGATTTTTGTTAAAATAATTGTTATATAATCTTCCCTTACTACATGAAATTCATAATATTTCAGCTCAATGGAATCAGCAATATGTCCTCGTAAGTTTTAAGTACTTGCAACACATATTAGAACTTTAGTTATTGGCAATGCCCATAAGTGCATATGACAGGTGTTCGACACATAATTTTCTTCAGTTCAATTGTATTCTTTTAGATGAGTTTAAAATGTTTTTCAGTTTTTCAGATTGAAAACAAGACGAATAACAAACAAGACTCAGCTTATCGAAGAATTCATGTCTATATGGTACCGTGATGAAGAAGTCAAAAACATGTGCCAAACCTTGTTTTTTCTATGACAAAGCGCATCAAACTCTAATACAAGCTAAAGGATTACAGACTAAATACTAATTTTCGTTACTGTCTTATAAATTTAGATTTGCTTAGAAATAAAGCTTGGAACCCACAACTTTTTCGTTTGTGTGTAATGAATTGCCCACGTCTGTATATTTAAAAAGTAAACATCTGCTCTTATTAGGCTGTTTTGGAATAAACCTGGTACCTTACTGGGTCCAGTGGACCTGATAGCGAGTACTAATTCTACAAAAATTGGCGCGCTCCCTAAATGTGAAGTCACTACATTCACTTCATGGGTGACATAATGGAATGATGTTGTTATAACTCTCTGGAGTGGTGGGTTCACCCGTAGTAATCGACATCCCTCAATGACAATCTTATACACACTTCAATGAAAGGACATCAAAGTGTCCGTATAACCTCCAGGCTCTCCAGTTACATTTTTTGTTCAGTCTCATCTATATCATATTTGTACAAGCAATAGGTTGCATCTACAAATTTAAGATAAACGCATATCTGCTATATATGCTCAAATATTTCGGTATAAATGTTACACTAATTCAAGCCTTAGATTATCCTTTATCCATTTAATAATGGAAGACCCGTTTATAAATGATAAACAGTTTGATGAAATAATTGAAAATTTAGTTAGCGCAAGTCGGGTGTTCCTAAATCCGCTAACATAAACGCGAGTCCATTAACCGGCAGAGCATGAAATTAAAGCTTTTCGCCGATAAACTTTGAGCGCCACGTTTGACTAAATTACATGCTGAAAAGCGACGATTCAGGCTGTAAAATTCCGCGTTGAAAATGTAATTGCCCCGATAAAATTGTAGTAAAAGTTTGCTACAGTGGGATTTAACTGAAATTCGTAATCCGCAAACCGGTCGGGTTTAGTTTTATAGTAGGGCAGTTTGGCGTCGTGGCGTTCGGAATGTGCAATCCGTCAGCGATTTATCTCAGAGACATTGAAAGAAAAAAGATCCGTGCTCCTACGCAGGGCGTGATGCATATCGACATGGCCAGGAATAGGAAAATACAAACGGTAAACTGAAAATATTTTAATATTATTTCATTACTAGCTGCGCCCCGCGGTTTCACCTGCGTGGTGATAGAAAATTGTTATAATTTTTTTTTGATGATAGAAAACTATATTTATTTATTTATTTATTTATTTATTTAATTTAACAATTCATTTACAAGTGCACAAGTATCACTAATAATCATATCAATAAAAAAATATATATAATTAAAATTAAAATTAAAATTAAACACGGCCGATATGAGCATTAGCATTTAAGTACTGCTGCTGCCCAACTAAGTGCCAGGACTTGTTCCAGGGCAGCTAGCTCTCTAGTTTTTATAGGTATCACATATATTCGGCAATGAAAAAAAAAAAAAAAAAAGGAAAAGAAATATATATATTCCCGTCACCATTACAAATTATAACTAATAATCACTAACTAATGATCACAATAGGAAATAAAACACAAAAATAAATAATCGTGTTAATAAAATAAAAATAAAATAAAATGTCAAATGATATCAAACAATAGTAACCAAAATTTATGAATAAGTAATAGTAATAAATAAAAATAAAAAAAGTCAAAGAAAATAATAATAATAATAAGAAATGTCAGGGATAATTGTCTCGGTTTATTAATTTGTGGATATTTTGCCGGGCGTCATATTTTAGCCAGGAATCAATTTTGGCTTTAAAAGAAGAAGAAGACTTCGGCACATACATTTTTAAATCTTCATCTAGCATATTAAAGATCCTGGGGGCTATGTACACAAAATGCCTCTGCCCAAAAGTGGTCTGCATTCGAGGGACGTCAAAATGTATAGTTCGGGATCTTTATAAATTATCTTTATAAAATATCTTTATAAATTAAGGCCTATGTGTTATTTTGGAGCCGTTTCACCGTTTCACCGTTTCACCGCTTCGTAAGGGAGAGGACCGCGCAAGCGACCTCGAACTCGGAACCAATCAAGAGACCGGAGAAATCTGGTCACAATTGGAAGTGAGGGCGCGAGTATCTCGAGCCCGCCGGGTTTATTCCTGGCTCACTCGCGGTAAGGCGTTGGACTCTCACGGGTTGTGACGTAGCTGGACGTAGGATTGTACTGTCCAAAGTCTTCTACGTTCACTGCAGGGCGACAGAACGACTAATCGGTAAAACGTCCTGTGGTGACGGGCTCGCCCGTTGTAGTCGACACCGCAAGATGTTATTTTGATGTGTAAGCTATATTATTGCAAAGTTTCATCAAAATCCATTCCGTAGTTTTTGCGTGAAAGAGTAACAAACATCCATACATACATACAGGTCGGCTATATACTCGGCGTTCGGCGACTCAAGTGGGGGGGGGGGGGGGGGCAAAGGGTCCTTAAAAGGGACTAAAGTTATAAATTGGATAAAATGTAATTATAGATGAAGTAGCTAGGACTAGTGAACAACTGTCCAAAAATCTGTTAGGCTAGAATACTTCTTGATTTAAATTGTAAATAATTTATTTCGACCATTTTTTCTTTAAATTATAAAAACGAAATCGTAGTAAAATTCAACTTTTTTCTTTACATATGCTTTGCTTAAGTAAGCAAAGTACAAGTATTAGCGTTTTCACTAATTAAATATTTTTTATTGAGGTATTGCAGTAGGATTTAGATAATGGCTTTAGCACAGCCTAACTATAAAAATATTTCCCACCCTCATATTCATACAAAATATTCTCGTCACAAGTAATAAACCACTTGTCATTGATTACTATTTTATATAGTGTGTACCAAGTTTAGATACAATAAAAAAAACATATAAAAATGAATTGTAAGCTTAAGTAACCTACAAAATCTAAGCTTAATTGTTCATAAAGATCATTCTTATACCCAAATACTTGTCAACTGCCTAAATAGAGGAAAAATTGATTTTCAGGCATGTACTTTTCAAAAAAATCCAATAGAAGGACCTCCGGATTCTCTGTTCATAAAGGGGCCCCTCTTCAGTCTCTAGCCGGGGGGCTCAAAAGGAGCCAGTCCAGGACTGTGGCTAAGCGTAAATGTGTGATAGATACTACGATACAAGACCCGGGTTTGTGCTGATATGATCTTCGATAAATTCAGAGACATATTATACAGCTATGGGGCCCTTGCTGAGTTGGCCACGAAAACCCATTCTGTTCAGGGTTGGTCACACTCACGGGTCAACACCCATCCGACGGCCTCCACGCATGAAGTGCGAGCCTGGGTAGGACTCTGCCCTCGGGTTTGTTTCCCCTAGGAATCAACCTTCTGGCGCTCCTGGACGGTCTGCGCTCCGTGCGGCATAAGCCCATCGATTGCGCACTCTGACTAACAGTCGGGGGAGTCTGGAAGCAGTACTGTTTCCTATAAAGCGGGGGTGGTTGCGGACCTTACGGCGACTGCTCTTGAAACGACCATCGGCTACCCGATCCTGGGTGAACAGCCGGGCAAAGGATGCCGTGGTCCGTGATATCGGTATACACCGTTTCACCGCTTCGTAAGGGAGAGGACCGCGCAAGGCGACCTCGAACTCGTAACCAATCGAGATACTGGAATAATCTGGTCGCCATTGGAAGTAAGGGCGTGAGTATAAGCCAGCTCGGTAACACTCCTGGCTATCTCGCGGTTAAGGCGTTGGCCTCTTACGGGTATGTGGCGGAGCTTGACGGTGGACTGTTTTGTCTAAGTCTTCTGCGCTCACTCCAGGGAGATAGGAATGACTAATCGTTAAAACTTCCTGAGTTGACGGGTTCGCCCGTTGTAGTTGACAACTCTAGTTGTGTTCTTAACAAGTAAATTCCGAGCCTCGGATGATGGTTTAAAGCTTACATCCACGAGGACTACAAGGCAAATACAGATTTACCCGAACTAACAGATTCTCCACTCAGTTTTAAAATCGCGGATCAATAGAGATTTCATTAACTTACCGTAATCTACATTACCGAAGTTACTGTTATAGCCGGTCATTACGACGGCCGGCTACTTCAAGGCGAATTTACGGTCACCCCGTCGCCGTTTTGACCCACGCAGGGTTTGCCGCAAATATTTACCCGGGGAAGATTTTCGCACCCTTTTCGCGCCCGCGCCATTTATCCCTTCAAGTACCCACGAAACAACTACTAGACACGTTTTGGAAATAAACAGAGGAGGCCCATCTTTGCCGTGCGGTTTACAGGAATGGAGAATCTAATACTTCGGAAGAAGTGAGTGCCACAAGTCATGATGGTACGTAAACACTGGTATTTTATTGATGGGCCTATTAAAAATATTAATTAAGCAATAATGACAGTTGGAAGTTGACGTCTGGATATAACTCACCTAACGTGATCTAATGGACCTGACACGATAAAATTTTCATTATATAAATTATACTCGTATCTGGAATAAAATCTCGCTGGATTCACCTTCCTGCAGATCGACGGCACTGGGCCTGTAACGAGTAAGTGAGTTTGGGTCTCACCTACTTATGAAGTATTCTTGCGCAGACGTGATTCCCTAAGAGCATTATTCAAAGAAATTAACATTCTTACTGTACCTAGTCAATACATATTTGAAAACATTATGCATGCACGAAAAAATATATCTCATTATTCAAAAAACTGTGACAATCACAAATACAATACTAGAAATAAAAATAAATATATAGTGACAAAATTTAGACTAAGTAAGATAAGCAATTGTTTCATGGGAAACTGTATACGGTTCTATAATAAAATTCCAGAGGAGATACAGGGTCTATCAGACACTCAGTTTAGAAGTAAAATAAAAAATATTCTATGTAAGAAGGCTTACTACAAAGTAGTAGATTTTATTAATGATATTGATTTTTTTTCGGAATGATTATAAAATCGAATATTCTTTTCTTATTTTATTGAAAATTGTTAACTGTGTAGGTATATTGTCTTTTTATTTTTTATTTTTGACTATTGTTGTTAATTATGACTATTTCAAATTTTATGACTATTTTAAATTCTAACTGTACCTATACTTTAAATTGCTTTTAAATATTTCTGTTGTTAAATATTTTATATCATTATCTATAATATAAACCGTACATTGTATCTCATTTTTGACGTCACAAAGCAATTTTATACAAATTCTATTGTGAATAAAAAACATTTTGATTTTTTGATTTTGATTTTTGATTTCTTACCATCGTCAGTCGTACCTTCGCATGGATTGTGTACATGCACAGCGTTGATTGCAGCGAATAGCAGACAGTCTTTGGAATTGAGATCATACCTTTCAGGGGTGTGCAATGTTGATACGATGATGGTTGATGTGCAACCACGAGGTATTTGACTGTGTTTTAGTATTTGACGGCGTTGCCCCTGGGTTTCACAGGTTCTTGAACCGGTAATAATCGCCTCAGATTTGCCGTGTTCTCTACCATTTATCACTTCCGTAGTTATTCTGGGAATAGCTAGTTGCTGCTACAGTTTTTACAAGCTTTTATTTAACTTGCAATGTTACGAGTACCTAAGTTGTTTGTTTCAAAATTTTCAAACCATTTTTTAACCACTTGCTGGTATCCGATTGGGCTAAAATTTGGCGTACTTATGTAAATTCGGTGGCAATACAAAATAATGGTACTATCGAGCTGATTTGATGATCACGCCTGAATGGGACTGGAACTCCCTGATAGCAAATGGTAGGACAGTCGAATTTTTGGTAGGACAGTCGAAGTTCTGTTATCATGAGTAGTATGTTTTGTAATCGTGGAAAGATAGTCGAGTTTAGGCTCGTTTGTTTCGTTATCATTAGTACTTTCCATTACACATGATGACGATGGTCTGTAGTTTTTATGTCACGTTTTTGTAATAGAAGTTTGTTATAATAACATTTTTTAAACTTTTAATTTATTAACTGCAGGCTCGACGTCCATAAAATATTCCACGTACATCACGCTGTCTGTGAATATAAACAGCTATGCACCGGGGATATGACAGATGTGATTGGTATAGACCATGTGAAGCGCCAGCCATTGGCAACTCCTAGCAGCAGTAAGATGCGTCGTTATTTCCACTGCGCGCCATCTACCGCAGAGGAAATAAACTAGCGGAATTTCTCAGTCGAGTCCAACGGCGTCTGCGCGGGTTCAGACGCACACCAGACGACGGTTCAGCCTGTCTATAGATGGCGGGTGCAAATGGGCCCAGTGCAGTTGGACCACTAATACCCATGTGTTAGGGTCGGTTCAACTCAGAGGTCATCCCAACTCAGACCCATCCAGTATCCTCCAAGCAGAAGTGCGAGCCCGGGTAGGGCTCTGTGCCTGCGGGCCAGTTCCCCTGGGAATCGTACGCTCCTGGGCGGTTAGCGCTTCGTGCGGCATCAGCCAATCAACTGTGCGTTCTGACTGATAACCGAAGGCGTCTGGAAAAGGCGGGGATGGTTTTTAACCTTGTGGCAGCCGCTCTTGAAACGACCTCCAGCTAATCGATACCGGATAGCCGGGCAAAGGATGCCGTGATCTGCGATAGATTCGGTAGACACCGAATATCCGCTTCACAAGGGAGAAGACCGCGCAAGCGACCTCGAACCAGTCGGGTGGCCGGAGAAATCTGGTCGCCCTACGGCAGGTATTTTGCGAGGCGATCGACTGTGGTGATAATCATGAGGGCACAGTATACCAACCAGTAACTTTAATCTCGAGCTACAGGGCAATGCGAGAAGAGGGTGTGAGGAATGTGGGTAGAGGGGTACGTCCCGACGAACGCGAACGTTTAGCCATTACGAGCGGGTAAAGGCTGACGATGTTTTCGAGCGTATTCGAGCGTTCGGATATCGGCGTAGGCCGAGTAGCGGGACACTGGTGACCATAAACGAGCCCTTACGACTCATGACGTATTCGCTTTGATTTCAATTTTGTTCTAAGAGATACTACTGTGAAATAAATAATAAATTGGTTTTAGTAAATAAATCTTAAAAATGATGTTGATGTCCTAAAAGCAATAATGAAGTAACTGTAAGTAGGTACGTGGTGATAAATGTAGTGATTGTAAAAACGGACTAATAGACTGTAATTTAAATGTACCTAGATATTAAGTTTCTACAATCTGTTAAGATTTTTTTGGAAATAAATTGAAATTGAAAAATTGAAATTGTTAGGTATACTGTGACGAGGGTAACGCCACAACGGACCCACAGAATATTTTAGTAATCAACTCATAATTGACTAACATTTATTGGATTTATACATATATAAAAAAGAGTTATTATAACACAAGGCCAGGAGACAAACAGCCCGGCGCTGCGGGTCAAATAACAATTTGCAGATTTTGCAGGTGGGTTCGTAAGTACCGCGAGCGTCGTTCGCAGCTCATCTAAAGGGAGGGCTGTAAATGGTCCGAATAAATCACACAATTATACGCCCGGGATTTGGGACGGTGGGCCGCCTCCGAGATAAATTGAACGCTCTCATCCGTCGCGGCGTCCACTTCTGGGCGTAAAATCTTTCAAAGTAAAATATTTCAGCGGGTTGTGTTTATCTTGCACCGACCGCCCCGCCCCACTTGAGTCTATCAATCTAATGCTGTCTCATATACAACGCAGATTATCTACAACAAACACTGATCAGCTGAGACAGTTTTAAATTACTATATGAAAAAAATATTGCTATATGCCAATATTACTTGACCCTTGCCCACTTCGTTGGGCGGTAAAACTTTTTACTTGTGATGAAATTATGAGTGTGGTTCGGTTAGTACTGAGTGCTATGATTTATTTCCTGACTGCCAAAATAAGGGTTATATTCTTATTGCATATATATGTATGTATTTGCATGCCAATTTGACTATATTACCGTTATTTGTGAGTGTCTTGTTTGTGAGTGTCTTATCTCTTTAACCATTTATGCAGTAAAAGGGAAATTATTTGCAGTAAAAGGGAAAAGTATTTTGTTTCAAACACTTAAGATGATAAAATTACTTATTTTGATAAGAATTCATAATTTTTGATAATATGACCAATAAACATAACCTAACGATTTAAATTATTTTTTTAATATAAAAAACTACTTTTTGCGACTTAAATATAAAATGTAGACATATGGTCTCGCTGACTTTTTTGTGGGCATTACCAAGTTTTACAACTTTTCTCTAGAGCTCAATCATATATATCTCATCGTTAAAACAGCGTTCGTAAGAAACGTTTTCAATCGACCGTTTTTTCTCCGACTTACTTTGCAAATCCAACTACCAAGATAAAGTCTTTTCATTTTTCGGATTAATATATAGCCTATGACAATCACAAATAACTTGGCTTTATATTGGTAAAAGAATTTTCATAATCGGTTTAGTAAATCTAGAGATTACTTCCTACTACAACCTTCAAAATTTTACCTCTTTATAATATTAGTATAGATATAATGACATATGCTATTCTGGGGTAGGAAGAATGCTTTAAGAACCAATAAAAAGACTTAGTATCGCTCAAAAAGCTATAATTCGTGTTATACTAAAAATACCAAAAATTCATTCCTCTAATGAGTTGTTTCTCGAAGCGAAAATACTTGATATTAGGCAACCGTATTGTTAAAAACTGCTTTAAATTTCAATCGTGCGCAAGCAGAGACATTGTTTTCTATTAAGAACACAAGATCGGCTCAAGTACCACAATATATAGTGCCCATGAGATTTACATCATTTGGACAACAACAACATCATTACCTTGCCCCGAGATTGGAGGGGTTAAACGTCCCCTCCAATGTGTAACGTCCCGCTCGGGATGATCGCCTACCTACGGCAAAATGTCTAATGGGCAGTTAAAAAAAATCATATTCAATGCGATCATTTTACAGTTCTTCTTTTTATGATCCGTGTAGTGGTTTATAACTTATGGACGTTTTTCTCAAGGCCGTCGATTCACGCCGATTTCACGCTCGATGGTTTCAAGTTCGAAACGGTACGGGCGAGCTTTTACTTCACAAATTAAAGGGATAACCCCTTAAATATTTTTGAAAACACTTCGATATTTCAGGACTTACACAGGTGGTTCTTAAAAAAGACTCATTCAGTGGTTAATTAGTAAAGGAAGAACGGAAACTGAATGTATCCTCATGACATTTAAAAAATAGCAATACATATACACACACACAATTTACACACCCTCACATCTCTAAACTCCATGTAAACAAGAATGAAATCAGTTTTTATTAAAAAAAAAAAGTGTATTTGGATTTATTATTCATGATAATTTTGTTTATGTATTAAGGTGCGGTCTACTCGGGACAACCTATAAATGTTGCTGGTGAGGATTACAGGATTCCGTATAAAACGCCTTGTTCCAGTGGTTACACAGATTTATTGTCTGTTTTTAGTACAATATAAGCGCACGCAAGCGAAATACAATTATAACAGGAAATTACGGCAGCGGCGAATTGACTGTCCTTGGCGATCGAATGACAGTTTGACGTATGGTGGTATTGTTCGATCAGCAGTCCTCTCTTCACTAGTTGGTTGCGTTCGGCTTGTCGCTTGATATGAGTTGCCACTCTATAAAAGTTTTGACTAAGTACAAAACAGTTTATTTGATTTTATTTGATTAAATTTTATTAAAATTTACTGTAACATCTTTTTCATAAAAATAAATTTTAAAATGTTATTTAAAAAAGTAAAAAAAACATATAAAATGGCTTTTCCTTGGTATAGGCACTGCCTAGTTAAGAGTGACGCAAAATCATTGTGTAAAAGTAATTCCTAAATCTGTTTCCTAAATCACAGGTTATGTAACAGTAAAAATCGAAAATATTACAAAATCTTTATTATATATAATATGCAAATATTTATAGCTTTGGAAGAGAATCATATTTATTAAGTGTTTTTTTGCTAATTATTTTACAAAAGTTTATTTTGATCTACAAGTATGATGAAAACAGGTAAGTACAGCTTCGGAAAGGAAAAACAGGGATGTGGTTTTCGTCAATGTTTTTACAAAAAAAAAATATTGAATATTTACAGTTACAGATGTGGAAGAGACTAAGAGAGGTAGAAAGAACTACAGTTGCAGTCGTTACAGAAGAACAGAAGTAGAACTACAGAAGTTACAGTCTAAGGGGGGTCGCGTAAGAGTTTTTTCAATTAAATTAAATAAGGGGATCGTGATATAAAAAAGGTTGAAAAACACTGCTATAAAATCGAGCATGTAGGCAATAAGCTCGGCTTTTCTAATGAATAAAGCTTTTATTACTATTATTATTATTATCAGTCTTAGACGAACCCTCGTATTTCAATTTATACATCAAAAAGCTTACACTGTAATAGTTTTAAACCTCCCTTTTTATATCGTCGTTGTAAAACCAGATTTATTTCATTGAAATCGATATAGGCAAAATGTTTCGTTTTATCAATGTTTGGGTGATATTTTCTGTAGAGTTTAAATATTTGCAGAACTAACCAAATAGTAAACGGCATATTTTTAACCGACTTCAAAAAAAGGAGGAGGTTATCAATTCGGTTGTATGTTTTTTAAAAAATATTTATTACCTCAGAACTCCGTCATTTATGAAAAAATCCTTTTTTTTTTAAATAATATACATACTTGCAAATTGGTCTCATTTTAACCAAAATCCTGTTTTAATGATGGGGTCCATAAGGAATTGAGGGAACTTCTCAAATTTTATCATATGAAGTTGAAAATTTACATGCTGGTTCAGTTCCGATGACAATGCTTTTTTTTTGGTAAGCATGGCCTGATTCTACACTCTGGGTTGGCTCCCAACAAAAAGGACTCCTCAACGGTCAACAGCACAAACACGAAATTTTGTATACGCATTCAGTTATATTAGCCCGTTCTAAGTTTTACTATGACATGGCTGCTACACCCAGGATGGGCTCCGGTCGACAGCTCAGACACGAAATGTTGTATATGCATTAAATTACGACAGCTTGTTCTAAGTTTCATTAAGACAGGACTGCGGCACCCAGGTTTGGCTTACAGCGAGGGAACTTCTCAACGGTCAACATCACAGACACGAAATTTTGATAAGCATTCAAATATGATAGTCCGTTCTAAGTTTCACCATAACATAGCTGCTGTACTTATAACAATTTTGGAGTCGGATTTTTTTCTTAAAATTTTAGATTATATTATGTATTGATAGTATTTGTCGACCGGCTCGTCTATGCCGTTGACATGCATTCGCGTATTTATGTAAATGTAGGCAAATTATCAATTTGTATTCCGATCGCTTGTTAACTGCTCATAACTTTAAGGCGCTTCACGAAGGCGTCGTTGTAGGAAAGACCGAAGCGAGGAAAGCTTTTATATTTAAGGGTAGGTTAAAGAGGCAACTGTATAATATGGTGCTGGCCAACCTTCAAAGAAAAGAAGTAATTACAATATTAAAAAGGTAATTCTTAAATCCTTATTAAATTTTAGCGAATTAAAGAGATAATTCAAATTCAAGTTAATTTATTAATTTTCAAATTTATAACAGTTATAATTTACAATAGCCTAAACCTAACTAGGCTGCCGCCTGTTTACCTGTCTGAAGAAAGACAATTCATTTTAATCTAAGTCATCTTTAGTAATCTGTAATATTTCCTTATAACATTCCTTAACATCTTTAAAAATCATTAGTTCAGGAGCAATATAGAGATAATTCAAATTCAAATAATTTATTTATATGTATGACCTTTAGCAAGACAAACACTGACCAACCAACTTCAACTATTAAGCTTCACTCATGCATCAGAACACACGATTGCCAGTGTATGCATGTCGACAGGGTGTCCTCCATTAAGTACTTGGGCGTGATGTTAGACAACAGACTGCGCTCGGAGGATCATTTAACGAAGGTTGCGGCAAGACTGAGAAAACTTGTGTATTACTTTAGGAGTTTGCGGAACATCTTAGATTTCAATACGCTAAGAAGTGTCTACTTTGCTGTCTGCGAGTCGGTTATTTGGTATGGCATCGTAACTTGGGGCTGTGCGGCAAAAACGCTTCTGGCCACCCTTTACAAAGCGCAAAAGGCTATACTGAGGGTGATCAATAAAAAACCCCAAACATATTCTTCCGATGACCTTTTCCGAGAGTATAGAGTGTTGAAGGTGAGAAAAATGTTTGTGCTAGTAAGGAGAACAGAAAAATGTGAAGAAAAAAGTGAGTTAGGAGAACAGAAAAAAGCCAGCAATCTCGTGTGACAAGAAGATCGAAACTAATAAATTTTGCAATACCACTTAGGAGATCCGCTTTTGGCCAATCCAGTTTCTCTTATCTTGCCCCCAAATTTTATAACTGTCTACCACCAAACATTAAATTTCAGATAAATTTAAAAAAACTTAAATTGTACAAATGCAGATATTTAACACCTTATTTGATAATTGAATCTTTATAATAAAAACATAATAGTATAATATACTATTATGTTTTTATTACTATTTATTTCATCAAATCATCAATTTATATTACTACATATTATGTAGTAATATAAATTGATGATTTCGAAATATAATTTCATTTTAATTTTTGTGAATTATTTTTTTAATTATTAATGCATATTAATACTTATTAATACATACATAAATAAACATAAATTTTTATCATGTTTTAAAATAAAATAATAGGTTGTTGACTATTTTCATGACATTTTCTTACGAATTTTTAATTAGGTAATTAAGATATTTCTGTTACATTAAGTATGATTTTGTTTATTTATATAAATATAATATTATAGATTTATTAGGATAATTAAAATAAATTGTCTACCTTGGAACAGGCGGCAACCTAGTTAGGTTAAAACTTTTGTATATTGAATCTACTCATAATTTGAACTCCTGGGCGTTCTTTAGCCGTAGTACCACACGAGATCGGGTGGCCCAAGGCCATTTCAAAAGTCGCATGACAGCAAGTCAACATCCACCCCCGCTGCTTATAAAACAGTATATTTACATAGTATTCAGACTCCTTGAGCAATTAGTCAGAGTGCACAACCGATTGGCGATGCCGAACTGTGCGCAAACCGTCTAGTAGCGCCGGGATGCATTCCCACCAGGAGAAACTGGTCCACCAGCTTGTGAGGCCTGAGAAACGAGAGTCTTACCCGGGGTAGCCCTCCGCACGAGGAGGCTTCTGAATAGGAGCTGAATCGTGAGATGAGACGATGTGACATTGACATAACATGACTACCGAAGTGACATTGGCATGACATTACAATACGAACTTAATCTCAAAGGGCCAGCAGACGTTTTGCTGTACTTTTTGCTGCTTTATGAGTATAGACTAATGCTTTTGCTGACGAAGTAGTCATTATAGAGTAGTTGGGTCCACCGGGCAGCTGGTATATGTCTTTAATGAGCTACATCACGAGCGTCTTCCTGATATCGGTTTTACTTCTAGTAAAACCGATATCAGATAATCCATATAATGTGTCCACATGTTGATATGAAATTTATTGAGATGCGATTATTACAACCCAATTTCATTTACCCACTGTCATTTTAATTACAACCCGCAAGCCGCAGATATCATAACCACAAACTAAAATCACATCCCCGCCGTATTACCCCGTCTATAATACGTATCGCAATTATTGCTTCATACACACCATTTATGTCAATTTATGTCCCCTCAAGCACGTAACATCCATTTGGGGACATGTATGGCGGCCGCCTAACAATCCGTAACATCCGATTTTGGATATCGCGCTCGCCGCTGCGAAAAATGCAATTTACGATTCGAATCGTCGTACTTTAATGCTTTCTGACCGCGGGACGACATGGCCAAATAATCTTTCATTCGCCTGCCAACGACGATAACATCGACCGCCGATTTAAAAACTCAGCATTAGACGTCAAAACAGCAGTGTCGATCGGCCCCCCCGCGGCGGCGTATAGGTTCCGCGAAGTGTTTGTTTTGTGAAGTGTTTTGTGGATATAAGTGCAGTGTATACCGGATAAAAGTAAGTAATTTCCCTTTTTAAGTAGTTTAGCCATTAGGATTATTCAATTTCCACAATCAATTTGCTGTTTTTCACGAATTTTCGAAGAAAACACTTTGTCAACAATGGCCAACAATGTGAAAAAATGGCCGTCTTTATTTTGTAATGTTTGTGAAATATCCCTATATATCGCGAAACATGACGTAATGTCGCTTTAATTTACTAATAAAATAGGTATTGCTTCATTTACATCCTAAGTTATCACATAATTAGGCGTATTTTGAACATTATATGTTGTTTTTCTAATATGGCTCGCGAAAATGAAACTTGTTTTGATAATTACTATGAGAGAAAAAAGTGCGATTTTCCATAGTTTTTCGATGAAATGTGACTCTTTGGAGTATAGTAATTAGTTATTAGACATATAATAAGTCTATGATAAGACAATATATTTGAAAAAATCTAACGAATTTTATATTATAGGCATTCAAAGTTTATTATTAGGTTCGAACGCGGAAACTCTCAAAACTTTAGATTTTTCTATAATATCAGACAAAGGTCAAAGTTCTGGTGTGATTTCTAAGAAGAAGTGATGTAGTAATAAAGTTATTTTGAAAGAATTTCATATAAAAAAATACCATAAGTAGTCACAAATTAAAAATTAAAAAAATTTTTTTTTACGAGAATAAATAAAATTTTTCTTGGCTGAATAAATAAATATTTTTTCCGTATTTTTGTATGCAAATAAGTATAAAAAAAATATCGTTTTGGTAAAGCATTTAATAAAGAACATAACTGTATTTACAATTTTTGATATTTACAAAAACTGTATTTACAAAAAAATCGAAATGATTTTATAGGCGAGTTTTTTTCAGTTTGCCAATTTTGTAATATTTATTCATTATTATCTTAATTGTTTTACGAGATAAGGTTATAATGTTTTATATGTCAAATTTCAATTCGATCATTTTTCTCTTTATCTTTTTTTATTCCGTTTAGTGGTTTATAAGTTATGATCGTTTTTCTCAAGGCCGTTGACTCGCGTCGATTTTTTGCGCGCGAATATGCCGCGCGCAAAAGTGATAGGTGTTTTTACCTCGCAACGTGAGGGGTTAAACCATATCGAAAATTTAGGAGGTTTTCCTAAGTCAAAATATAAAATGTATTTTGTAGTGTACACTACAATTTTATTTATTTCATTTCTTATATTTCAAATAAGATTGCATAAGGAAACAATAATTACTTTTAACTTAAAATAAAGCGGCCATATTGATTCATCCCTTTCTTATGCAAACTAACTGCTTCAGACTGGTACCTAGATGTGCGATTTAAGACCTATTTTAGCCTGCGAGCTGACTGCAAGTTAATTAATACCAGTAATAAAGTAATATTATGTAGATTTAAAAATGCACCATATATTTAAATATAATTAATAAGTTAATAGTAAAAACACATTTCTTTTATTTTATTAAAATGCACTGTCCCGAGCCAACGTTGGGTGCAGCAGCCATGTCATAGTAGAACTGAGAACGGGCTATCATAATTCAATGCGTACACAATATTTCGTGACTGTGCTGTTGACCGTTTAGGAGTCCCCTCGTCGGGAGCCAACCCTAGGCTCAGCAGCTATGTCATAATGAAAATTATAATCGTCCAACATAATTGAATGCGTATACAAAATGTCGAGTCTGTGCAGTTGATTGTTGTGGAGTCCCTTCGTCGGGAGCCAATCCTGGGTGCATTCTTACAATAAAAATGCATTGTCATCGGAACTGAACCATCGTGTAAAATTTCAACTTCATAGGATAAGAGGAAGTGGTTCCAATTCTGCTTGCCAGATTTGACCTAAAAAACATACGGACAAACATTGCAAGGTAAAGGATTAAATGTAATTTATGATTCCATAAAAATAATAAAAGATTCGATCATACCTAGCCTATCTCCTACTTTTTAAGATTTCACTAACTGCCAACATACTATTGTATTATATCATATTATATATAATAAATATTATTATCCAATTACTCATACTTATATTTTGCTCTATCCAAATAAGCTTAATAAGAACCTATTTAATTATTGCTTTTCTTACCCTTATATTATTATTAGCTTTATTATATTTTTTTCTACTATCAACGTGTTCATGTTATTTCTATGTTAATGTGTAACGCAAGCATTGCAAACTATTCATAGGATAGTAATTTTTTTCGTTTAAATATGTTTTTAAGATACTAGTATCATATATTTACTATCTTTAAAAAAATATTCATAAAAATAAAATTAAAAATATAATAAAATAAAATAATACCTTGTAAAAATCAATTCGATTAATAGAGATCAGTAATAATGTAATATTATGTAGAGATTAAAAAATACGTAATATATTTACTACATATTAAAGCTTTAACCTTCTGAGTACAAACTTTTAAAATCAAAGTTTCTAACTGCTATTGTCAAATGTTCGATGTGAAACCACATTTATGAAAATGAAGTCGATATACAGCGTTTAATAAATGTTTAAACGTCAAGTGTTAAATGGTTTATATTGTATATGGTATACCTACGGTTTTTATTTGTCGCCCCGCCCCACTTTGCCGTTAACATGTCCATATTTATGCTAATGTAGGCAAATTATCAATTTGTATTCCGATCTCTTGTTAACTGCTCATAACTTTCAGGCGCTTCACGAAGGCGTCGTTGTAGGAAAGGCGAAAGCTGAAAAGCCTTTATATATCAGGGTTAGTATTCAAGGGCAGCTATATATATATATATATATATATATATATATATATATATATATATATATATATATATATATATATATATATATATATATATATATATATATATATATATATATATATATATAGCTATATATATATATATATATATATATATATATGTTATAATGTTTTAAAGTTAAAATAATAAAATGCCTTGGTGATAATGCGAAAGAAAGGGACGTCAAATCTTGGGAATTAGCTTATATTTATATTTTAGGCACTTGCAAAGGTTCCGGTCTCAATAGGCAAAATTAATAAGGTTTATCATATTATCATAATCATCAAATGCTTTTTATTTTATTTTATAATCATTCATTTAAAATAACGTTTTGCACGGTTGGTTATGGTACCTTAACTAAATCGTGTAAAATATTATTAATCCATTTCTTTTTGTTCGATTCCTTGAATTTAAATTTTCAACGAATTGTTCGATTTCAGAAATGTCACATATCTTGACGACGGCTGAGCCGAAATATTGATATACATTTTATAACAATCATTAATATTTAAGAAACACTAATCGCCTATTATTTTCCAGCATTCATTCTCGTCTCGCATTGTTGTGTTGCCGCTGTAGGAGACAGTAGGAAGCCATTTTGATCAGGTTCCAATACACAGCAGGAAACACCTAGCAAACACTGAAAGAAAAGAAGAAAAAGGCGTGGAGTCACTCCTGGTCACCACAGACCAGATAAGTGCCCTTTCATTATTTTATCATTTCATTTATTTAGTAATAAACATAATTTCAATTTGAAAAAAAATATATATATATATATATATATATATATATATATATATATATATATATATATATATATATATATATATATATATATATATATATATATATATATATATATATATATATATATATATATATATATATATATATATATATATATATATATATATATATATATATATATATATATATATATATATATATATATATATATATATATATATATATATATATATATATATATATATATATATATATATATATATATATATATATATATATATATATAAAGTAAATAATTATAAAAGCCACTTACATCGTGACGAAGGATTCCCTTGATCGGATTCGGGAATGCTTTAGGTGTTAACGAGAATGATGAATGCCTCTCACTTGCGGAAAGAGGAGTGGGTTTAAGTTGGGCCCATTTTACAACTAGTAACGCTCACCCTTCATCCAATTATCTCAAAAATTAAGCTACAATCCTTCTTTATACGTAAACTCACTCAATTTCCTATTATTTCAAGGGAAATAACAAGACAAGACGAGCTACTTGACAGATGGAAGAATTTAAAATTTCGAATTTCGTTTTTTTTATTTTCTAAAGGTGCGATATAAAGAAGCTGCGATCAATATTCAGCTGAAAACTTAAAACTAAAAGCGTGACATGCCCTCATATCAATGAAAGGAAGCAGTCAGCTCTTTCCTATTAGTTGGAAATATTACCTTTAACCTAAATGGATTATTTACAATGAACGAAACATAAAATATGTAAAAATTCAATATTTTGAAATATTGGATAGTTTTGTGTATGTATTCTTTTTAGAATTGATCAATAAGATGATTATAAAGTAAATAATTATAAAAGCCACTTACATCGTGACGAAGGATTCCCTTGATCGGATTCGGGAATGCTTTAGGTGTTAACGAGAATGATGAATGCCTCTCACTTGCCGAAAGAGGAGTAGGTTTAAGTTGGGCCCATTTTACAACTAGTAACGCTCACCCTTCATCCAATTATCTCAAAAATTAAGCTACAATCCTTCTTTATACGTAAACTCACTCAATTTCCTATTATTTCAAGGGAAATAACAAGACAAGACGAGCTACTTGACAGATGGAAGAATTTAAAATTTCGAATTTCGTTTTTTTTATTTTCTAAAGGTGCGATATGTATATTCTTGTATATTCTTTATAGAATTGATTAGAGGGATGATTATGAAGAAAATAATAATAAAAGCCATCTCTCTCCCGTGAAATGAACGCACAAGACTTGGACAAAACAATCCACCGTCAAGCTCCGCCAACATGCCCGTAAGAGGCCAACGCTTTAACCGCGAGATAACTAGGTGTGTTACTCAGCGGGTTTACACTCACGCCCTTACTTCCAATTGCGACTGGATTACTCCGGTCTCTCTATTGGTTACAAGTTCGAGGTCGCTTGCGCGGTCCTCTCCCTTACGAAGCGGTGAAATGGTGTATACCGAATCTATCGCGGACCACGGCATCCTTTGCCCGGCTTTTCACCCAGGAGCTGACGGTCGTTTCAAGAGCAGTCGCCCTAAGGTCCCCGACCACCCCCGCTTTATAGGAAACAGTACTGCTTCCAGAATCCCCCCGACTGTTAATCAGAGTGCATAGTCGATTGGCTAACGCTGCACGGTGCGCAGACCATCCAGGAGCGCCAGAAGGTTGAGTCCAAGGGGAAACTAGCCCTAGGGCCAGAGTCCTACCCAGGCTCGCACTTCATGCGTGGAGGCCGCCAGATGGGTGTTGCCCCGTGAGTGTGACCAACCATGAACAGAATGGGTCTTCGTGGCCAAGTCAGCAAGGGCCCATTAGCTCCCATCCAAGGGCAGCTGCATAATATGGTGATGCCAAATCTTCAAATATGAAGCCATTATTATTTTTTATCGCAATATATAATTACTATAAAAGTGTCTGAAGCTTCTACACAAAACTACAATATATCATCATTTAAAAAAAATAAATTTCTCGTCCAACCAACCGAAACCATAGTAACGGAACAATTAATATCCGCAGATTTGTAATAATTTGATTTTTTAGGATATTAGATTGTACAATGCCGTACTACGTTTTGGCAGCTATGATTTTTTAATAAAATGCAACGTGTAGATAACACTAATAATTTCAAATACTGATTGATCTTCTCTTATGTTCAGTAGCTCAAAATCCGGCGTTCTAAACATACATAAACGTATCCTATCGAAAAAAAACAATAATATAATAACAAGGGAATTTTTAATTCATACTTATTATTATTATTATTTATATTGGACAGGCAGCTTTGCTGATACGTCCAGATCAGATCTTGTAAAGCTTAACAATAATAACAATATACAATATAAACAATATTAACAAGTGTTTAGGTACAAATCGAGTCTGATTTTAAATTGATTGACTCATTGATAATCGAATTGAAATTTTGTATATAGAATATTGAAATTTCAATTTGTAAAACAATTAGATAATTATAAATAAATATGAGAGAAAGTCGAAAAACCGACGATCGAACCCTTTTTAGAAATTGTAAATAATATCGTGATCTTTATTAGATTCTCTATCAAAGTTATATTTCGTTTTGCTTATTTACATTATATTACATTTACAAATATTTAGATATTAGCTCATAAAAACCAATAAAATTTGAATGATTTCTCCAAAAAAAAAAAAAAAATATGTTTGACAATGGAATTTTACCAGAAATATCCGCGAAATGACGCGCGAAATTATTCTAACGGCTGTCAATGGTATTAATGAGATAACTGGTATGGATTTTAGGATGCGTTCGAATTAGAAAATTAATATTACTCTGCGCTCCGGGAGCAAGCCGCCAATATTGGTTCTGATGTGCAACCAAATTTGGTCGTTACGTAGCCGAAGGGATTTAGGTACTTGTTACTAAATTAAACGTGGCCAGGTATATTTAAACGGTGTATAGGTAGTTGTAGTATTCGCGCAAGCGTCACGGGTGGTTTTAAAGAGACTGGTCTGTAATATCCTTTAGTGTCGACCTTATTTATCTAAGTTAAACCGCGTCGCCCGGCCCGTGGACGGACGTCTCTTCATTTGCCTACTTTTAAATAATTCCGCTTCACTCGTTTCCATCGCATTAAGCATCCGCACCACTCGCCAACCCTGCCAACACGGCGCCATTAAAACCACATTGGCATGACATTCCAACACGTATTTTACCTCGCACGTGGGGGTAGAAGTTTTGCTGTATGTATTCTGCGTTTTAGGTGTTGCTGTTATTGACGACGTAGTACGTTCTTTGGCGGGTACACCTTATTTACTGAACCATCGAAAGGTAGATGATTAAGATGATGATTAAGATGACGTATAAGATGGAAAATATACCTTCAGGAAAATTCTAAATCTACGGAATTTTACTCGGAAACAATCCGGTATGTATTAATGATGAAACCCTGATGTTTTATTCTACCATATCTTCTAAACGCTTGAACCAATTTAGATGTGTGTGATATTGTTGGAATGGTTATATCATCCCGAGTGTCATAGGGTACCTAAACTGTCCAAACGTCAAAAATAGTAATCTAAATTTCCAAATGTTAATAAATTAACATAAATATATCGTGTTTAGTGTCACATGAAAGGTCTGATTGCGTACATTCCGGAAATATACATCTATCTATATATTTTTTATTATTTGTTGTGTGGGACTTTTCTAAGGTTTTTATGAGCCTTATAACACTGCGACCATTGCTGATCTACTGTGTTCGCCACCTACTATAGTTCTGCGCTAAGCCTCGTGTCATTTAAGAACCGCAACAGGTTTTTGGCGCCAGATTGTTTTACCTCTTTAGGTTGGAGGTAATGTCCACCCAAGTAGGTGTATCTTTTACGCATCAGCGGGCCACACTACCACATGAGGTACAGGGGAGTTTCCTCTGCCTCTTGGCAGAACCTGCACATTTTCGTGTCCCGGAGCTTGAGGTTGTACATGTGTTTGTTCAGGCCACAATGACACGTGAGCGCCTCACCAGTATGCGTAGATTGTTTCTATATATATTTAGCGAAAAGGCCTCACGGGCAGTCTTACGGTCGTAAGCTTTAATTAGCGCTTTGGAATGATTCAAACCTGGCGTGTTGATCCAGTGGTTGACGGATTGTTCTGATCATATTTTTTTGAGCATTAGGTTTGCAATGTTTTTTGGTACGCCACAGCAAGGTACGCCACAGCAGGGCCCCTTTAACGTCCCATTTGCTACCGTCTTAGCAAGTTCGCCGGCTTTTTCATTCTATCTATATAGATAAATACATTAAACACAAATATTTCAAACAAAACCGTAATTAAAATTATTACAAATGCAATAGTTCACTTCTGTAATGGCGTTCGTGTTTTTTATAATTTTTAATGTATTTACTTATTAAAACGTTTTGATCTCACAAACAAACTTAATTTGCCGTTAATACTAAGAAAAAGAATAAAGAAACACAAACTTTAAGGCCCAACCCATTCCAGTTTTGATTTTTTATTTTTTTAATTTGACATCTTTATTTTGGACCATGATTTATTTTCGTTTGTCATATACGCATAATATTAGAGTTAGAATTATGTTACCGGGTGTGACAAGACTATAAACGTGTGATTAATATTATACACGTAATATCCTATGGCTGGGGCTTCGTGTTGGTTGCGCGAGCGACCGGGTTGCGGCGCCCAGCCCCTGAATGAGCCATTTGTGCACAAACATTTTATGCATGACGTTGTCAGCGTTTACATTGTGTTAACGTCATCCGCCGTCCCTGTGCTACTATGCTAATTCGCACTGACGTACCGCTATTATAATTAGCACTGCGGCCCACCGGCACTTTTGCTACAGATATGTTAATTGCATTTTGATACTGTACCGGCAACCAACTCCCTTCCTGTTTTTGCTTAACAAAACAAAGAGCCTCCCTCTATTAAAAGTAACTAAAATGGCTTGGATAAGATTATATATTTCGGCAAACTGTCATGTACACAAATAAACTATTGTCTAAAACTCTTACAATATTCTAAAACCAAATTCGATTAACAAATTTTATTTTTATCATGCTGTTTTTGATATAAAAAAAGTAATGTTGCGATTAAATCGAAGACTATCGCGGTTGATTGACATTATACATAAATATAATAAAAACGAATTGATCGCGTGACGTTTCGGCGATTTTGCAACAGCCGTTGTCCAGGGTAGACCTGGAGAGCGGCGTCTGCAACATCGCCGAAACATCGCTGAAACGGTCAAAATTCACGCGGGTAATTCTTTTTATCCTATTTATAATGCGACCAAGCTGCATGATTATTAAATATTTCCCTTTTAAAAAACTGACCAAAAAATGGTGACGGGTGTCAAACCGGTTGTATTTTTATTAATGTTTGTTACCTCAGAACTCCGGCATTTATTAGTAAATTTTAAAATTTACATGTTGGTTCAGATTTGATGACAATGTATATTTTATGGTAAGCATGACCTGACCCTACAACCAGAGCTGTTAACTACGACTGGCGAACCCGTCAGCTCAGGAAGTTTTAACGAAATTTGTTCGTACTGTATCCCATCAGGTGAGCGCAGAAGACTTAGGACAAAAACAGTCCATCGTCAAGCTCCGCCATATGCCCGTAAGAGGCCAACGCCGGGCAACAGCGGGCCGACACTCACGTCCTTACTTCCAGTTGCGACCAGATTTCTCCACTCTCTCGACTGGTTATGAGTTCGAGGTCGCTTGCGCGGTCCTCTCCCTTACATTGAAACGGTGTCAACCGAATCTATCGCGGACCACGTCATCTTTTGCCCGGCTTTTCACCCGGCATCGGGTAGCCGGTGGTCGTTTTAAGAGCAGTTAGGTCAGCAACCACCCCCGCTCTATAGGAAACAGTACTGTTTCCAGACTCTCCCGACTGTCAGAATTCACAATCGATTGGCTTACGCCTCGCGATGTGCAGACCATCCAGGAGCGCCAGAAGATTGACTCCTGGTGGAAACTAGCCCTCAGGCTAGAGTCCTACCCGGGTTCGCGCTTCATTCGCGGGCCCATTAGCTCCTGATCCTACACCCAGGGTTGCCTTCCGACGAGGGGACTCCTAAACGTTCAACAGCACAGAGACGAATTTTTGTATATGCATTCAATTACGACAGCCCGTTCTGTTTCACCAAGGCAGAATTGCGGCACCCAGGGTTGACTTCCAACGAGGAAATTTCTCAACGGTCAACAGCACTTACAAAAAAAAAATAAACTCGATTTTACTTTCCTGTCAAGTAAAGTATTGTGGAGGCACTTCTGTGTGTGTATTTATCCGATTGAGCTGGAATTTTGCATTGCATTTCATCATGGCATGAGCTGAAAAGATTGTGGTTGAAATCCGTCCACCCAGGGTTGGCTCCCGACGAAGGAACTCCTCAACGGTCAACAGCAGAGACCCAAAATGTTGTATACGCATTTCATTTATGTGGTCCAAGGCACATGGATTGCTCTTAAATCCTTCCAAAACGCAGGCTATTATCATCGGTAGCAGTTACTTTACCTCGAGGATTAATATAAATGAAGTCATGAAGATCTGCATCGGTGCGGATGAGGTCCCTTTCAGTTTCGAGGTTAAAAACCTCGGTGTCCATATGGACGACAACCTCTCATGGCGGCCACATATTCGAGAAATGCGACGCAAACTCTTCGGCCGATTTCATTCGCTGAATAAGCTGAAAAATATCCTCCCGGAGGAGAGCAAGATTACCATTTGTCAGTCTGCTCTCCTCCCCCTTCTGGATTATGGCGATGTCGCATTTCTCGACCTCACAGAGGAGTTATCCACCAAAGTTGAGCGTCTCCAAAATGTTTGCATTCGGTATATCCATGGCCTCAGAAAATTTGACCACATCACGGAGTACAGAGAGAAGCTTCACTGGCTGTCGACCCGGGAGAAAAGAGACATGCGAGTTCTCTGTATGCTTTTCAAGATCTTGGATGGCGTCGCTCCCAATTATCTTACCGGCAGATTTACTGCACTATCGGCTCATAAACGCCCTCTGAGATAAAAAAACAACCTGCTACTCTCTATCCCTAGTCACAGCAGTGACTTCTTCTCATTCCCTTTCACCGTGCATGGAGCCCGTCTTTGGAATGCTTTGCCGAAAAATGTGAGAACCGCGCCAAGCATAACAACTTTTAAAAACAGACTCAGAGAGCATTTGAAATCCTCCAGATAAATTCCCTTTCCCCTCCCATTCCCCTCCTTTTAAAACTTTAGCGTCCTTATAGGTGTTAGATTATTTTTATGTGGCAAATCTGTGCCCACAAAGAGTAAAGTATATACTTCTTTTTATCCTCCTCTATTTTATTTGTCATACTCTTTATATAGGTTAAGTTATGTAGTCTACTCGCAAATAATGTTCTTACAATAGTATAGGTTAGCTCTAAAATATTGCCTGCAGGCAATAAGCTCGCCTTTTCTTAAGAATAAAGAGTTTTATTATTATTATTTTTATTATTTATGATAGCAACTTCCAAGTTTTACCATGACATGGCTTATGTACCCTGGGTTGGCTCCCGATGAGGGGTCCCCTCAATTTTGTGTACGCATTCAATTATGATAGCAACTTTTAAGTTTCACCATGACATGGTTGATGTACCTTGGGTTGGCTCCCGACGAGGGAACTCCTCTACCGTCAACAGCAGACGCAAAATTCAAAAAGTCGAAAAAGTCAATAAAGTCGAAAAAGTCGGAAACGTCGGAATAGTCTGAAAAGTCGGAAAGTCGAAAAAGTCGGAAAGTCGAAAAGGTCGAAGTCGAAGTCAATTTCGATTTCTATTTTCGACTTATCAACAGTCTACAGCACAGACACGAAATTTTGAATACGCGTTCAGTTATGATAGCCCGTTTTAAGTTTCACCATGACATGGCTGCTGCACCCAGGGTTGGCTCCCGACGAGGGAACTCCTCAACGGTCCACAGCAAAGACCGAAAATTTTGTATACGCCTTTATTTATGATACCAACTTCCAAGTTTCACCATGACATTGCTGATATACCCTGGGTTGGCTCCCGACGAGGGAACTACTCAACGGTCAACAGCAGAGACCCAAAATTTTGTATACGCATTCAATTATGATAGCAACTTTCAAGTTTCACTATGACATGGCTGATGTACCCTGGTAAAAAGTCTGAAAAGTCTGATGTCAAAAAAGTCGAAAAAGTCTGAAAAGTCGGAAAAGTCGAAGTCGAAGTCAATTTCGATTTCGATTTGCGAGGGTTAAAGGGTAACGCTATGTAGGGTAGGGGGGTTGTGGTAGGATTTATGATATTAATATTAAAATGAATTAAGTTCCTGGCTACTTGACAGAAAAGTCTTGGGGTGACACCACCGATTTTTTTTGTTGTAAAAATTTTGTTTATTATTTCGTTATAATGTTGATTTCTTGATTAAGTTTTATTCTACTTCTTTATTTATTAGGTTTATTTTGTCTTTAATATAGGGTTAGGGCGGCTCCGCTACGGCGCCCAGGCGCCGTAGCAGCGCCGCTCGAGTGGACGCAATAAACTGCCCGGGCGCCGTAGCGGCGCTGCTCGAGTACAAAAGGCTAAGTTTGTTTTAGTATAAGATGATTTTAAAGTACCTGTAGAGAGCTTCCCTAATGTAGCCGAAATCGAATTGGTGGTTCGCCCGCGCGAAAAAGTCCTCGAGTGCAATGAGTTAATATTGCTTCGAAAATTGGTTTAGACGCAGGTTTTTTTATAGGCTGTGGTGTAAAGTTCTCTGAAAAGATATACTTAATCATATTTTTTTATCCTTATACCATTAATTTTTATTTTCGCCAAACTTTTTAAGTTTCCTAAGTATACCTCATCAATAATAATATTGTGATAGCTAACTTTAACACGTATTAAAATGCTCGAATATAAGTTCCTTAATCCCCAATTATCGAACATTTTTATTTAATTCCGTGAAGAGCGCCACGATCTCGTTACGAGACTCCGGCAATCGAATACTTACTCGAATACGTACTCAAGAAAGTCACTTGAATATAAAAGATGAAGGCGGCCGATCGTAAGCTGCTCAAACGCGAAAATAAGATAAGATATAAGTGGCTGATGATTTGAATTTTCTACTTCGCGTAGCGTGTTAACGTTGAGCAGCCTCATCAAATAATTAGACTCCTATATAGACGAAGTTCAAAACTTTGCTTTTTCCCTTGTCTATTATACTGACAACTATTGTCAGTATAATAGATCAGTGTTCATGTTTAGCGGTGTCATCAAATAATTGGACTCCTAAGTAGACAAAGTTAAAAACTTTGTTTTTTTACTTGTCTATTATACTGACAACTATTGTCAGTATAATAGATCAGTGTTCATGTTGAGCAGCCTCATCAAATAATTGAACTCCTAAGTAGACGAAGATAAAAACTTTGTTTTATATCTGTATACATATACTGACAACTATTGTCAGTATAATAGATCAGTGTTCATGTTGAGTAGCCTTGTAACGGCCCTTAAGTACCGTTACATGCGATCAACAAATGCATCGATTTCCAGTGAAATACACTGACACAATTCAGCTATTATTTTGACTCGTGCAGCAATGAATCAGCACGATGAAACAATACTTTTACTCGGCATATTTCGGATTGCATCATTTCCCGGCCTATATAAACCGGCGAAAAGCAACCAAAGTATCATTCCTCGAGTGGTCATGTCTCTAAGATAGCGACGGCACACTTCGGTGTCCCGGCTTCTCGGTCACAGATCATTCCTCGAGTGATCACCTCCCCCAAGGTTGCGACGGCATACTCGGTACCCCTCTCACCAGTTCGCTCAACGAGTCCGGCTCCTTGGTTTCCTTTCCTTATCTTTCCCAGTCACGAAGCATCAGTCTGCAATCCCACGGACTCGAGCCGTGCCCAGTACAAGATACTAGGAGCACAAATACAATCCTCATCCATATACCCTCGTAACTGCAGTCGCGCATCAGTACACTCGCGACGACATAACCTGTTCGGGAAGCACTATAACTGGCAATATCAAACTTTCAATCGATTCAATAAATACCTTCTGCTTCACTCAAAACCGCCTTTCAATACCGAGTAATTCGTAAGTTGATACCGCTACCTCACACCGAACAACTTGGAGTCTAGTGAAGGGTGGTCCCTCACAGCCTCATCAAATAATTGGACTCCTAAGTAGACGAAGTAAAAAAAATGTTTTTTAACATGTCTATTATACTGACAACTGTTGTCAGTATAAGAGATCAGTGCTCATGTTGAGCAGCCGCATCAAATAATTGGACTCCTAAGTAGACGAAGTTAAAAACATTGCTTTTTCACTTGTCTCTCACTTGTATACAGGATTCTATATGTAATAATTACGCGCTTTGAAGTTTTAATAGACTAATATATGGCGTTTTAATCTCTCTGTATTATTTCTGTGACGTAATCAGCCTATATACAAATGCTATAGATTTCACTAATAATTAAATATTATTGCAATCATAGGTTAAATTATTAGATTGTTATAATCAATCAGTATTAAAAAAAAAAAGAATTATCCTGCCAGCAGTATGCCACCCACTCGCAGAACGACGCCTGAAAGTGGGTCAGTCCGCCATTTATTTATTTATTTCAGAATTAATTACTATAAAACATTGATTAGCTTACAAAAATAACATTAACCTAATGGCAAAACCTTAACCTTCTGCTTATTTGTTTCTGTCACCCAACTGGGACTAGCCCGTTCTAGGATGGACAGCGACCATGGACAGCGATTTTTGTAGCAATGCCGAAACGACGTATGATCCACGCGATAAATCCGTTTCTTTAATTATTTCAATATTCAAATGATTATGTACCCAAACAACAATTACATTAGAAAATAATTCGGAGAGGAAAATAATTCCTACATTTTGTAACGTACGTGCGTTTGCCTAATGGGAAATCTAATAAACGAACCACTTAATAATAATTAATAGTTAAGAGACACTTAGTGCAAGGTGATCAAATGATACTCTCCGCCCCAAGGGGCTTGTTGCCATTATGAGGTAATTAATGAGGGACGGGGACCATCTGTGATATGGCGACTAATTAATTAAGGGGGCCTTTATGTTTTTAAATCTTGGCGAGAAAGCTAAATTGAAGAATATGATACCTTTTGCATTATAGAACAAGAAAGCTTAAAATTTAAAACGATGATAAAGAAAGGATATGACAACTAATAAAATAAACAATAACGATTAAGTTACTGTAATAGGCAGCATTATGGAATAATGTTTAGACAGTGTCACGTTTTCCGATTACTGCCATTTTAGCAGTACCAATGCTATTAGACCAGTGCAATTAGTGCTGTAAATAAGTTGCGATTCGAATTATTCTGGTGGTTTATTTAAAAACTAATAAAAACTAAAATAACAAAAAAACGTGAACAAACTCACATACGCTGCCATACAACACTGATACAAATTTCGCCGTAAATAAACACGTCTCTCCGAGGGATAAACACGGTGCATACGTGTTTTTTAATCTTTTTATTATACTTACTTGTTGTTTATATTGTAAACTATATCCATTTGTAAGCTTTCCAATTTAATGATATTATTCGCTAAAATGCCTGTTAATGTTATTTTGGACTACTCTATAATTTATTTTGAGCTACCCTATTTTGGAAGTTATTCAGTTCAACTATGCTATCAAGATACGATCAGTGCAAAGCAGATCATCGATAAATATTTTATTTATTTTATTTTATTTTCTTAAGGATAACTTACAGCCAATAATTTTGTAGTGAAATATCATTAAGATAATCTTGATGTTACCATTTAGTGGAAAATTGTCTTTGGTATAATTTGTATATCTATCTTGTTTGGCTACTTACTTTTATACACTGGTATTTTCCTGAATAAAAGAAAATAAAAAAAAATGAGAAAATAAATAGTGAACAAAGACCAATAATTTTGTAGGGAGCTTAGAGCCATTTACAAGTTACCACTGATAATGACAATAGTAATAACGTGAATTTAGAACTGAGATTAAGCTTAAAGAAGATATTAAGAGCCTTATTACAAAATAGCGTAGGTATTCTTTTAAAATGAGTTGAAAAAATGAACGCATTTTTTTTTGGATGTAACTATAAAAGATAGGATAAATAAATAAATAAATAAATAAATAACTATTCAACCCTGGGAGAAAACCGCGGCACTGAGCGCTCTTCTCTTGCGCAAGCAAATATATACACAATTTCTAATTGTTTTTTGCAGTGTTTTCTCCTTTCTAATGACAATAATTTATATTATGTCGTATTGCTAAAAGAGTGAACTTTAATATAGTATAAGTATTATATAAGAATCTTATTTTATTTCTGAGAAAATTAGAATGATACAGGAAGATTTTTTTTTAATTTTGTGCAATTGTAAGTAATGTATACCTTGGATATGTGGTCAAAAAACGAAAAAATAAAGCCGTAGTGTACATCAAGAATACATGACGGACATAAAAAAAAATAGTATACGGTTTTCGTTGTAGTGATATTACTATATTAAGGAGCTCAAAGTTTGCCTTCCGAGCGTTTTACGAATAACGACTTTCGGAAAATGGGCTGAATAAGTAAATAATATTCGTTATATCTAAAATTAAAGGCCGCTATGGTCAACATCAAGAAATGGTCCAGGTAATTCAGTAATTAAAGTTTGTAGAAATCTCTTCATTTCTTGGAATTAGAACGCCAAAAATCCACTTTTCTTGCGTTTCTGGAAAAAATATGTGATAGGGCTCTTAAACAAGAAGATACTAAATTCACAAAATCCTTTATAAAAACCAATAAAACGTTATATAAATTCAGATAAATGTAATTAGTTTATAATAGTCATACATTGATAAATTGTTTACCAACCCATTGGCTCTGACTGATTAATAATACATCAAAATATGATAGCGAATCAAATTGATATTTCACGAGCATGAGATTTTATGGCATTTAGCTAGATTTACAGAAAGTATTTCGAAAGAAACGCAATTGGACCGAGAATGATTACTTCTCCCTTATGGGCGTGCTGAGAAAGTAATTATTCACCTTTCGCCTCGATTAAACCTTTCTATAGAGGCCTTTGTATTCGAGGGTTTTTTTCTCATTCCTCATTATGAAGCGTCATTTTAGCGGTCACGCTGTTTAACGCTATCAGGACGCTGCGGCTAAAAAGCTGTCACAAACTGAAAAGGGGCAAAACGGCGCGGGGTTGAGGACTGGGGATGGGAAATATTTCAAGGAGATTTTTTGATAATTAATAATGGGACCTCTTTACTCGACTTGGCGTCGCGGTCGTTTGAACTTTGTCTTTTTTGTAGAGGCGTTCTGCCGTTATTGAGGATAAAAAGAGTTTAAAAAGCTTTTGTTTTCATAAGTGCCAACGAGGTTGACTCAAACCACCTGCTGAATATTGAGTTTAAGCAGACAGTCAAGGAGTAATTACAGTTTACAGTGAAGTCGACTACGCATACATTTAAGGTGACTACCTATATAACTGAGAAAACCATATCTGAAGACCTATGGTTTTATGATTTTTTGGAAAATATAAGCACTAATTTTAAAAAACTTTCTAAGCGAATCCCGCTATAAGGAATCAATTTATAATTTAGACTCAAAGAAGTTGCGCTCATTGCCTCGGACATTCAGGCTTTAAAAAGATTTAAAAAACTTTCAGGTGCGTTTACTCCTACAATGTAAGCGGTGAGTGTGTTTTATTTTAATTTATTTATATCGAATGGTTAATTCTCTAGCGTTCACGATTAGCCCCTTTTTATAGAGGCACTAAATTAATTACAATTAATTAAAACGAGAGAGCGCTCTGATAGTTACGCTAAATATGCTTTACCATTAACACCTATATATTTTTACAATACCTTTTCTATTTTCTTTAATTTTGTTTTCTTAACGTATTTACATTTATTTTTTCTACGTATTCAACGACTCTATGTTTATGAAATGTCCACCCAAGCACAATTTTTGCTTAGTTGGGCGACATCGGACAGAGGGCATCATTTAATAATTCAGTGTAATTTCTTGCTGCGTTTTAGTTGATATTTTATTTGATGTTTCTTAATTGTAATTTGTAATGATTTTGTGAATCGCTTAAATTAAATTAAATTGAATATTGAAGCTAAGTAATCCCATTAGGTTAGCGTATGTAACCCGGCGAGAAGGGACATGTTAGTTACTAGCTACGATACGGCCAAGTGATAAACAGGTCAAGAGGCCTCATGCCGTCCACGAAGCCAAACTCCACCTAATGAACTTTACCCTTATCCGCTGCGGTCGCGTTTCAGGAAAACCTTACTGTAAACTCCTTCAGCTTTCAACCGGTTTTCAGCGAGCGATAGCCCACGAACGCTAACAAGACTCTTCTAATGCTGCATTTTATTAAAAGGTGGTATATACGGAATCACAAAACAACATATTGCATAATCAAAATAACATAAAATTAATAATGTTTCACCTATAATTGTTATAAGAATAGTTATATAAACGTCCTAACTTTTATAAGATTAAAATTGTCATTAGTAATCGAATCAAAACGACGTTATGTTTTTTAGATTACGATTTTTAAAATACTATATTGAGGACATCAGGGGAAGAACGATGAGGGTTATGTTTTTGTGTAACTGAGAAAAACGACTTTAAAGATTTGAGTCAGGTCATGGTCAGAAGTCATATGTTATTTTTATTTATTTAATTTATTTATTTGCAGCTGTTGTTATAAAAAACATATACAAAAAAACAAGAAATCACAGAATTAAAATTAAAACTGTAAATAGACAAAGACTATGAAATAAAGCTACAAACGCTACAAATTAGGGGTATCCTAAGGATATCTCTTATCCTGGTTTTCAGGACACACCTATTAATTATTTTATTGTAATATTTAATTTGTAACGTGATTATTTGATGTTAAATATTTTGATTTTGATTATTTTTGATTTATTATATGTAGATTTTTAAATTTATGTAATTACGTTATTTTCTTTTAATATCATTTGATGTTAAATATTTTGATTTTGATTATTTCGATTTGTGTATTTATTTGATTATGATTATTTGGATTTTTTATTTTAGGATTTATTTGATTTGGTTATTTTCTTTTAAAATCATATATATGATAAATCAAATAAATCTTAAAATAAAAAATCCAAATAATCATAATCAAATAAATACACAAATCGAAATAATCAAAATCAAAATATTTAACATCTAATGATATTAAAAGGAAATAACGTAATTACATAAATTTAAAAATCTACATATAATAAATCAAAAATAATCAAAATCAAAATATTTAACATCAAATAATCACGTTACAAATTAATAAATAAACGAAGACAATCGTAATAATCCAATTAGCAAATAGTTATTTTAAATAAAATCAAATCTAAATATCTCCTTTAATAATAAACTTTTAAAGTGGTCCTTAAATACTGCAATTGATTTCGATCGTAAAGCCATTCCCAACCGATTCCATACGACCGCAGAATAATACGAAAAGCTGCACTTTAGTATTAGTATTATTTAATTTTGACGTCATATTTAGTATTATTTTAGTATTATTTGACGTCATATTTAGTTCGGGGTTGATATTATTGTTTAAGAACCTTATAATAAGTGAATAATATAATACATACCCACAATCGATTCGATTCTCATCGGTTTTCTCCAACATGCTATTTCAAAAATGTTCATTTTTACCATAATATTTCCTATTTCCATCATCAATATTTCCTATTCGATTTTGTCATAATTTTCTTATGAGTACAACGCACATTTCCTCATACTCAGTTTAAAATGAAGAAAAATGGTACATTCATCGTTCTTCCCCTGGTGTCCTCATATCACTGTGATGATTGATATATTAATATTTTGTTGAATTCTCTAAACCTATAAACGGAGTTGTGAAATTTTCAAAGTTTATTAGTTTAAAAAAAATAACAAATAAAATTTTTAAATAATGAAAATTTACATAAAAAAAACCAGTATTTATGAAAGGCTTTCGTTTTATTTAAAATATTCCTTGACATACTAATGTTGTTATTAAATGAGTTGGTGACAAATATTATGAATGTGTATGAATATGCATTTTGAATTTTCACCACGTATTTTCCATAGTATCTGGAAGTATAACAAAATCATCAAAATGTACCTTAGACTGTATATACATTAAAATTATAAAATTCGTAATATTTCTGCAATTGTGATCATACAAATTAATAGTTTTCGGGTGCACATGGTACCGACCAAGGAATGTGTGCATTAATTTAAATAATTCAGTGTGCGTAATAAATTCAAATTGCCACAATGTTCTCGTTTAAGCTGAACGAAGTAAGACTTTTTTTAAAAACTCTTTCTAAGAGGTGTTTCTTCAATACCTTAAAGCGTGTTTTACGTAAGTGCCATTTTTATATTAAATACAACGTTTCGATAGGTGTTTCCGGTTTCTATCTAGCAAAATTATATTATATGTATAGTTTTGTCCATTTCTTGAGGGGACGTCGGTGGTAAATTGTATGTGCATGTAAAAGTATTGAAGTTCACAATAAAATTCACACATTTTTCTGCAAAAAAATATATCTTTAATTGTATGCCAATGTATAGGGTTTGTTGCAAAATAAATAAAATATATAACAATACGATATGTTATATATTTGTAATACGACACTTGAGGTAAAAAACAGACAAATCCTCATCTGCTCTGACAGCAGAGCAGCACTGGACGCTCTGGCTAAAGCCACCACAGAATCTTCTGTGGTCTGGGACTGCATTCAGGAGCTCAACAAATTGGGAAAATCCAACAAGGTCACCCTAATGTGGATACCGGGTCACCAAGGCATACCCTGAAACGAAGAGGCCGACAGACTGGCAAAACTGGGCACACTGGATTGCCCAGTGGAGCCAGCTGTAGGGGTCCCCTTCGCTACAGGTAAGAAAATCATCAGGGACTGCTTGGAGCAGGAACATCGGGCTTCCTGGAAACAGAGTCAGGGATGTCGCCAGGCAAAAGCCACGATGGAGTAACCACTACAGAAGAAAACCAAGGCCCTACTTGACATGAGCAAGAAGAACCTTAGAACCACTATCGGTCTCCTCACCGGACACACGACCCTTAGAGCTCATCTATTCAACCTTGGCTTGACTGAGAGCAAGGATTGCCGAATATGTGGCGAGGAACCTGAAGACAGCATACACATTGTTGGTCGCTGTCCAGGGCTCGCCGCCAAAAGACACAGTTTACTGGGACGAGCCTTTCTCGAACCCAGCGATCTGCCCAACTTGAAGGTCAGTGACCTACTTGGACTGGTAAGAAGTACCGGGCTACTAGCTGACCACTGACCTAATCACACAGTGGGTAGTTACAAAAGACCTTACAGATCTAGGTGACACCAAGGGCTGGAAACAAGCCCCCCACTCCATCTACTACTACTACTACTACCTACTAACAATACGATTCAATCGAAAAAATTGAAAGTTGAAAAGATTATGGTTCAAATCGGCCCACCAGGGTGCTACACTAGTCATATATCAATCTCAAAATATTGGACTTATAGACTTGAAATATGATGGACAATTGTCTTGTTGGGCCGAAATAATATTGTGAAATTTTGGTTGAAATATCTCATATAGAACTTACACTAATAATATTTAATTCCGCACTACAATTTATACAAATATTAACGCCAAGCCACCTGAGGTTAGCCGAGGAACGAACCGCGCCGCCCGAGGTCGTTGCATAACGCAACCCAAACGAGTTTGTCCGCCGGCTGTGAAAGGGCGCTCATCGATTATATTTATGAAATGAATATTCAGATGAATACTTGGCTACTTACCGGGAAAGTCTTGGGGTTATCCAATATTTTTTTTCCGTTTTCCAACACTTATTTATCTATTTTCTGGTCAGCATTTTCTGGCATCTCAATCCACGTGTTCTTATTGCAGAGAAATGTTTCCACCGGATATTACTCATCCCCGTCGTGTATATTTAGCGCAGTGAAGTCGTTCAATAGGAATTCCAGCGATTGTGTTTTCTGCCCGCCCAGCGTGGCGACTATGCGTCCCTGTAATATAGGGCGGCGTCGCGACGATCCGTAAAGAAAGCCCCGGTATGCAATAACGACGCTCTGACCGCTCTAGCAGTCGGAAAGCAGCGGGAAAGCAGTCTGGGAGCTCTCTACGGGTAGGGGATGCTGGTGCACCTTGATTTTTTGACGTAAGCTACGCTGTATTGATGCAAAGAAATAATTAGTATTATACATATCGAAACGAAAATGTACTTACGGCCGAGGTATCACTTTGGAGCTGTCGTCTGCAACGGGCGAACCCGACACCTTAGGCTGTTATAACGATATAGACCATTCCTTTAGCCGTGAGGTGATTACACAGACACTTAGGGACAATACAGTCCACAGTTTAACTCCGCCAACAAGCCCGTAAGAAGCCGACACCTTACCGCGAGGCACTGGAAATAGTGAGGTAAACCTCATGTTCTTACTACCAAATTTGGCATGATTTCTCAGTCCCGTCTCTTGCCCGGCCTCTACCTGACTTCTACGGGACCTCTAACTGACTGCCAAACTTCACTAATTTGAGAGGCACCTTAAGAAGAAGCGTTCGCTCATAGCAATTAACACCTTCAATACAGCAACATTGAAGGTGTTAATTGCTAGCAGACATTCTGTCTCCCAAAGTGAACGTAAAGACTTTTCGGAAATATAATACACAGTCAAACTACGCTAACAGCCCGTAACAGTCCGACATCTTACCGCGAGGTATTGGAAAGTGCCACACAGCGGGCTTCCTTTCGCCCTTACTACCAAATTTGGAAGGATTTCTCCATCCTATAGTCCGGTCTCGGATTCGAGGTCGCTTGCGCGGCGTCTACCTGACGTTAGTGGTAATTCATGGATGAATCTATCGCGTATCCTTGGCGCTCTTTGCACGTAACAGTCACTCCGGATCGGGTGGCCATCGGATCGTTTCTAACGATAGGTGTCATCAGGTCAATATTTACCCCCGCTTCTTAGGAAACGTACGTCTCTAGTCTCCCCCGGATATTCGCCGGATTGTGCAAGCGATTGGTTGACACATCTCGATACGAAAACCGCCCAGTTCCGCTCGAGATGTTCCTCTAGGCCCGCACTTCCGATCTGTCTACCACAGCAGGTTGCAGTTGCAGAGATTTTTTTTTGGTTGTCGTTATTTTTTATAAAAAAAGAAACAATTTATATGTCACAGTTCACCTCTATGGCTTATGCCTTTTCAGTGGGTAAGTAACAATATTTTTTTTCATATTTTAATTATCTATTACCTATTATACTTAGTTCACAGCTTAGAAGAGGAACTTAACCTGGAAGGGCCTTCCAGGTTAAGTTCCTCTTCGAACAGGCTACCGGATGGGAGTGGAACAGCGAGTTGTGCCGACCCAAGCAAACACAAACAGGCCATCAGACCCACGCTAAGTGAGGTTGCAGCAGCAGTTGATTATTTTTTAACCAGTTTCTAGCAGCACTATACAATGAATACAGCGGGCTCCCGGTCTATAACCGCCCTTGCCGACTGGCGCCCCTTGTTTATCGTCCCGCCCGCCCCGGCGTTGCGCGGAATACTAAAAGTTTCAGCGATTAATAAAACGGCCGTTAAATTGGCGGCGTCCTGAAACTGAAACGCGTCTCCCGCCATTTCAGACCCTCTTTAAATAACAAATTCATTAAATCCCGACCCGGAAGCATGCCTTGCATAATTGCCACGTCCGCGGTGAAAAATACACTGGAAAACTGGACTGGCACGCCCTCTATTGACGCTCTAAATCCCGGAAGCAGATAAATACCACGCGGATAATTTCACACCTCGAAGAATTAGTCTTTCTCGTAGAATAGCCCCTATATCCCAAAGCTTACTCCTAGCATCGAATTAAAAACCAATAGATGTGTTACATTTCCGAGAACAGCTATTTACCACAGTATACCCCAGATACAGTTGGTATACTGCTCATTTAGTGTGAATGGGAATTTATTATTCATTTTAGTATATAATACTGGTATTACACAGCGTTGCTTTTGTTATATCCGTTCTCAAATACCTACGTATACCATTTTTCATAGCGATGGTTGAACGGTATATTAGTTGATGTGCAGAAGCACCACCTAGTGGCGAGATACAACAAAGCGAATTTATTTATTTATTTATTTATTTTATTTTCGGGAAACATACAGCGCTTCATTAATTATGACTAATTATATTAATACAGTGTTTCGTTGGCCGATTAATTATTTCCTACATTATTTTCTTATAAGGTAAATCAAAAGTTGCATTGCACTAAATTAAATTAAATTACAATCGAAGTATTGCAAGGATAGGAAAGGAGAGGGATGGGATATATGTAGGATAGGATATATGTATTCAAATTATAGTTTTTGCTATTCTCATTGTAGCTCTGTTTTGAAACAATTTGTATGTGGATTAAATTTGGATCTAAAGACAGCCTCGCTAAATTTAGGTTGGTTCAAGTAAAAAATGTCGATATCTTCGAATCGATTATTATGTGTGGTCAACAAGCGGTGCATAACAGAGTTTTGGGCGTAACTAGTGCTCACACGAGGGATTTCGAACGTACGAGGAGAGCGAACCCTTCGTGGCGGAACCAACAATGACAGTTTCTTTACCAAATGAGGGTTATTAATTTTGTTATGTATTATTTTATGCAATCATGTCATATCAGCCGCTGTGCGGCGGTCTTCCAGTGAACACATACTAAAATAGTTCAGCCTGCTCTCGTAAGTTCCAAGTCCCAAGTGCTCACCGTAGTCCAGTTATCTAATAAAACGTCTTTGGACGCCCTCCACCCTATTTTTATATATGCCATATTGCGGATTCCAAATCTGCGATGCGAACTCTAAGGTGCTACGAACATAGAAAAAGTAAAACGTTTTAACCCTTGGAGTAAATGGGTATTTTCATGGATGCATCTGTCTCTTTTGCAGGATTTTCGGCGACATCGACTTAAAGTACTATAACTACGAAACTACTACACCAATCATAAAAAGAACAACTGCACAATGATTGCATTGAAATTTCGAATATAGAATATTGAAATATCATTTTGTAAAACAATTAGATAATTATGAATAAATATGAGAACGTCAAAGAAGTGAAAAAAACGCGGAACCAGATCTGGTCGTATCATACTCAACGGATAATTGTTTCAGAACCAGATTTGGTCGTATCATACTCAACGGGTTAAAGATGTTAATGTTCGAGAATGGTTTACTTTACAGAATAATGGGGAGTACGGTAAGACGGTGGCAGCAGTTCAAGCGCCATAGAGGATCTTTCGGATCTAGTGGTTTTGACTGTGGTTTTTGGAACCTATTTTTGCCCTTCAATCATGGTAACAAGTAAATATATTAACCCTTCGAGTACCTAGCGGCATAATTTCATGGCAGACCGCGGCAATTTATTGGAATTTCTAGCAATATCGCCGCGCTCGACAAAAAGGACTATAGCTATAAAACTACTATAGCAATCATAAAAAGAGTAACTGTGCAAAAATTCCATTTAAATTTCGCATATAGAATATTGAAATCTCATTTTATAAAACAATTAGATAATTATGAATAAATATGAGAAATTCGAAAAAGTGAAAAAACTCGTAATTTCTAACTTGTACTTGTCTTACGGAAAAATACGGAACTATATTCAGAAATTGTAAATGCTATCATGATCTTTATTAGAATCTCTATCAAAGTTAATATTTTATTTTGCTTATTTACGTACAAAAATATTTAGATATTAGCTCATAAAGACCAATAAAAATTTTGATGATTTCTCGAAAACAAATCTCGAAAAACATAGCCTCATTAATTTACAAATACGCCGAAAATTTCATATATTTCAGCGAAAAACAAAATAATATGTATTTTGTCAATGAATTAGGCAAACGTTTTGCATTTTAAGAGTTTCACAAAAAAAGTTTGACTTTTTTCACAAAAAAACTCAAAAATTAGTAATGACGCCATAGCGCCGCATCCACTCAAAAAAACAGGTAACATTGGAATAAAATGTACATAAAATCACTGAATTCGGTCGATAAAGTGTTTTGGAATCAAATTTACTTACATTTTTATTCATATTCCAATTAAAAACACTAAAACAAGGCAAAAAAAAACTGTTCACGACCCGATGTTTGACAATGACAATGATAAAAACACGCCTGCCGTTATAGAAAATGGACTATTGTATTTATAGTTAAATTTTTTACGGTTTTTTTGTAAAATATTTGTGGTGTTTGTATTTATCCATATAGATATATGTATATTTCTGGAATATATTCAATCAGACCTATCATTTGACACTAAATATTAATTTTATTATTAATGTTAATATATTGGACCTTTGGATATTTAGACAACTACTTACTTGATATTTGGACAGTAAAGGTACTCAATAACACTCAGGATGACATAATGATTCTAATAATGTTACACACTCCTTAATTGGTTTAAGCGTTTAGAGGTTATGGTGGAATAAAGAAACGGAAAACAAACATAGATGAACCCTAAACTCATAACAGTCTTTTTTTGTTGGGCAGTTGTGTAAAAATAGAACATAGATAGGTAAATAAAATGAGGGATCGATTTCTGGGGCACAGTGTGATTTCTGCCACTTTTTAAAACATTTCTATAACGCAGTAAATATATTTTGGAAATAATTCGAACAAAGAATATTAAATTGAGAAAGAGTGACTTCATAATCACAATAGTGACAATAGTCAAGAGTGACAGTAGTCAATATGTTGAAAAAAACTATTATATACTCAATTAAAAATGCGAATGTTGTTAAATTTACACATTGGTAAGGGAATTAAAAACTCGATAGTCGAAGTATGGAAGTTTTATCATAAATAATTCTGGTCAACCAATATAAATTACCTAAAAGGTGTCTACTTTCGATTTTGATGATTTAGATGCAAGAAAATCTAAAACATTACGTAAAGTTAGTCACTAATATTTCTAGATTCATAAAAACAAAATAATACGAAAACATCTGTACACACCCCTCAAAAATTTCATAATATTTACCTCAAAGAATTCGTTCTGCAAGAACTTGTGGCCTGTACCGGCTACTAGACCATACGCCAAACAGTCATTCCGAATAACTACTGCCTACGTGATGATAACATTTCAGTTGCTCGCGTCGCCTTTGCTTCCTCGCCTCGGTTTAATGATCAACCTCAGAATTTCACCTTTGCGCGCCAGTAAGGGACATCTTTTCCGTGCGCTGCCACGGGCGCCGAGCTATAATACATTAACCGTTACGACCTATGTTTCTAAATGACGATGTTTCTAAATAGCTTATCAATAAACCTTTTCAACGTGCATAAATTGTAGAAATTGGCCCAGAAATCACTCCCTTAAGATTTAAATTCAAAAAACGCATACACACTCATAAACATAATGGACTTACCCAGTGGCGTTCCAATAACGGTTGAAAATTCTGAAACAAAAATAAACCAGCATAAGTTCAATGGCACCGATAAGTCTGGATACGGCAATTTCCCGAAGAGATGTTATATCTCTAGCTTCTATTTAAAAGGAGAACTTGATATTTGAGAGTTTCGAATAACGTAAAGTTACGTGAGCTTCCGAGTAACATGAGATACACCGCCGGGAATTCCTTACAGCAATAGCTAGGCTTAGCCTTTAGAAAATAGGAGGCAGGAGCTCCATTATATTGTCGAACATATTAAAATACAAGTTTCTGCCAGCATTCGTCTTTATGGAAAGCTGTAACATAAATCCGGAAAGTACATTTGGGACTATCATCACAATCACCATTGCGGCCTTTTTATGGTTCATTCTTTGACATATTCCTCCTCGAATGTCTTCCACGCTCGCTGATCTTGAGCTCACCTCATCCAGTCTCGTTCTCCATGTCGTTTGATATCATCTACCCAGCGTAAAGGTATACGGCCTCGTAGTATTTAGGCGTGGTCTTCATTAGAGAATTTTTCTTGTCTATCGATTTCGATCCATTCTGGTAATGTGTCCAGCCCGTCTCCACTTCCAACGTGCAGTGGTTTCCACCGTGTCTATAACTCTTGTCTTGCTCCGAATACAATTGTTCGATTTTCGGTAGCGTTGATTTGCCCTTTGCTCTTTGTGCAACTGTAATATTGTCAGCTAACTGTCTTGTAAAAGTTATATTCTTCGATTAGTAAATGAAGACAGGCAAGACATATTAATCGAAAACTTATTTTATCAGTTTTATTGGAAGTTATGGGCGCATTATGTTTTCATTATAGTCACAAAGTATGGCGACATATCTGTCTACTATTCTTTTCCGATCTATGAAAGCATTATCACGAATAAAGGGCATAATAATAATTATCACTACAAAAGTTGGAAATACGGTGAGATATTGTTAATCGTATATTTGCTCCACGATTCTTATCCTTTCAGTGCTGTTAACAGGAGCAGCGACTGCAGAAGAAACATTATGCGGATTCTAGGCTAGTAGGTAAGATATTCATATTATACACAATGAACTGTTAATAGCGCATTTAGGATATAAAGACCGGTGACCAGTGGCTTGTACTAAATTAGGTATAAAAACACTGCCAAACTTAGTTGCAAAACATTCCTAGATGTACATTTTTTATGATGATTGCAGACAATTCACGTGCGCCCACGGATCGGCTCAGGATAAGCTATATAAGAGAGGAAGAAGCTCCGCAGTTACTAGAGAAGTTACAGTTACAGATTACAGGCAGTTACTAGAGATGCCTGGTCAAGATTACTCATAAATTAGCAGATCACGAATACAATTATATCATTTATTCTTAGCAAATACACGCGCATGGTCTGTGTCATGCTCCGTTATCGGGCCATATGGGTTGTTGTATCAGCATTTCTTTTATGCAGCGTATAGCGACCGATAGGGCAGGGGGTTTGTGTCTTTGCTGCAGCATACCGCCACTCTCTGCCGTGTACTTTAAAAATGAAACGGTAGACAACAATACAATTCATTTATCTCAAAATGATTTTTCTTCTTCGATCGTTTTTTTCGTTCCGTGACTACTTAACTATATATCTATTAATACTGTATATATTGTATAACTTTGTATCTATTTATATTATATTAACTATAATTCTTTCGTACTTCATGCACGTTAAGTAGTAAAGATGTATTGTATGGACACTTTACTGTTTCGTACAATTCGTCGTCTAGTCTTTAGCTTTCATTCTTATATTTATTTATTTATTTATTTAATTAATTAATTTAACAATTCATTTACAATGCATAGGTCTCACTAACAATCATATCAATAAAAACATATATTATTAAAATTAAAATTAAAATTGAACACGGCCGATACGAACATTAGCAGGTATGTACTGCTGCTGCCCAACTAAGTGCCAGGACTTGTTTCAGAGCAGCGAGCTCTCTAGTTTTTAGATCACATATATTCGGCGATTTGAAAAAAATAAAAAAAAATAAAAAGGAAAAGAAATATATTACCGTCACCATTACAAATTATAACTAATAATCACTAAATAATGATCACAACAGGACATATTTAAAATAAAACACATAAAATAAATAATCATGTTAATAAAATAAAATAAATTGTCAAATAATATCACACAATAGTCACCAAATTTAATGAATAAATAATAGTAATAAATAAAAAGTCAGCGAAAATAATAATAAGAATTGTCAAGAATAGGATTTAATGATGGGAACTGTCTCGGTATATAATTTTTGTGAATATTTTACCGGGCGTCATGTTTTAGCCAGAAATCGATCTTGGCTTTAAAAGAAGAAGAAGATTTAGGCACATACATTTTTAATGAATAATAAATAGTTGATATATTATAAATAAATAGTCTGAAAGTATCAACACTCATGTAGGCTTAAAAATATACAAGCTGAAAATATAGGCCCAGGCTTATGTGAAATATTACCGAAGTTTTGCTAATGAACCACAAATAAAGTTTGAAGTACTAAGCGATCCGGACAAAGCGTCTCCTCTTGATTGACGAAGTAAAATTTCGAGAAGCGTGATCTTGAAAATTGTAGCGTTCCGTCGTCCGGAGCTGCTCTCCCCGCAATGAAGTGGGTACTCTGTCGGGTCGGTAGCGATGTAAATTTCCCGAATGGGTGGAAACAAAGGCATTTAAAACTCCGGAATTACTCGGAATAATTGAATAATAATGGCGTGCAAAGGAAACGGCGACAGTCGAAACGGCGACAATTGAAACGCAACGGCGGCGACGAAATTTTAAAGGGTGGGGATACTTTCATGCTTGTTATTCAGGAAGTAACCGTTATTACCATTGCCATATATTTAATGACATTACACGTTTACTTTGCTACATGACGATGTGTGTTTTTGCATTAAGGGGGGAATTGTTCTCGAGCAATTGGTGTTGCCGCCCATGACGTGGAAATAAATTTCAGTTCAAATTGTACTTAAAAATCACACGCGTAAATTGTATTAATTACATATTAAATTAGTACATTTTACCTTTTAAATTAGTAATTTAAAATATTTCAAACTTGGTAAAAAACCGTATATAAGAGTTTCTGGGTCATCTTATCTTGCTAATTAATCGAACGCGTAGACCCGTAATTAAACAATAATAAATTATAATCCTAAAGTACGGGCCAAAGGAACGTTCCGATGGGGTAATAAACCGAGCTGTCAACAAGGATGCGGTTAACGTCGATATTGCTTATCGATGAATTACGCTTGCTCGATGAAACAGTATTATACATCTGCATTTATTATAGTACCGATTGCTATGTTTAATAATATTTTAGGTTTAAGTATTATTTTAGAATTAGAGTAACTAACTATGTCATCTGAGTTATTAAATAAGTACTTAATAGATAACTAATTATCATAGCATGGCATATCATAGGTCATTATTAATTTCTTAACAGTCTTTAGTAAAATGTTTTCGTGGCATTTTGTAATAATGAGTCCCACATATGTATATTATAAAATGCTGCGCGGAAAAAACATCATTACTTGCCTATCGGTTGAGTAATGGAGACCATATTTTCTAAACTGGAGCTATTGAAGTTGAAGGATGATATTAACATACAGACTCGGACTCAGACATAACATTTTGTAATTTTTTGGCGAACTGAAAAGTGACCCGACAAAAGTTTCGCTGCTCAATCTCAATAATATAATAATCTGATAGAAAATCTGCGCAGGTTGCGACACGCATCCCTACAAGCAGGTAGTAAAAGGGCGGGGCCTGCCTAATTGCCTCACCGGAACGTTCCTTTGGCCGGTACTATAGCAAGATGGCAGCTGGAGAAGAGTATGGCAGCTGGAGCCACTGTGACCGTGAGAGACGGATAGAGAAAGCGCCGCTGAGGCGTGAGTTGTGTGCACGTGATCTGTTCGAATTCACCGTATGATGCAAGCGGTAGTGTTCTTCTTTCTTCTCTGCTCGGAATTAGTGCGCGAGCTTTATTTTTATTTCTTCGAGTTAACATTAATTGTGAGCTGTCGTCGAGCTGCTAGTCACGTCGCGTGCCATCACCTTTCGTAGTGCGACGAATGTCTGTGCTCAGGGTCATTGGTTGATTACAGTCCCAGCTAGCATTAAGCCGAGAGCTATACAGTGGCGGTGATAAATGGGTTTCAGCCAATTTTAAGAAAATAAACTTCGATTATATTTATCTTCCTTACATTTTGCCTTTTTTTTAAATTTTGTAATGGGTATTTTTTGAATAAAGGTAAATATTACAAAAAAAAAATAAAAATCCCTTTGGGGTTCAGAAAAAGCGCGTTAACGTCTGAAATATTCGCATCAAAATATTTGCGTCATTACCATAAAAGTTTCTATACCTGAAATCGCTGTCTCATGTTGTGTTTTATTTACATTATCTGAAACGCCTGGTGCTCGCTTGGCTCCACTCATTCAACTGGTCGTGTCTTATCTTTGGATTTATCCTGAAAATATCTTAAAATTCCGCATATTTAGCCTTCAAGGCTCCCTAGACGGTCAAAATTGCTTGTCAAGCAAGTGAATTGTTCGCGTTTGACAAGCAATTTTGACCGTCTAGAACTAATCTTGATGGCGTGACAAGCAAATTAAAACTTGATAAAACACTATATTTATTAGGCTCGTGAAAATGGCGCATGCGCACATCAAACGCCAGTTTTGTGGGGCATTGAAACTGGCAAAATTGATGATTTTTCAAATTATATAAATAATAGTTCATTTTATTAATAAATAATGGTGTAATACTTTAGCGATCGTATAGAATAAGGCGCATGGACAGAGAGTTGCGAATAGTATCATTAAAGCGGCGAGAATTTGTGCAGAAGATCGTCTATTTAGTACAAGAGAAAATTTGTTTTCCCTACTTTTTTTAAATTCCGAATAATATATCAGAAAAAAACACTTTTGGAGTGTCAATCATTCTTATTGTTTTTGGAGTTTACTCCTTAAGAATCGATCTCATTTAAAGCCGGTACAAAACTTTGATGGGTAGTAAAATCGAGCGTTAATAGAAAGCGTTATGTTTTAATAAAATATTTAATGTTACCGCCATCTAAGCAGAATATTTCAAAATTAAATAACTTTTCATATTATATTAATATACGTACCTGACAATAGATAGTTTGTACCCGTGAACAGAAGATACGTACCTGACAATCCACAGTTCTGTAACCAGCCCGCCATTAACACTAGTTTCAAAATAATCAAAAACTCAGGCAGAACAACAGCCTATAGTACAGATACCGACAAAAAAAACTGAAAAAATTTAAGGAGAAAAGTGCTTCTTACACGACTGCTCAACGAAAAAGGAATGTAATGTGTTCAGGGTTCATCTATGTTTGATTTAAATTTCTTTATTACACCATAATTTCAAAACGCTTAAAACCATTTTTGTAAGTGTGTAGTATCGATAGAATCGACATGCCATCCCGACTATCACAGGGTACTTTAACTGTCGAAATATCAAGTAAGTAGTAGTCTAAATGCACAAATGTTCAAATGTCAATAAATTAATATAAATGTATCGTGTTTAGTGTCAAAAGAAAGGTCTCATTGAATATATTTCGAAAATGTACATGTATCTCTATGGATAAATACAAAACTTACAAATATTTCATAAAAACCCATAATAAAAATAATTATAATTTCAATAGTTTACTTTCTGTATCGGCGGTCGTGTTTTAAAAAAAATATATATTTACTTGTTTGATCAATATCAATAATATTATAAATTTATTTATTTATTAATTTATTTAAAGAAAGCGCATTTTTTAACTGCAGTCCATTACAACATTAACACTAGAGGCTTAATGGTAAATAGTAGCAAAATAGAGAGCAACGCAGACCACATTTTTTTCAAATCAACGCCACCTAACTAGACCTAGGCCCGTACTAAGGTAGGCGTACCAAGTAAACAGTGGCTTGTGCATACTTTGAACCACATTAAAAATTAACTAATAGTAATAAAACTGTAGGTACACATTAATAAGTAATCTAAAAAAAATACGTGTGCCACTCGGGGACTGCCGCGGTAAAGCTATTGCATAGCTTTTTAACAACTTATGCAATTATGATTATTTATTTATTTTATTTTTTCTGGTGTCAGATAACTGCGCTCTATCGAAGACGTAGAAATTATTCCGAATCATTTGCTACCGCAAATGATTCGGAATAATTTAAACGTCCCCCGATAGAGCGCCGCGCACGATTTTTTTATTCGATAAAGCAAAAAAACGGATTATTCGAAAAAAATCGTAGATGAAAAGATAGATAATTAAATTATCTTTAAAATGGTGCAGGTTTCATAATAATACGCCAGATAGTATTTGCGTAGTAGCCGTTTTTGTGTTCGGTTAGACCTAATTTCACAAATTAATTACTCTATGTAATATAAACAAAATCTAAAATATTCAAAGCTAAGAATATTAGGAAAATGTTCTTGTTTAACATATATTTTTTTTCGAATCGTAAGCAGTACTCGTTTAGACGTAATTAACAGTTTAAAATCATTAATTTTCGTTACGAAATTTCTTCATTCGGTCGCCGCGCTGGCCTAGGCCCGCGATAAAAGCTATGCAATAGCTTAAAACTAAGCATTTTATTTGTAAATGCGCCTATTAGTCTGCCAGTCTACGAATAATACCTCAAAAATATTCATCCTCAACTGCATATTAAGATAGGTAGTGAAGGAATTTTAATAACACGTAAACTAGGTAAATAATTATTATGGATGGAAAAATAACATTCACATAAATGGTGAATAATCAAATTGAATAATAATATTATGTTTTCATTTTCCTGCTTTTAGTATTACTAGAGATGGGTTAATTTACCCCCTTCGCCTGTTGTATGGTATTGAGTGATACTATATTCTATGATAATCGCGCTTAACCTTTCGGAAGCCAGTCTTTCCACGCCAAATTTTCGAAGCCTTCGAAAATTTGTTTGTAGAAGGTGTTGTGACGAACTAGTCGGTGCAAGCATACTAATATATACCAGTGGCTTATTTAATGGCAGGCTTCAATGATAGGCTTTTACCGCAGTGGAGAGAAACATAGAGCTGATAATTGCATAAATATGGATATAATACGGATAATATAAAAACGCCGATCGGCGGACGTGGCCACCCAGGGGTTAAAGAGTAAACTCTAGTCGGGCGTCGGAGCTGACAAGCAATTTTTTTTGTATTTTTCATTTTTAGCTATGTATATATATATCACAAACCCCAGTCAAGCATCCGGGCGGTAAAGCTACATAAAATGTTAATGAAAGTCGGTACATAGACACGCAATTAAAATTACCGCTTCAAAGATTGCAGATTACGGCAAATGTTGATTTTTCCGCCCGCCTTGGAAGGCCTCCGCCGCCCGTATGTGAAATTTTCCCGAGAATTTTTACCGGAATAACGAGATTAAACCTCGGACGAAACCTTTCATTAGCTCCTAATGGAAAACGTAGCCGAAGTACACTTAAGATGTAAATTAATTACTCGCGGCACTTTTCCGGCCTGCAGCGGCGAAATCATGCGACTAGAGAAAACTTTTACCCGGCTTGGTGCCGCGGAAATTGGTCGGCGATTAAATTTTTAATTATTCGCTAAAAGTTTAAGGTTTGTAAAAAAATTATCAGAGTTGTAAATGCCGTTTTTCTTTTTATTACAATAGTCAATATTTCCATACTAGAGAGTTCCGAAAATAAAATATTTTAAGCTATTGCATAGCTTTTATCGCGGGCCGAGGGCCTAGGCCAGCGCGGCGACCGAATGAAGAAATTTCTTAACGAAAATTAATGATTTTAAACTGATAATTACGTCTAAACGAGTACTGCTTACGATTCGAAAAAATTATATGTTAACCCTTCCTATGCGAGTTAACCATTTTTGGTTAGACGCTTACAAACGCTAAGATTTGAGCTAATCAATTTTGGTTTGGGCGCTCCGCGCTGCGAAAAATGCGATTTATTACTCGATTTGCGATCCTTTCCGCATATTTAAAGTAACAGATATCGAATACATGAAACGGTCCAACTCTAAATGACGACTCTCAGCCGATAAATATTTTAAAAACATCAGTATCGCGAAGCCGCGCTGGCGCATCGGTCGGCGCCGTCGCCGAGTGGCCGCGGCGCTTTTGTGCATTGTCCGTGTTCTGTGATTTTGTGATTTTTGTTTATTTTTGTGCTATTTCCTGCCAAACCGTAAGTTATTTGCATTCTAGGAAGATTTCCGAAAGAGAATTTCTAATTTGGGACAGCTCATCTGCTTTTTTTTCACGATTTATAGCGTAAAATAGTATGACGTTAGCGTTGCAAAAAATGTTCGTTTGTTTTCCCGAATTATGACGAAAAATCGCGAATTATGACGTAATATTCGTTTAATTCGCTTATGAAACAGCTATTATTTGATTTACATCGTATATAATCACAAAATTGGCTATATTTTGCTCAATTCAACTTGATTTCTAATTTGACATCAGACATCGGACATTCGGAGAATACATCGATTTTTTCTTGGCTGAGTAACTAAATGTTTTTGTATGCAAATAAGTAAAACAAAATATAAGTTTTGGTAAAGTATTTAATAAAGAACATAACTGTATTTACAATTTTTGCATATTTTACGTATATTGTGATAAAAACATCGAAATTATTTGAATAGGCGACTTTTTTTCAGTTCGTCACTTTGTAATATTTATTTATTATTATCTTAATTGTTTTATGAGATAATCTTACAATGTTTTATATTTCAAATTTCAATGCGATCATTTTACAGTTTTCATTTTAGTTTTTATGATCCGTATAGTGGTTTACAAGTTATAGTCGTTTTACTCAAGTTCATTTACTTGCGCCGAATTTACAAGCGAAAATGTCGCCGGCGTAAGTGACAGCTGAATTTTTACTTCGCGATTGGAAGGGTTAAACAAGAACATTTCCCCAATATTCTTAGCTTTGATTATTTTAGATTTTGTTTATATTACATAGTGTAATTAATTTGTGAAGTTAGGTCTAACCGAACACAAAATCGACTACTACGCAAATACTATCTGGCGTATTATTATGAAAACTGCACCATTTTAAAGATAATTTAATTATCTATCTTTTTATCTACATTTTTTTTCGAATAATCCGTTTTTTTTGCTTTATCGAATAAAAAAATCGTGCGCTGCGCTCTATCGGAAGACATTTAAATTATTCCGACTCATTTGCTACCGCAACCGCAAATGATTCGGAATAATTTCAACGTTTTTCGATAGAGCGCAGTTATCTGAAATCAGAAAAAATAAAATAAATAAAATAAATAAATAATTATAATTGCATAACTTGTTAAAAATGCTATGCAATAGCTTTACCGCGGCAGTCCCCGAGTGCCACACGTATTTTTTTTTTCCGACTTAATATAAATGCAGTTATCTCCCATTAGCCGATAATACAGTTATCATTGTTAAATCGATGGACGATCTTGGCTCAATGCTCAGACACCTCAAAACCTCTCCTAACAGATGAGTCTAAAATTGATAATGGGTAAGACGAAAATCTTGTCAAATGCCTATATCGCAACTATACCGTTACATGTTAGGAACGACATTATTGAACCTGTCGACCAGTAGGTTTATTTGGGTCAGAAGATCCAACTGGGCGGACTTAACTTCGACCAGGAGGTTTGCCGACGCATCCAAGTCGGATGGGCCGCGTTAGGAAAACTACATAATATCTTCTTGTCACAAATACCGAAAGATCCTTAATACGAAAGTTTATCCGTCGCCGCGTTGACACTGGTTCTCCTCGTTGTAACCGAAGTTAAGCAGCGTTGGGCGCGGTCAGTACTAGGATGGGTGACCGCCTGAGTATTTGACTGCGTGATGCTATAAATGGACTCCTAGAAGATGTTGCCGATAGGCAACAAGGTGGGTTCTACTAAAAGGTATCAGCCTTGTGGGTAAAAAAACAAAAATTAAAATAAATAAAAAATAATCAGTGAGTGTTGCCAGTGACGATATACGGCACTGAGTCGTGGTCACTAACTATTGGCCTCATATACAAGCTCAATGCCACGCCACGCAACAAGCCATGGAGCTATGATTGCAGTTTCACGGCGTGATAGGATCCGAAGAGGGAAAATCCGCAGAAGAACCAAGGCCACTGTCTTAGGTCGTAACATTGGCAACTTGTAATGGCAATTGGCAGGCCATATAGCTCGCAGAACCGACATCCGTTAAGAAAAAAGATTCTCAAATGGCGAACAAGAACCGGCAGGCGCTGTGTAGGACGCCCCCCCATAAGATGGGCCGATGACAATACCACGGCCGTAGGTATTAAGTGGATGGTGGCGGCTGATATCTTTCGTCATGGCATTCTGTGGGGGAGGCCTATGTCCAACAGTGGACGTCTACCGGTTGATGATGGTACGTTGAAATTCCACCTACTTTTTAAAACAGCAACAAATAAACATGTTTCACGGCCAAATTGGCAATCGACATTTAAGTCAGCCTTTAGTGGAATCTCGCTCGAGTGGCAGTAAATGGAAATACCGACCTTATAATTGACATTCCTAGCCGTCACTTAAGTACTACCTCCAGTGAGTATGTAGATTGGTACTTGGGAGACCCTTAAATAATTGTTTTCATTTCTACTTTGAATCTACTTCATATTCATTTGGCTATATTAGCTTTCTGTATAGTTTGCTTGTGCGACTTTCAATTCTTTATTACTTGCAAACTAGTGCACATGTAAGAAGTCTTATAGACATATGAGTTTAAAGACATATGTTGTTTATAGACATATGTGTTTATAGACGTGTGTTTATAGAATATGTGTTTATAGATATATTGGTTTATAGATTGTCTCTTTGTCCCGGACAATTATAATCGTGCTCGCACTTTGCGGAGCCGTCCTCGCGCACCAACCTAAGTCGATTGAGTCTGCTTACACGAGCTTTGGGGCCCATAAATGCGCTATGTTCGACAGCGCCAGACTTTGATATTTTTACAGGGAGCCCGCATCTCTTCAAGGTGTGGGCATTGCGCTACTTGTTTATGTCAGAATAATATAAACTGTTTTCACTCTTTATGTACTGTAAGTTTGTAAGTTTGTAAGTTTTTCTATTTTTAATGCCTGTATTTGTATTTAACGCTTATTTAAACATGTTATGTATGTACTTGTAAGAATTCTATTATTTTTTATATTTATGTGTATATTGCATATCAACGGATTGGTATAAACTGTAATGTTGATTTGTTATGAAATAAATAAATAAATAAATAAATAAATAAATAAGTATATAAATAAATTATGTGTTTATGGACATATGTATTTATAGACTTACGTGTTTATAGACATATGTGTTTTTATAGATAATAATAATACATTGATTCAAAAAATTAAATTTAAATTTCAGAATCTGCCTAACAGGGCCATAGCCCGTACTAAGATAGACTGCCTGTATGGCGATGATTCGTTCATGTGCACACAATATAGAATCAAAATAAAACTGAAAAAAATATATAAATAATAAAACAGGTAATTGCAATAAAACTAAAGATATAATTATAGTTCGAGTCTTTGCTTGGAGGCCGACGTGTGCTAACGAAGCTTTTTCGCTGGATTTCCGGTAGGTGGCGGTACACTATTACGCGGCTACAAAGTCCAATATTGTTTACTAAGATAATTCATCTTACAACATTCCTATGCTAGTTACTCTTGTTTCTGGGAAGTCTTGCCGGGAAAGTTTTGGGGTGAAACAACCGATTTCTTTTAAATCTTTCGGTGAGTGACCGCAAAGAGAGTGGTGAGTGATTAGTCGCTTTGTATTGATCAGTTAACTTATAACAACTGCAACAATACATATAACTTAGAATATATACAGAAAAAATACAAAACCGGGTTAAATGTTAAACCGCCGCACAGGAAAAATCTCAGCCGGCACTCGTCTGAGTAATTTCTGTGATAATGATATTATATATTCATATTAATATTATATGATAACATATTAAGGTAATAAATAATATATTCATAAGACGTCTCGCAGGAACGTGACTTAAGTAATTACTTAAGTATGGCGTCTAAACTATAAACGGCCAACTTAAGGCACACTTGCAATAAAGATAGCATTATTCGAAATAGTCTCAAATTATATGAAAATAATTATAGAACCTAATATTATTTTTGCGAATTATTCTAAGCCTGCTATTCTCTCTCAAGAATCACATTCTAGTGATTTTAGTATATAGTATAACAGTAAACAAATCCAGCCAGTACGTTCCCGCTTTTCCGCTGCATTTCTGTGAGAATATTTGTCTTAAATTTTGCAGTCGCATCGCGTTTCCGCTCTGGAGAGAGAGAATACGTTGTTGTTATCTCACGAATCACTACTCACGCAATTCACCGTATAACAACACGACCGGTGTCTTCATGAGCCAAACAAATAATCATAATTTCAATATGTTTGTCTATTAAACACACTGATATATATAATATATTTCTGATAGTATGAAGAAAATACGAGTTTACATTTATAAACAATAAATATTGTTGAAGATGTAGGGCAAGAAAATAAATGGCTAGACTTGTATATAACATTTTCAGTAGAAATGTAATACTTTACATGCTAAATCGTCATCTTCATCATTTCTTTCATAAGAAATGTATAGTCTATTCGCGGAGGCAAAGAAGTAAAGTTCGATATAGTTCGAGGGGAGAGCCGATTTTTATTGGTCCTTATGTTTTGGGTAAAACAGACTGAATACTGAGTGTCTACAACCTCATAGCGGTTTTAATAACTTTATTGGAATAACTGTTTTCTGCAATAACGTATCTGCAAAAACCATTTCCATACACAGCAAAAAAAAACAGTTAAAAAAAATACAGCAAGTCGCATCACCCGAAACAAATCTTGTGGAAATTGCCCACAATTAAGTAGGTATACAGAATAATTTGTGAAATTAATAATAATCGCCTACCCTTGCCATCACATAAATAAAATTAATATTTAATACACGTTAATTCCTAGTTAATTAATAATAATCACTTCCTTCGTAATGTTTCACGTCATTTAGTTATTATACTCATCATAATAGAAACATACATTCAGCCATGTCAGTTTTAATTTGTGTTAATTACTTATTTTTGAAAGAAAAAATATTTTTCTATATTATTGAAAAGTGAAAATACTTTCATTTTTTTTATGTCGTCATCAAGACGGTTGAATATTTTGGGTGCTATAAATTATACTAAGTAAATCGTAATTTTTAAATCGTTGGATGTCTTCACGCCATTTTTTATCAAATTATTGAATTGTCTGCCATCCCGAGCGTTATCTTATCTGTGCAAATATCAAGTAAGCCAGAATACCTTAGCTGTCCGATATCAATGTTTAGTATCAAATAAAAGGTATGATTGAGTATATACCGGAAATATACATGTATCTATATAGAGAAATACATAAACCACGAATATTTAATTAAAAAACCGTTAAAAATAATTTTAAATACCGACAAAATTTCACTTTCTGTTATGGCAGTCGTGTTTTTTATTCTTTTTATTATATTTATTGGTAACTGATTAGTTAGTCACTCTACTTATGTCCTACTCCACTACTAGTTTTAATTAATAGTTAGTCTATACTAATATTATAAAGAGGTAAAGTTCGTGAGGTTGTAGGAAGTAAACTGTGGATCTACTGAACCGATTTTGAAAATTCTTTTACCAATAAAAAGCCACGTTATTTGTGAGTGTCATAGGTTATATATTAATCCGAAAAATTAAAAGACTTTTTCGTGGTAGTCGGATTTGCAAAGTAAGTCGGAGAAAAAACGGTCGAACGAAAACGTTTCTAACTAACGCTGCCTTAACGATGAGAGATAAATGATTAAGTTCTAGAGAAAAGTTGTAGAGCTTGGTAATGCCTACAAAAAAGTCAGCGACATCATATGTTAAAATTTTATATATAAGTCACAAAAAGTAGTTTTTCATATTAAAAAAATAATTTAAATCGTTAGGTCATGTTTATTGGTCATATTATCAACAATTATGAATTCATATCAAAATAAGTAAATCTATCGTCTCAAGTGTTTAAAACAAAAGACTTTTCCCTTTTACTGCATATAATTTCCCTTTTACTGCATAAATGGTTAAACAGATAAGACACTTACAAATACGACACTCACAAGAAGACACTAAAAAATAACGGTAATATAGTCAAATTGGCATGCAAATACATACATACATATGCAGTAAAAATATAACCCTTCTTTTGGCAGTGAGGAAATAAATCATAGCACTCAGAAGTGGGCACGGGTCAGCTAGTATTTAATAAATCATTAATTGTGTATGTTAATGAAAAATAAAATAAAAATAAATAAAGAAACTAGAGGCGGAAGTCAAAATGGTGATCCGGTCTTGTGCTTATTATCGTAAAGGCGGCACTTTCATACTCTGCCATTCGTTTGTATTCCCTCATTCGCCCGCCAATAGAAGCTGTAAACCGGTTCAGGGATAAAAGTTGCCGTAAAGCACGTTAATGATGATAGCCGTACGCGAGAGGGCGGCAGTATTGCCTCGCCTGATGTACGACAATGTAGCGGAGTTACGACCTCTCGCCACGTATTTTGATGTCGTAATTGAAACGATATTTCATATTGTCGGACGCGCGGCTAAACGCTCGGCTTCGCGGCGGGCCGTAACTCTTCATTCGCCCCTCTTTTCTTACTTCTATATTTACTTTGGCAGCAAATACACGTGTTATTGGCTAACTTTGCGGTGCGTTGAATGAAAACGCTTAATCTGTCGGAAAAAATGTGTCGTGCTTTGAATCTACTGCCGTAGATTTATCGCCTATGAGAAATGATTCTGAATAAAAATCGGCCTTTAAGGGATTGTACTAAATAACTAATTTAGTAAATATAACGTTAATTTTGAAATGTATCTCTGATATTTGTTAATTTTAAATATTTTCGTCAATTTATACCAATTCTTGAATTTTAATTCTTTCTTTAATTTTAATCTATTTTTACACGACTGTCCACAAAAAAGGAGTGGCATGTGTTTAGGGTTCATATATGTATATTTTCCGTTTTCTTTATTCCACCATACCAGGGATGTCGCCAGGCAAAAGCTATGATGGAGCAAGCACTACAAAAGAAAACCGAGGCCCTACTTGACATGAGCAAGAAGAACCTTAGAACCACTAACGGTCTCCTCACCGGAAACACGAACCTTAGAGCACATCTATTCAACCTTGGCTTGACCGAAAGTAAAGACTGCCGAATATGTGGCGAAGAACTTGAAGACAGCATACACATCGTTGGTATGCTCACACAACACAAAATGTATATAAAACAAATACTACACACAAAAAGACACAGTTTACTGGGACGAGCCTTTCTCGAACCCAGCGATCTGCCCAACTTGAAGGTCAGTGATCTGCTTGGACTGATAAGCAGTACTGGGCTACTAGCTGACCACTGACCCAACCACAAATTGGGTAGTTACAAAGGGTCTTATAGATTCAGGTGACATCAAGGGCTGGAAACAAGCTCCCCACTCCGTTTACTGCTACTACTCCACCATAACTTCTAAATGCTTGAACCGATTTAGAAGTGTGTTAGAATCGCTATGTCATCATGAGTGTCATAGGGTGCACGCGATGACCCTTGGTTATATATAAGGAGAAAGCAGCGTCTTCAATATACATCACCGTGTTACGTTTTTGTTATGTTATGACTTGACAGTTTTTTATTTTTTTTTCTTAGCGGCCGCCAGGAATAAAATCTGTAGGTCCAGCCAGTATCGAATAGAAGTTTTTGAAATTAATATTAATTTAGAAAACAAAAATATTAAAAATATTTTATTATTACATTCCACAAAATGTTTTCGTGACCGTATTGGGTTCTTACGAATTTTTCCATTCTGCTATTTTGGAAAATTAGGAGATTACGTAATTGTACTCGAAAAAACCAGTATGTATTAATGATGAAACCCCGATTTTTTCTGATGAATAGATTATTTATTACTCGAATGCCCAACAAAAAAAATTAATGAGTTCAGGGTTCATGTATGTATGTTTTCCGTTTTTCATTCTACCATAACTCCTAAACACTTAAACCGATTTAGAAGTGTGTGGTATCGTTAGCATTGTTATGTCATTCCAGTTGTCATAGGGTACCTAAACTGTCTAAATTGTTGAAATATGTCTAGTGGGCCCCCCTGATGATCCAATGTTAAGCACAACCTAAGCTGTGACCAAATGGTGCATGCATGCTAAATTTTATATCAATCGGATTAAGAGTTTGGGCGCTATCGTAGAGGAATACATATACACCCAGACACACAGCCACGCATACACATAGCCATATTTCCATCTGCAAAAGGTGTCAATCGTCTCAGAAGAGCTATGAATGGTAATTTCTGTCACCTCTCCAAAAAAAATGTTTACTGCATTCTCATTACTTTCCCTCCTCGACGGTTGGTGGGCCAGGAAATTAAAATAAATAGGATTAGTTTTGACCCATGAATGTCATGACGAGGTTCGTTTTATCGATAGTAGTTATGTTTTGAAAAGGAACCTTGCCATCCATGCATTCTATAATTTAGATTAATTTAACAAGTCTGTTTTGGATTTTAAAATATAATTGGGGCGGTGCAGCACTATCACACCTCGATCCACTTGTTGAAGCTCAGAAGGCGCTGTTAAGAGTTGTCAACAAAAAACCGTTGAGATACTCGTCGGAGCAACATTTTCGTGAGTTCTCTGTTCTTGACGCACGGCAAACATTTGCTAAAACGATAATACTCTATTATCACAAACATAAAGAATTGCACCAGCAAACAATCCATAAAATTATAACACGAGCGATAACTAATAGTAACCACATAGTGCCCAAACTGAATAGTACCCATGCACAGAGACATTTTCTATACTTGGCACCGTCGTTGTTCAATAAAATTAAGGATTTATACTCAAGGTATAAATATAAAAATAAATATAAACAAAAAAAGACTAACCCACTGGTTGATCACCCAGGGAAGAAAAGAAACCGAAAAACTAATTTGCTTCATTCCTATCTAACTTACCTTTTAACACATTATTATTCACTTACCATACATTTATGATTGGCATGCTTTTTGTTCTTTATATTATTATTATCATACGTTTTAAGATTATTTGAAATTTTATATTTTTCTAAAATTTTACTTTACTTGATTTTATTTTTCACGGCATTCTTCAACGTATTTGTTTATTTAGCATTAGGCAGTACTTAATCATACGAATCTGAGCCTACCTTAGTGCGGACGTCTCGTGCGATCCAGTTAGGTTAGGTTTAATTCATTTGTAACTGATATTTAGATTTTTTGTAAAATAAAGAATTTGAATTTGAATTTGAATTAAAGCAATAATGAAATCTATCTGTTTATTGTTGAATAAACATTTTTTAAATATTTATTGTATGATATTATGATATGGATTATTTTTTTATTTTTTTAGAGGAATTTCGTTTCTATATTTTGCTATCTTAGTAGTTTTGTAGTGCTGATTATTCTCAAAAAACTTATTGATTATTTAAAAAAATACTGTTATCGTATTTTTTTACATTTTTTTTTAATCTGATTATTTTTTTATTATTGAACCTTAAGTAACTGTATATAAAAAGTATATGTATATATATAATGAAGATTTGAATAATTTTGCACCATTGCAAAACGACATATTCCACAGTATGTACTTTTTGGAATTAATAAAATATGTTTTAAGCACCTTACTTCGGAGAGTTTTTAACATTTACATACATTATATTTTTTGCAAATCTACCTATGCATGTACAGACCTGTCCCAAAAGCAACAGGGCAATCAAATCAAGACATCTTAGTCTGTACGTATCGCAAATATAGCTACATTTCCTAATGAGAAATCCACTTTACCAATTGATTTCGTCTTGTACTTGAGTTAGGCACGGACCATTTCGTTAAATTTATCCGAAGAGGGGAGACAGAACGCCTTTGATAGTACGGACTACCCTGCCGCTAAAATTAGACAATAGCTATAAATACGCAAATCATTGTATGCCTATAGGCACAGTACGTGCACTGTGAGGATTAACTCATAGGTGGGATAGACCAGAGACAATAGAAACTAGGGGGGCAATTGAAACAGTGGATCAAACAAATAGAAATCTAATATTCCACAATCAAGCGATTATTTGATATGGTGTACTACGGATACTCCCGTCACTCATAAATGCTAGTACCCGGCGGTTACATATCCAGTGCAGAAACATCTTTTTCATAATTCTTATAAAGTCACAATTTAGGTAGTCTGAAAGAAATATACCGTATACCGAGTATTAGGATATATCTAATACCGAATATTCAAGCAGAGATCCGGCTATATAGTCGAATTTCTAGTTAAAATATTAGCCCTTGTTTCACATAAAAACCATTCATAATACACAGAACACCAGACAGTAGCGTCTCTTACAACAAAACTGAACAGGAAGTGAGCTACGTCACTAGTCTAAGGGCTCGCATATGGACATGTCTACAATTCCGCTAACGCAGAGTTTTAAACGTTTTGAGAAATTCGCCAACCTTCGCACGCGCGTAACGCTAATCAAAGACGTTCGTCGAGACGTACCCCTCTGCTCACTTCCCTCGGATCCCACCCCCACAATTCCCTGTCCCACACCCCCACAATTTTTTTAATACCTATGTCTAAAACGTAATATTTTCGGATTTGTTTTCCTTCAACTGCGAAGTTGTAGGAAAACATATTGTACCTAAGCCTGATTGGTAAACTGTATAGCACATATAATAGTACCTATCCATTTTGTACGACCTACTTACAGTTCACAATAAAGAATTATTAATATTATTATTATTATCCTCCAGCCAATCAGCAGGTAGTAATAACATCTGTTTGTTATTTTTTTATTTATTACAGGTTTCAGAGGAAAAGAAATCATTACACATTACAAACTAAAACATATACATGCACACACAATGAAAACATATTTAGTTTGAAAATATAATTAGGGCGCAAAAAAATATAATTCGGATTAGGGTTTAACCCGTTGAGTATGATACGACCAAATCTGGTTGTGAAACAATTATCCGTTGAGTATGATACGACCAGATCTGGTTTCGCTCGGCGCGCGCGCTTTCGAACTCTTTTTTTACCATCGAAAGCATTTTGTCTCTTTCATGCGTATGGCAGATCGGTACAGAATTAAATTCTCTCTGTTAGCATTCGCAGCAGCAACTGCGCAGTCCATGTAACATATTATTACGGACCGCGGCAAAACTGAACACCCGCCTTTACGAAACGTCAAAATCCGTGGTGCGTGTGTCGCTGCTTCAGAAACGTTTTTCGTGTAGTTTTCGGTGTTCATTTGAACGAAACGTAAGTAAAACCATTTCTACAACATCATATAGTCCCCCTAAACTAATTAGATATACCATTTATCGTGTATATAAAGTATTTCGGGTCTTTGAATGTCGGCAGAAATGGCGAGTTTTTTTCACTTCTTTGACGTTCTCATATTTATTCATAACTAGATGGCCCGGTGAACTTCGTACCACCTAAAATTTATTTGATTGTATAACTCTTCATAAGCGCTTATTGATCCTAATGAACATTCCAAATCTAATTCATTGAAATCTATAATATGGCCGAATCATGTACGGTTTGAGTTTCGTTTGGTGATTAAATGAAAGTCGTTTGTGATTGAAATAAATTCAATGTATTTAATTTACATGATAATATATAAATGCAGTTCAAATTCAATACAAAACATTCTGGTAAAATATGTTTATTATTTTGTTTTCCGGCGCGTAAATAAACAAAAATGATGGCTTTTCGACCGATGGCTTAGCGAACACGGGACATACAGTTGTCCATGCGCGAAATACGGAAATTCCAAGTTAATTCCGCAAACTTCCAACGCGCGTGATTTGTCATCATGAAGGCCAGACGCACAGGGAATCTAAATTCCGCTTTCCAGAATTACCAAGTGTACATACAACTGTAGATTGTCTTTCGTATGTCGCAAAGGAAAAGATGCGCCGAATCGCCTCGTTGCTGCTGACATAGCGACACGTCTGATACTGAGATACACCTCGTTTGAATTCCTCACGGCGAAAACAGCCATATCGCTTTATTTTACGTATTTGCATATGTAATTTATCGAGTTAGTGAAGTTGTAGTATTCCACATTGATTTGCGCTTTAAAAGCCTTGGACAATAAGGCACAATCTAACGATTGACCATATTTACATCTTGCCCTTTGACCTTCACAACTGCAGATCGCTTACTGTCCGCAACTGATCGGCGACGATACAATGGGTATCCGTCATTGCCTGTGATGGTGTTAGCAATCAGGTCTCTCGGGTAACGCCTGGAACAGTTACTATCGAGCATACAGGGCGAGATGTTGTTATAAACTTCGAGAAGTCCATAGATCATATTCTTAGGCACCACTGCAAGCAATTTCGGATTAACAGCTTGATCTTGTATTTCGGCCGAGATGATGGAATCATTTCACATGTCAGTGCGGTTTGCACTTGAAGTAGCTTGCCGCACATTTGACTGACTTCGTCGACCTGTTATGTCTTCTTCTCGACATTGCAATGGACACTGTAAAACGACACAGAATTGTTTTCACGCTCACTCAAATCAATCGAAATTTCCATGAGGTCTTTACAATACTTATTGAAATCCCTAAACTAAGTCCAAATTCGTGGTTATGTCATAAAAAAACGGTTGTGTCGCCCCAAGACTTTCCTGTCAAGTAGCTAGGAACGTAATCCATCTGAACATTAATATCATTAATCCTACAACAACCCCCCCCCCCCACCCCAACCAAGCGACACTCTTTAAAACTCGAAAATCGAAATCGAAATCGACTTCGACTTTTCGACTTTTCCGACTTCTTCTACTTTTTCGACTTTTTAACTTTTTTGACTTTTTCGACTTTTTCGACTTCTTTAACTTTTGCGACTTCTCCGACATTTTCGACTTCTTTTACTTTTTCGACTTTTTGACTTTTTTGATTTTCCGACTTTTTCGCCTTTTACGACTTTTTTTTTACTTTTTCTAAATTTTACACTTTTTTACCTTTGCGACTTTTTCGACTTAAACGACTTTTTTGACTTTTTTATTTATTTTTTTTTACTTTTTTTGACTTGACTTTTTTGACTTTTACCCCTTTGACTTTTTCGGCATTTTTGAATTTTTTGACCGTTTCGACCTTTTAATTTTTTTTGACTTTTTCGTCTTTTTTTACTTTTTTGACTTTTTTGTTTTTCGCCATGTTCGACTTTTTTGACTGTTTCGGCTTTTTCGACTTTTTTCACTTTTTCGACCTTTTCGACTTTTTCGACTTTTCCGACTTTTCCGAATTTACGACTTTTTCTCGACTTTTTTGACTTATTTGACTTTTGCGACTTTTTCGACTTTTTTGACTTTCGCATATTTTGACTTCGACTTTTTGAAATTTTACACATTGTACGGAATGAATAACAGTTATGGATAGTGCAGTTGTCCAACAATACGATCGCCGCAATAGCGATCTAGAAAGTAGCCAATGTTCCCAAAATGACCAATTTCGATTTTTTCGATTTTCAGTAGTTTCTTTGAGTTTTTCCTAAATGTTTTTTTTTGTAAACCACCCCTGAATCAAGCCAAACAAAATAAAAGAAAAATAATTCAAATCGGTCTAGTCATTTCCGAGATCCTGCGAGACTAACGCACGGCGATTCATTTTTATATATAAGATTATCTAATTGTTTTACAAAATGATATTTCAATATTCTATATTCGAAATTTCAATGCAATCATTGTGCAGTTGTTCTTTTTATGATTGGTGTAGTAGTTTCGTAGTTATAGTACTTTAAATCGAGCGCCGTCGATGTCGCCGAAAATCCTGAAAAGAGACAGATGCAATCCATGAAAATACCCATTTACTACAAGGGTTAATAAGATTTTTTGCTTTAGTTCTCGTAGAATTTAACGATATTATGCTGATGTTTATATAAAATCAACATATCTGAATGTGAAATCCACAAAAAATTAACCGTATTGTAATAAAACAAATCCTCATGTTATATGCATTTCAATTCTGTCGATCGAATGCAACAACAAGATACACACTGACACACATGCTACACGCACACATATATATAAACACTTCATATTAGGGTTGTTTGGAAGAGATTGTCGTACGACAATAAACCCACCCATTGTGAAGTTTTTCAGTAAAGACTATAAACAAACCGAGAAACGAAATATTGGATTTAAAAAAATGCTTGTTAAAAAAGGCGTTGTTCGTCATAAATAAGGCAGGTTTTCTGCCTTGCAAATATTCGGCATAAAATCAAACATTCGGTATTCGGCCGAGTAGTAAAAAAGTGGCCGAAAACGCCGAATACCGAATAGTTGCCGAATATTCGGCGTTGCCATCGACATATATACATATTATAATAAAATAGGATATCGCTGGGCGTAACCAAATATACAGTGTAAGCGATGAAAAAAAGGGGGCTGAGGGCACGATAATATTACAATATTTCGTTTATCTAATATAGGGATTTAGTTTCCTCAGTTTTAGTTCTTTACAAATAGAACAGAACATCGATGACATTTATCTAATTTCTTATTAAAGCTAATAAAAGAATAGGAAATAGCATTGAAAGGTGAGTCGCTAGCATAAAAACGGGAGATGAAATCAAACCTACCCGCCAGTTATTGAATTATGCATGAAATATGTACTCGTTCTCGAATGTAATCTGCACGGGAGAGAGAGAGGGAGAGAAAGAGAGTGAGAGAAAGAGAGAGATAAAGAGAGAAAGAAGGGGGGAAGAGAGAGAGAGAGAGAAAGAAGACACTTAAATTAATTTCATCCAATCAGCTTCCCGTTTGACCGATAGGGATCGGTAAATTGAATAGAGGACCTATTTCAGTTGCATATATGCCAGACTCTAGGGGGGTTCTCAAACTGTGGCGACGAAGCCGTTTATCTCCTTCTCACAAAGCATTTGATAAAATATGCTATTAAATAAAAAAATATGCTATAAAATATGCTATTAAATATAAATATGATAATTGCTAGTAAATAAGATAATGTTTAAATATTAGAGGAAAGTAACCAAATATGGAATAGTATCCCTAATATGGAATACCCCTGTTTCTCTCTAACTATTAAGTCAAGACGAAATGCACGACCATTTTCCATCTCACTTACTCACTGGTGTGTCGCAATCAATCAATCACGGCAGTCGGGCAAGCGCCATTGCAATGGCAGGTGTGTTTTGTTTTGTCGGCGACTCAAAACTTTACAAGGTATTAATAAAATTTGGTTTTTTGATAATTACATTGTGGAAATGGCATTGTTACTTATTTAACGTATTTCTGTAATGTTTTTCTTGATATTTTCGATAAGTTTTATTGCGCAAATGCTGCTATTTATTTTACACGACAACTAGTTTAAGCCGGTCTAAAGTTTCAAATATGGACACCTACTAGGTGCCTAAATATGGAATATTCCATAATTGGGCTGTCAACATTTGGTAGTTGGGTTGACCATTTTTGGTGGTGGTGGTCTTTCAGTAACTTTTTTTTCAGAATGCTGTCTACCTTGTCAAAAGTAAAACATAAAGATTGGAATAAAGACAAAATGGCTGAAGCTATAAAAATGGTTCCAGAAAAAGGGCTATTTGAAAGCGGCAAAGTATTTTGAAGTTCTGAGAGCTACTTTGTTTCGTTTATGTCAGAAACATTAACAGCCTCCAGAGGAAGCAGCATCTACTATATTGGGTAGGAAACCAGTGCTAGGTCAACATCTTGAAAGCCTTTTAGTTGAATATATTTTAAAGATGGATAGCCAATTCTACGGTTTGACAAGAACAGATGTCCGCAGAATGGCATATATGTTAGCAAAATGAAATAACTTGCCAAATCCATTCGGTGAATCAGGTGTGGCTGGAAAAAAATGGTTGAAACTATATTTAAATCGCCACATAGCAAAACTTTCCGCTGGCAAATCTTTTGCAAGAGTGTTTGGATTTAATAAGGAGATAATGAAAGCCTTTTTTTACTTTTTGGAAGAGGTCTAGAAGAGGTGGAAAAAAAGGAAAGTAACCAAATATGGAATACCATTTTGTTTTCTTGTAGAATTAAAAAACTATTACGAATTAAATGCTTTAAATTATAGCAACGATCACTCATACATTTTGGCGTATTTGAATTACAACCATGGATTTTTAAGACTAACACACATTTATTGTCAATTAAAAATCAAAATTGCAAAATGAGTAGCTATTTATTGAATATGTACCTAAATATGGAAGATAGATGTAATACTACAAGTTTCGGTAAAAACATAACGAAAACATTAACATCTATTTTTAACAGATCTTTAAACTTTGGTCAAAACTAAAAAGAACACAATCTGCTTGCAAAAATCACATATCCAACTGTCATATTCTGGACCAGCACATTCATTGTGTGCGCAGATTCCAACGTAGTTTCGCGGGGACAAACATTGGCCTTAACGGTCTCGGGACTTGTTTGTCAAATGTCAAATGCAATAAACCGCATCAGAAAATGGTGGACAGCCCTCTCCGCTACGGGACATTTTATCGCTTAATTGAATATCTACTGCGGTGCTCTACGTATCACTACCAGTTTTCTCCACCCGCTTACTCAGGAGATGGGGCTCATGATGTCTTGGCGCTTCCGCAAGTATCCATTTTTTCTCAGTACGGTTTAAAAAAAAAAACAATAATTGAGTTTAAAAAACCACCTAATTGTCACTACTTACTACTCATGAATTGTTAGGAACTAGTTTTATTTACGTTGAGACAACATTAAAAAATGACCACCAGTCTGAAACGAGTGGTTTTCCGGATCGATTTTTTGGGTCGATGAATCGGAAGATAACCTGCTAGTATCTAAACCTGGCCACAGCAGTGACATCTTCTTATTCTCTTTCATCGTGCATGGGGGATGTCTTTGGAATGCTTTGGCGAAAAAGAGAACCTCAGAGCCTCAGAGATCATTTTAAATCTTCCACATAAAGTTCTTTTCCCTTTCCATTCTCCTGCTTTTTAAACTTTGCGTCATTATAGCCTTTAGCTTATTTTGGTGTGGCACATTCTGCGCCCACGACGAGTTTACCATTTTTTTGATTTTTTTTGTAACTCATTATGTAGGTTAAATTAGTAACTATCCGCAAACAATGTTCGCAAATCAGTTCATGTTAGTTCTAGAATATCTGTAGGCAATAAGCTCGTTTGCTCTTATGAATAAATCATTTATTATTATTACTACTATTTTTTTCATTTACTTAATATTTTTATTTTTTTTAATATATGGAAGAAAAGTGTGTTTTTGTTTTGCTTTAAAATATGTATACATCGATCATAAAGAGTTTTTATATTTTTTTTATATATTTCGTAGAGAGCTTTTATTAAAATATTCCGCGATTCCTGTGATAAAGTGTGTAATTTATTTTAGGGAATCAAAACATCATTTACTAAAGGGTATGTTCGTTCCCAAGAATATATCAAAATATTCGATCATAACATTCTAATGTTAAGGACCAAATAATATATATTTCTATAATAAGTCGCCTAGAATGTTGAGATTAAATAGAACAGCAAGAATAAAATCTAGCGAAATAGCGAGCAATTTCATGTGATTGGTTCACCACATCCGAGGGCGCAGCCTTCGAAACGTCAAGTAAAAAGTTTCAAATCGGACTTGTCAGAGATAAACTCACTAGTATCGAGTTATCCGGGCCGCAGTCAGCCGATTTACAGTGACAATCCATTTGCGGTCCGTCCCCGCCCGCCGGCCCCACGCAAGTCCGATACAATTTTGTGTAATCTCTTCCACAGTTCTGATTTCTTCCGTAACTGCCCCAGACGATCTCTCCTTCTCTCCTCCCCACTGCTCCCTCCTCATTTGCCGCACTTCGTCGAACTGCCTATATGGCCACAGAATAGTCGAGTTGTATGTGTTCACAACAGTTACAGATATGACACGAACGAGATATAACGAATATTCTGTGCCTATTTTGCGATAAAGTATTAAACTACAATATGTTTGAGTAACTCGAAACCAAAGTATTATTTCTCGTATTGCTTTACTTGTTTGTTTGTTTGAAAAACCAATTTTATTAAAAATAACAGTACTAAACAAGTAAATATATTAAAAGGAATAAAAACACGACTGCCGTTACAAAAAGTAAACTACTGTATTTAGAATTATCTTTATTACTGTTTTTTTTATGAAATATTTGTGGTTTATATATTTATCCATATAGATACATATATATTTTCGGAATGTACTCAATCAGGCCTTTCATTTGACATTTAACACGATATTTTATGTAAATTTTTTGACATTAGGATATTTGGACATTTAGACAACTATTTACTTGATATTTTGACAGTTAAGGCACTCAAGGAGACATGACACTCAGGGAGACATAACAATTGTAAGAATACTACATACTTCTAATTTGAATCGAACTTGTGGTGTAATAAATACACGAAAAACATACATAGATGAACCCTAATCACATTACAGTCCTTTTTTGATGGGCAGTCGTGTAAAAAGTGGCAATCTGGTTTTCTTTACCATTTCTTTCCCGTGGAAAAACTGAAAATCTTATAGAAGAAGATATAATAATAATAATAATAAACTCTTTATTTGCACTTGATTGTTATACAAAAAGGCGAGCTTATTGCAACATGGCAATATCTTACAACTAACCTAAACTCAGTGGTACATGCGCGCATTGTTAAAATAAAGATTATTACATAATATACAGACCGTCTGCATAACATACAGACAACTGGAAGAAGTTAAAACTAATAATGCCCGAGGAGAGGAAATTTGGAGAGGAAGAGGAGAGAAAGGGAAGAACTGGTTACTTCTTAGAAAGGTAGTAATCCTTAAGGTGAGTCTTAAACGATGGTAAAGAAGGCGAATTTCGTATGTTTGCTGGGAGATCGTTCTAGAGTCTTGCACCATGGACACAGAAAGAATAGGAATAGAAATCACTATTATGACTCGGAATTTTTAGTAAACTGTCAGAGGCTGACCGAAGTCCGAGACCGTGGGAACTTAGTGGTTCAAAATGCTCGTGGAGATATGATGGTGTTAATTGGGAGAGTACACGATATAGGAGAGCAAGTATATGAACATTTATTCTTTGGCGTACTGGCAACCATTTTAACTGTGCCCTATATTCGGACACGTGATCATACTTACGGAGACCGAAGATGAATCGCATGCATACATTTTGCAAACGTTCAAGTTTGTTGAGCAGTTCCTCTGATAAATCCAGATAAGCCACGTCTGCATAGTCAAGGAAATAGTGTAGGTACTATTATTGTCTTTTTATGTCAGAGAAAGTTTAGTTCGTTTTTCTTTGGTTAGTATGGTGTTGCAAACGGCTGACGCGAATAACAAAATTATGTAAACAGGAATAAATCATAAGCAATATCATAAATGCAAATGCAGTTCGAAGGCACTGTACGTCATAAAGTAAAGTAAAGTAAAAGGTATTTATTTCCAATACAACCATACAATTGTGTAGGAATGACAGTAATTAATCTTAAATTAGTTACTCAATTTAGACAAGAGATGATATACAATATATAGTTTTAAACTTACCAATTTACGAAAACATAGACTATATGATAACAGTTTACAACAAAACAATTAACGGTAAATAATATGTATTAGATTAAATGGGTAGATACGATGCTATGTATTTTCAAAATATTTTAAGAAGTCGTTATGGGCATACATGTTGATTTTAAGCAGATAGACTCGGATGGATCTCTTGAAAAAATCGATGTTTTTAATTTCTTTTAATCTTTCGGGCAATTTATTGAAAAGTTTGAGGCCTAAGTATCGACTAGTCGCCTGGAACTTGGCAGTACGTGCTACGAACGGTTGGAGATACAGGGTTTTTATTCCTGGTGTCATGCCGATGTACTTCCTCGTGGGATATGGCCGAGCTCTTATTGCAATAGAATTCGCAAAGAGCTTCTTGAGCAAAAATCGCATATACGGTCAATATCCCTAGTTTTTGGAAGTGTTCACGACATGACTGCCGTGGACCAATACCTACTATCGCACGTATGGCTCTTTTCTGGAGAGTGAATACACTGTTGATGTGTGCTGCATTACCCCATAAAAGAATACCATAGCGCAGGTGTGACTCAACTAGCGCGTAATAGGCCGATATTACTTCAGTTCTCTCCAAACAATTTCTGATGCGTAATAGAGCATAGCAGGCTGACGAAAGTTTTGACTTAACATGCTCTATATGTAGATTCCATGACATCTTTGCATCCAGATGTAGTCCGAGGAATTTAACTGATTCCGCAAGTTCAACCGGGTAGTTAACTTTTATAGATGATGTCTTGCTATTAAAATTTAAAATAACAGTTTTAGACATATTTAGAGACATCTTGTTCGCATTAAACCAATCATCAAGTTCACCAAGAGATGTATTGAGATTGGCAGTGAGCGTATTTATGTTGTCAGCTTCAACTACAGCGCTAGTATCGTCTGCAAATTGGGTGACTTCACATTTAGATAGATAGTACGGCTGCACGTGTCGGAATGACGCAATGTCGCAATGATTTGCAAACGGTCTGGAGATTGGGTCGCACGCAGAACGTACAAAATTTACGGACGTACTATAACAAACAAACGAACGTACACCAAGATACCTCTTAGTATATAAAAAAATATGCTGGGAAGGAAAAATGCCCCAATTTAAGAATAAACTCAAATTATATATCATTGCAAGAGAATTGTATGATATTAACGATCTCTAAAGACTATTTCTATTTCTGTAATAGGTAACTATTCGAATTTCTATTTGACTAAAATGTATTGGCTCTTTCTATTATTAGGCACATATTAACCCCTCAAGCCCCGATTGGCCGATATCGGCCACCAACTGATTCAGCGTGACTGGCCCGTTTTAATTAAATTTTAATTTAATTTGTTTTATTTTATTATGTTTTATTATGTTAACAATTTTCATTTTAATTATGGATACAGTGGTTTGGCAGTAATTAATATTTTTCGTGAGGCAGTGTCATAATTCAATTTTTTTACTAATTTTTACTAAAATTTTTTGGGACATCAACTTGTCAATCGGCTGAGGGGCCGAGGCCTGAAGGGTTAATAATATATTGAGTATTTTTACTTGCAATGTAATCAAGTGTTATTTTATTTTAGTTTTTGACAATCCCATTTATTTCTTGTTTTTGACACTTCATTTATTATTTTTATAAAAAAAAATCTTATTTTTATCGTTATTTTATAGAATTGATAAAATATGTTCGTAATAAGTTTCTTATTTTTATTTATTTACAATATTCATTTTATTTAATGAAATAGAATCACAACATATTGAGTTAATTTCTACGTACATATCTTACTATATGTTTTTTATCTATCAAACTTAATAGTGAGACATGATTTAATTCTATAATAATTGTTATGTACTTTAGATACTTTCTTACGAGTAAGCATTCTTGTTTTGATTATTATTAGAATGAAGAATTTAATCATATCACAAATAAATTTGGTGGAATAAATAAACAATAATATGTCTATGCAACTATGTATTAGTTTCTAAGACAATAAATGATTTGATTTGATTTGATTGATTTGCTGTTGCCTTTCAAAATAAAAGGTGTGAAAGGCAGGGGTGGGGTACGTGGATTATTCGCCACTGTGACGCAGCGTCAGTGTCGCAAGGATATGGCAGCCAGTATTCTTTATGGGCATTGGTAACTCAAGGAGAACTAATATGGTATTTTAGGCATTTTTTGTCAAAAGTGGTTTTTAAAAAATATATTATATCTTTGGCCTACAAAGTCAGGAACCGTGAGTATCAGAATTTTTATAACACGGACGGTAGCTGAGATATAAGCGTTTTTTTCTTCTATATCTACTCAATCTGCTTTCTACTCTCCCCCACTCTCCCCTTCTACCTACAATGCATAATCTGATTTTGGAGAGGAGAAGTAGGGGAAAATAAAAAAAAACGAGAAAGAGAGAAATTACATTTAGTGAAGCAAGTACCATTTGATTTAATGTCGGTGATACATCTAGTATATTAGTATATGAACATTGCATTCCTAATCTATGCCAATGCATTGCGGTCAAGTGGATAACACAGTTTCTTACTTTGTGCGGGCTAGGTTTTTATGGCAGGCGAACTTCTTTGTCGGATCTTTTGAAATTTGGATTAGTTCTGCTCGAAATAAGGCGCTATTGAACGTGATAATGCTATGTTATGAACTACGTTTTGGAGTATTCTCACAATAATGTTGCCAATATGAAAAAACCCCAAGTAACACCAATTCATTAAGTATAAATAAATATTTTTAATAATAAATATTTTTAAGGACTAACGGAAGTAAAAGCCGAACCTGTCGCCCCACCGACGTCATAACTTCTCACGTCATAACTTCTCATTTCAATCTAATAGACTTAAAAAGACGTAGGACTATTACTGATATAACGTGTCTCTATAAGCGTTTGCACAATCGATTAGACAGCCCAGCTAGTTTAGAAAAAGTTCAATTGCTTGTGCCACCGCGACAACGAGGAGCTCTCAAACATTTTCTGTTGTCGCTTGCAATAGCAACATCGCGTTGAATAGACCTCTTACCAGAATGTGTCGCGTGTAAGTTTACCAGTACTTCTCTTCTACATTTTTGGTACCGGATATGCAGCCTACTGATTTGCCGCCACTCGACTTCAACGACGTTATTCCTTCCCAGGCAAATGATATCTGTAGCATAGAGATCAATGATCACGACGTGGAAAAATTGTTACTTCATTTAGACACTTCTAAGTCGGCTGGACCTGATAATATCAGTCCAATATTTCTAATTGGCTGCGCTAAAACTGTTTGTGTTCCAATATCCCTGTTGTTTCGCAAATCTTTATCTAATTGTGAATTCCCCAGTATCTGGAAGTCGGCTTTTGTTTCACCCATACATAAGAAGGGCTCGAAAACAGAAATTACTAATTACAGACCCATTTCGAAATTATGCGTTATTGCCAAAATATTCGAACGAGTCGTCTATAACCAAGTATATGCAGCTCTCCAAAACTCTATCAATCCGTCGCAACATGGTTTTATCAGGGGTCGCTCGACGGTGTCCAATCTTATCCTTTTTAATGACTTCTTGACTGAAGCTATGAATCACGGCTATCAAGTAGACGTAGTCTACACTGATTACAGTAAAGCCTTTGACAGGATTGACCACAGACTACTCTTGAACAAGCTTAAGTTTATGGGTATACAAGGGGACCTCCTCCGATGGTTCTCCTCCTATATCAATAATCGCTCCCAAGCTATCGTCATCAAAAACTATATTTCTAGTTGGGCTGCTATCCCTAGCGGTGTACCGCAGGGCTCACTACTTGGTCCATTGCTGTTCTTAATTTTCATCAATGATATAGCTAGCTGTTTTCTAAATAGTCACTTACTATGTTTTGCTGATGACATGAAGATTTTCAAAATAATTAAATCGGTCGGTGATGTCGCCGACCTTCAGGCGGACCTTTCAAGATTGGACAGTTACTGTCTCTCTAATAAAATTGACCTCAATCCATCCAAGTGCACCGTTGTCACCTACACCCGTAAAAAAATATTTACTCTAGCCTCATACTCATTAAAATTTCATAACTTGCAGAGGTGCAGCGTGGTTAAAGATCTTGGTGTCATTTATGATTCTCATCTACTGTTCGATAATCACGTTCAATCTATTGTTTCTAAAGCTTCCAAAGCTTTAGGTTTTGTTATGAGGAGTGCAGCTTGCTTTCACCGTGCTAAAACTTTCAAGATCCTTTACTGCACTTTTGTCAGAAGCATCTTGGAATATGCATCTCAGGTATGGAACCCTTGTTATGACAAATATATAAACAGAATCGAGCGCATTCAAATGAAGTTCGTAAAATATCTCTGCTTCCGTCTGAAAATACCATACAGCTCATCTAACTATTTCAATTTATGCAAGAAATTTCATATCCTCCCCTTGATTAAGCGGCGTGAAACCGCGGACTTAACCTTTTAGCTAAAAATTACCTCCAATAATATTAACTGTCCTGACTTACTAAATAAAATTAATCTCCGTGTTCCTTCCAAACTCAATAGATTTAACCCTGCTCTTCATGTTCCTCATGCTGGTACCAACTATAGGCAAAATGCATTTCTGTGGCGAACAAGTGACAATTTCAATGACATGATTAAACGCTTTGACTTTGATCTATTCTGTACGAGTGTTAACTCAGCTAGGCAGCGGCTGAACAGTGAATTTTTTAGCATTAATTGTTGAATAATTTTTGATGCATTCTTAATCGATAGCTTTAATTTAAAGATCACATATGTTTCTACAACGTTATTTAAACGTGAAAACCTTTAATTGGCTCTCTGCTATGTTACTCCGGCATTGTTAAATTATAATTTAACAATTGTTGCTGTTGGTTTTCCTGAAAATAAATAAATAAAAATAAATAAATAAATAAAATAAAATAAATAACCTGCTTAGCAACATCAGCAGTTTGCCAGCTACCCGCAGAACAACGGATGACGATTGACAGCTTTTCTGTCTACGATCGTCTTCGATTTCATAATATAATTTTATTGTTGTGAATCAATAAAAAACAACAATTTTGATTAGATAATCGATTATCCCTTTTAGAGACGCGGGATAAGACCTAATAAAAACAAAAACATGGATGCTTAAAAGACGTTTTTTTAAAATCTATATCTGTAGATCAATAGAAAGATATGAAAATTTGTAAATGTCGTGGCGACCCCCTTGTTGGACTTAGAAACTTAAAAACTGCTGGCAGTTTATTATATTTAAAATCGCAGTGAAAAAGTTTGAGATCTACGAGTATAAGGTGCGTAATCGCCTTTTTTTTATAAATATTTGGGAAAGTCAGGAGCGTTTTATACAGAAATGGATTTACAGGTGGAGACCAGATCCCACGTCTCCAGACCAAACACCGAGAAACTACGAGATGTAGCGAAACAAAACGAATACAAATGTATTCATGTGTATTTACGAGAATATCCAAAATTACGAGAATACCTTACATTCGGTCAAATGCTCCACACATTCGGCCAAATGCTCTGTCTGCTTTCAGACAAGGAAATCTAAACTCAGTTTTAAACCCTGAAGACAACTCTTAGACAGTTTTAAATCGTTAACTATGCAATTCCGTTTTTCATTCACACTTTGAACTTGGGTAACTGGAAAATGTATGCATACGATTCATCTTCGGTCGACTTAGGTAAGATCACTTGTCCGAATATAGGGCACTGTTAAAATCTAAATTCAAATACATTTTATTTTAAAGCCATATTAATCCTTTGTCTAAATCAGTTGTTCCCTGGCTTTTTTGCAGGGATATTTCCGTAATGTGCCATCATATAAAAGCTAAAAATTCGTATTTTTTTCGAATATGAGCAAATGCGTCATTTTTAACACGCTTTTATTAGGTCGACCTGTATGTAACTAACTATGTAATGGCATTTAAGATAACTAATTTAACTATCTTCCAAGGATCGTATGGTCATGAAAATTGGCAGCTGTATGTAGTTCTGATGACAATACAATGATGTGGTACTGTCGAAGTGATCTCATGATGGAGTCGGAAGATATGAACTGGAACTTCATGATGGAACATCGTATTATAGCTGTGTTTGGACTTGTTAGAAAAGTCTTGGAATGAACTTTGACCACGATTAGGTTTCAAGGTCTGATGATAAAGCCGGAAGATAGGCAATGGCATTCCATGATGGAATATCGTATCATAGCCCAAACGCGTGTTTTTTTAAAACTATTTATTAACTATTACATCCTACGATGAAATAAATACCAGACAATGAACTAAATACCTACCCCCTCTGCCACTTTAAAAGTAAGTCGCTAGTACTACGACATTCACAATTAAATTACGTGATTAATTAAACCTGGCTACGACCCTGTTCTCGACGGCAGGACCGCACTGGGTGAAACTGTGATTAAGCGTGCAAATAGTTAAAATAATTTTCCCCCGCTCAGTGGCAACAATAAAATCCGGCAGCGAGGCGCTTCTTTCCCTGCGCTCTTTCATCGGCCCTGGCGCACAATGACATCTCATTAACGATCCCTACCTTTCTTAGCCTTAATAACGGCGAGCTTCCGCACAGAGCTTTTATTCCACCCTCCCCCCCCCCTCCCCTCTTACACTTTGATTATCTCCGGGATGAGTTTCAACTTTTTTGATAATCTCTTATTATTTCCTCTCAACAATATGCGCTGCTTTTCGCTTTTGGGTAACTTCGTTACGTGTAATAAATTTTATTCAAGATCACGTCAGACTATACGCAGTCATGTGCACATGAAGTCACCATTAATTTCTGCGAACACGTTTGTTCTGAAGAATTGAATGAATCCTGACTGAATTGACTGAGAGAATGATTGATTGAATAAAATCCCTAAGAATAAAATGAATCATGAATGAATTAAATGGAGTCAATTCTATCGGAATACGATTAATATCTGAACTAAAGATAAGGGCGCTCTAAGGAAATATAAATCAGGATCATGCATTGTAGATGTTTTCACTTCTTAGGGATCTATAATAATAATAATAATAAATCTTTATTGACCACAATGGGTACAAAAGGCGGGCTTATTGCCATAAACGGCAATATCCTCCAGCCAACCAGCAGGTAGTAATTACGTTCGTATGTGGCTGAAGTTTTCTAATTATTATGGGCGTCAAAGGAAAAGCGAACATTACATATTCCACACGACAGCATCTACATATTACACTCGAAAACTGTGTAAAAATTCAACATTTGCTATTAAACTCAAAAAATTGAATTAGCTGCTTAGTCCTCTTTCAAAGCTTAAAGCAACAGAAAACATGATAACTAAGTTTCCATTGTGAATAGACTATTGGACATTTGGAGATGTCGACTACAACGGGCGAACCCGTCACCTCAGGAAGTTTTAACAAAATTTATCGTTCTGTCTCCCGTGAGGTTAGAAGCGCAGAAGACTTGGAACGAAAAACAATCCTCAGTCTAGCTACGCCACCTGCCGTCAGAGGCCAACGACTTACGGCGAGGCACCGGGTAAGGTACACACCGGGCGTCCTCGCCCCCTGACTACCAGTTTGGAAGAATATCTCCGTTTGGAATTGACCTTCAGGATACCTTCTACCCCCTGACTGGTTTCGTATCGAGGTCGCATGCGCAGACCTCTCCCTTATGAAGCGGTGATACGGTGTCAACCGAATCTATCGCGGCCCATGGAATCCTTCGCCTGGCTTATTCACCCGGGATCGGGTGGCCGAATGGTCGTGTCAAGAGCAGTTGTCATAAGGTTAACAACCACCCCCGCTCTATAGGAAACATTGCTGTTTCCAGACTTTCTCGGCTGTTAGTCAGAGTGCACAATCCATTGGCTGGCGCCGCACGGTGCGCAAACCGTCCAGGAACGCCTGAATGTTGACTTGTCCAGGCCAGCGTCCTACCCTGGCTCTGCCTTCTGCGTGGAGGCGGCCGGATGGGTGTTGACCCGTGAGTGTGACCAACCCTGAACGAATGGATCTTCGTGGCCAACTCACCAGGCCCATTAGCTCCCAAGCCAATCAGACAGCAGGATTGAGCGCTCCAAGAAGACAAAGTATCTTTAACAAAGCCATCGGACTAATGCCGCGCTGTTATTATTGAACGGTGGGGCGGCCAGACGGATCTCGGCTGGTTAAAGCGGATCGCGGCGGCAGTATCGGCGCAAGACGTCAATCAGCTGTCTGGTTAGAAATATTTCAGTACACCGAGTCGAGCGAAGCCGCCCGCTCTTATAACCACTCCACGTCTATTTGGGATCGCGTTGCCAGGTGTTCGCGTTGCAGCCCCGCCTAGTAATCTTGTCACATCACACCGCGGCTTGTCACTGTGACGGGACGATACGGTGGTTTGAAACGAAAATGGATGCCGCTAATGGATCGACTCGAAAAGTGCTGTTAGGTTTCCACCAATTATGACACCATCACACATTATTGTTTTAATTTATTTCAATTCATTCATTTGGAAAATCTACTGCCATCTAGAGAATATCTATTAGTTTTATCTATTTGTTTTATTAATTATGCACACTGATTAAATAATGTAGAATGAAAAATATTGTCATGAGAACAAAACACTTGAGACAACAATTCAGAATAGGTTACATTACATTACCGACTAAAAACCGCTCTTGGACGTGTCAAAATAATTGGGTTAGGTAGTAAGTCTCGTTACTACTGTGACGGGCCACGGGCACTAGACTCCAAGTTATTTGATGTGAGGTGGTGGTGTCAACTTACGGGTTATCTCCGTATTAAAAGTCGATTTAAAGTGTATCAGAAGGTATTTATTGAGAGTTCGACATTGCCAGTCCCTAACGCTTCCCGAATAGGATATATATATATATTGACGCGAATGTAGGGGCTATCTGCCTGAAGTTACGAGGGTGTATGGATAAGGATTGTGCTTGTGCTCCGAGTATCTCGTAGCTCGAGTCTGTGGGAGTACAGACTGATGCGTCTCGCGTCGTTAAGGAAAGGAAGGAAAAGGCATCCAAGAAGCCGGACCCGTTGACCTGACTCGTGAGAGTGGTGCCGGGTATGCCGTCGCTGTCTTGGGGGACGTGATTACTCGAGAAATTATACTTTGGTCGTATTTTCGTCGCTTTATATAGGCCGAAAAATGGTGCAATCCAAAATATTGCGAGTAAAATTGTTGTTCTATGTATCTGATTTAACACAGTAGATAAAATCGTGCTGATTCATCGCTGAACGAGGTAGAACAATGGCTAAATTGGTGTCAGTGCATTTCACTGGAAATCAATGCATTTGTTGACTGCATGTAACGATACTTAAGGAGCGTTACACTACTCTTTACTGAAGATACATAGGTAGTCAAGAATTAACTACTAGATTGTTAAACTATAAATATAAATAATCAAAACAGAAGCCTAATATTTGAAGTAGTTAGTAATTCGAAAAGATACGTAGTAAAATTATTCATCGTAATATTCAAATTGTCAGTAAAATGTTAAATAATCAAATTAAAGCTACGTTATGCATTTTAAACTAAAAGTACAGATAGAAGACCATATAAAATAATCAGACAATAAGGCTCTACTTTTTTAAGTTATTTAAATGGGCACAATATTTTAAAAGTCATGGCCCTCAAATTCGGCCAGATTATAGAAAGGGTGGCCTATCAGCATCTCCTTGATGTTTTTTTTTAAATTGTATGTCCTCCAGCTGTTTAAATTTTGTAGGGAGTAGATTATAGAATTTAATGCTAAGGTACAAGTAGCTTTTCTGTACTTTTGCCAGTAGTATTCGGGGTACGCATAAAAGGGAGCTACCGCGGGTATGATGCGATTGAATGTCTGCATTAACTGCAGTTTCTGCGAGGTGCTGTCTAGCTTACGTTATATATATCAATAGTTATCATTATCATTTTTTTAAACTCTTTATTTTACTAAGAATTTGAGATTATTGCTTTACGGCAATATCTATCAGCTAACTGAAGTTTATATAAAAAGTTTTGCATAGGCAACACAAAATATTTTTTTTATGATAAAATAAGCAGAAAACAAATTAATTAAATTATAATTCATAAATTGAATATCACCAGTGTTCGGTATGTTTTATCTGTCACAACTGTATTATACCAGGTTTTGTTCTATATAAAAAGCGTAATAAAATATTATTATTGAAATTAAATCCAATAAATTACAAAAAGAGCAACACCTATAAACTTGGACATTTAAATTTTTTTATATTATTTACAAAGTGTGGAGGATGAATTACTAACAAATGGGGAGTGTTTAAGATAAACCGCTTTGATTTTCAGATCCAGCACACAAAATAGGTTAAAATTCACTTATTTATGTCTCTGTTCCGATTTTTTTTCTGATTTGTAGTTTAGTGTAATCATTTTCAAAATTATTTCCTATTATTAAGTATCCAATATCAAACTTAAAAGTACAGAAATATAAGTAACCTTCAAAGATTGAAACGCTTTTAAAAAAATATTGTTTGGTAACTCAACAACTCAATTTTTTAACGAAATGAAATTTCAAAGTCAGCCGGACGTACCTCTTTTGATCCAGTCGGGTTTCTGCAGTCGATGATTTGAGTAGCGTAGGAGAGCAAGAGAATAGCCGTTACACTGCGTTAGCAATGGCGAAAGTGTTCGTAATTCTGTATAAAACGATTCTCGCTTTCCAATCTCTAAAAGCGATCCAATTGCCAGAGTATTCGTTATTACGAATACTCTAGGACTAGTGGTCCATTGTTTGGCAAATCATCAGATATATTTTATGTACCTATCAGCATGTTAAACACGAGGAGAGTCATGTTACAATATAATATATATAGAGAGAAAGAGATGTTACAATATAGAAGATTATCTAACCTACATTCAAATGTGCATAGGTTTTGAGTAATTTTTTTGTTATATTTCAAAATTACAATATTACATAACATAAATTTAATTTAATAGCCCTAAAATATTTAGCGTTACTGTAATAACCACGCTTTTTGGCATAGCGCTATGTGACATGTTACCTCGGCGGCATCTTCCTTTATCGCCATTTTCTCGGCGAGTGCTCCCACAATATCCATTAGGACGCCACACTATATCCTGATTTATATACCTCATGAATTTACACTATGAACTACGGCGAGGGCTCTTACAGTAATGTAACGAATATTTTTAAGGTGAAATATCGAATAAATATGTACAGTACAGGTCGATTATTATACCTTGAGCCCATTGAATTTATTGATATATAGGCTGGCCCAAGAGAAACTTTTCGAGTTATAAATATTTTTTCCATATTTAAAAAAAAAAAATATTCATTAAGGTACACATCACAGGTATTACACTTCCAAAACAATCAACAATAAAAATACATTTAAGTACTTTGTTAATGTGAAGAATAAAAAGGAAAAAAATCAAAGTAAACCTAATAATATTAAGGGGAAGTCCCCTAAGGCCGGACGGCACCTTACGTCGGACTCTAAAAGTATCTCGACAAGTCACGGGGCGATCGATACAAAGACGTAGAAAAAGGAAAATCGTACGCTTCCCCGCACCATTTTCACCCGTCTTTGTGTCGATCGCGCCACGATTTGTCGAGATACTATTAGTGTCCGACGCTAGGTTCCGTCTGGCGTTAGAGGACTTCCCCCTAATGTATTGTTTACAATATGTACCTTTCGATATTCTAGTCATTTTAGTCTTAATGTCGATAGTCGTAGATTATGTCAGTAGATTGTTATGTCCAAAAGAACGACTCATGTCAGGTAGTGATGAGCCGAATACCGTATTCGGTTAAACCGGATATTATCCGCCAATCCAAACCGCTAATTAATGCCTTGTCGCTAAAAAGGAACAATCTACGCATACTGGTGAGGGCGGGCGCTTACGGGGCATTGTGGCCTTAACAAACACATGTACAACCTCAAGCTCTGATACACAAAAATGTGCAGGTTCTGCCAAGGGGCCAAGGAAACTCCACTGCACCTCATGTGCGAGTGTGGCTCGCTGATGCGTTATAGATACACCCTTTTGGGTGGTCATTACCTCCAACCTGAGGAGGTAAAACAATCTGGCGCCAAAAGCCTGTTGCGGCTCTTAAATCACACAAGGCGTAGCGCAGAACTATAGTAGGTGGCGAACACAATAGATTAGCAATGGTCCCAGTGTTACAAGGCTTATAAATACCTTAGAAAAGCCCCACACAACATATAAAAAAAGGATTTTAATTAATATTTTACGTGTGCGGTAGCCGGCGGATGCCAGATTTACAAACCGAATATTCGACGGGATAAAAATCACAGTCGCATAGAAATTGTTAAATGTACCTTTTTTTTAAAACTACATAACCTATTTTTTATTTAAAGAAATGCTACTGATAGGAAAGAGCCGGTAATGTAAAATTGTTATACAGTGATTACAAAGACAAACAAAGAAATAGAGTGAGAATGTGTCGCAACTTCTTAACTTCTGACCCTACACCACCTAACCCTCTCAGCGACTAATCATGGTATACTCTTGAATACCTTCTGAGACGCTCTTTCCATATTCCAGTTATACTCGTCTTCTATATGGTTGGCTTCTTTTCGTGTTTTCGCCGATATTCTCAATTTCATTCTAATTAATTTTACTATAAATAGCTTTGAAGTATGTAAAATGTATTAAATGATTTAATTTGTATATTTTACCTCGTAAATCTAATCGAAAAATACTTATTTACCAAAATCAGCATAGCAGCTTCTTTAAGTATCGAGTTATACTGATTAATAAAATTTCGCTGACGCGAAAATGGTCGCCGTGAGTTAAATCCCGTTTCACCAGTCCTCCGCTAAAACTAAATACTCGTACTAAAAACCATCCTCATATGATTCTTAGTTTCAGAGTTATTCGATGTTTTTTTATCGCCATAAAAGGGTTAAATCAGTGAGCTTATAGATGTATACTACAAAAACAAAACTTGTCTTGAAGAAAGGAAAATGTTACGCCCGGTTGCTCAATGAGGGAAGAACTGATCTCGTTGCCAATTATAAACTTGCATTTCATGGTAAATTGAAGATAGATCAAACAACAGTTATAACATATTCCTTCGCTTATTTCGCATCGTTTTTCTGCGCGTTTCCTCTTTTTGCGAACTTATTTACCACTATGGTTCATAGTTTATTTTCATAATATTAATACAGGTCATTTAAATTCTATCGCTGTGAGCACGTTAAATTCTATCGCTGTGAGCACTGTAAAGCGAATTCGAAATTTCGATCCATACTCCAGAACTTATCTAATCAAAGATCTGTAGATGAATGTTAGGGAGTTCGGATGTCGAAATGGATTCATTGTTCTGAAGAAAAAACCAAGAAGTTTATTTGCTTTTCTGATAATTGGTCATGAAATGCATATTTTTCATCCAAGATACCTTCTAGGTCTCTGATGTGATCGACTCTATTTAGTGAAGTGCTATTGATAGAGTAGGTAGTTGTGTTTTGAAATATTTCGGTTCCGGCTAAATATTATAAAATGTCATTTCTCGACATTGAGCTTCATTTCATTGCGCGTGCATCGTACATATCATTGCGTATAATTGCGCGTGCATATCATTGCGCGTGCACCACACGCTCAATGTGTTTTGGTCATTTTGATTTTTTTCGCTGTCGGAAGGTAAAGGATTGACATCCCAATTATTTATTTTAGAACAGTCTAAATACGGCATGAGCAAGCCCCCCCTTCACTGGATTGCGCGGTTTGTTTAAAATGAAATGGTATCCCTAGTCCCTCGCAGCGCATTTGGCATAACCCGGAAAATAATTATCACAAACTTGATATCCGATTTCAACTGCCGAGCGCCACCAATTAAAATGGTTTAAGTCGCCGGGTACAGTGATGATAATTATATTTGGGTTCGCTAGGAGGCGAAAACAAAACGGAGAGGGCGCGCAGCGGCCACCGCAGCATTTTTGTTTCGAATACATTTGCAAATCGGTCGTCAGTGCGAGGAAAAAAGGAAGATGGGCTCATGTCTGTCATTTTTACGAGTCAACGAGACGTAAACACTTCGACTCCAGTAATTGTTCCGTCGGCAGATAATGAGGAACGGGAAACTCGGAAGAATGATATCACGTTTTTTTGTATCCTAACTGGAAATGTATCCTAACTGGAAATGTTCCTCAAGTGAGATAAACAAGTTATCATCATCATAAGTCATCAACATATTATTATTGTGACATTCTTAGCGAGAAATTAGTTTGCCTAGATAATCCAAGCATGATATCAAAGTAGATCATACTATCAGGGAAGTGATAATATGATCTACTTCCGCGAGGGTGTTGACAAATACGTTGAAATGTAACGGCCCTAGATGTGACCCTTTAGGGACCAACAATGATTGTCTGATGACGTGCTTGATGTAGGAGGTAAACAATCTTAATCGTATCCCAGAACTGCACCTTTGCCAGATTAACGCATGTAGAGGCCCTTAGACCGTAGAAATTTTGGGGCCCCCTTTCCATTTTCGGGGGACCCTTTGGGCCCCTTCTGACGATATAGTGGCGATAGAGTGTATAAACGACGTGTATATATATATAAAAAACGCGATCCCATCGGTAAAGAGGACCGTTAAATATTTCTGATAACGCTTTATATGTAGCACAGAAAAGACCCGCTCACACACAAAATTCTATCTTACAGGCTGGCAGCTTCCAAGTTTTCTCCTTAGATTTCTCCTTGAATTCGATGGTTTTTTCTATCTATTACAAAAAAATATATAAACTATTATTGTAATGACTTCTTGTCGCAGGGCCTAAAACGCGTGGGCCCATTAGGCCAGTGCCTACTTGGCCTGATGAATAATCCGGCACTGACTGTAGCTCAGCAATAATGAATATGCAACGGTTAATCCTAGAAAAGGAATTATAGAAGTAAAATTGAATTTTGAAACACAACATCGACCTAATCATTTATACTTCAGAATGCAGATTGATCAGACCACCGTATACTAAAACGCAATAAAGAAGTATAAGCAATACACATTTCAAAATACAATATCTTAACATTGAACAATAGAACATGGCAGAAAAACCATTATTTAAACAACAGCAGGAACGTCACTAATGTGATCACAGTAAGAAGAAGACAAAGAACCAAATCAAGAATAACCAAACTTACAATAATCAAGTCTTAATGCTAACCTCAAGACATTGAATGACAAGCTACAATTAAACTCTTCTAGCGATAGTATACAAGAGAACAAACGCAAGAAGCACAATTACAGAATTACAAAACACCCTAAATCTGCAAAAAACTTTAAATAAAATTTTGAAAATCAACTACAATAACCAACTAATGCCAGCAACAGTAACAACAAAAAAAAAGGAAACAAAATAAGAAAGGATCCTGAGAACGACCAACCATACAACAAAGAACAAAAGACTAGATTGAGTGCATTGAATGTAATCAGACAATCTAATTAATAACGTGGTAGGATAAGTAATAATATAACAAAGGGTAGTTGATCAGCAACTAGGTAGTTGTGACGGGCAACACTGCTTATATATGTAATTCTACAAAGACGGCATTACCGCAAAGTAGGCACCGATGAAAGGAAGGTATTGTCAAACACAGAAACAGAATGGGGTGGTTTACGCTTAACTGCTGCAGTAGGTTAGCACTCGTAAGGTTATTTGTTTATTTATTTGCAGCAAAAAATGCAAAATAAATATTAAATATTCACAGATTCTAAGAAAGATTTTTTTGAGAAGCGAAAGACTATATAATGTACAAGAGCTGCAACTGGGGATGTAATTAAGTCACGTTGCTTAATTTTTAGAATATGCCCTTAAAAAAAGTATTGAAAAAAATACCACGCACAAAAATATAAAAAAAACACTGGCCGTCGGGCGTAAGAATTTTCGCGTATTGCCTCTTTAATAAATATAAGGAAGTTGACCGCAATTTCGCTCATAGCTTATTGCATACATTCGCTGAATAGTAGGAGAAACTAGCAATAATACGTGCAAATACTGAGTCGTTGAAAATGTACAACTTTTAGAATTAGAGTAGCTAGAAGAAGTTGCCTCCGTTGTCTCATTGAGCATTGATAACCTGGCAAAGAAGGATGGCACGTGATGACGAGACGGAATTTTAAAACAAAAACGCGCACAAGCATATACACAGTCGCCATAGTCAATGCCGCAAAATCGCTCTATTTATACTACTATAGAGAAAGGAAGCAACAGAAAATGTTGTTCTTACGCTATATTTTATTCATTTTTAAAAATATTGGCTAAAATTATGAAGTTGAGTGTCATTCATCAGCTTGTTAAAATGGAGCTTTTTTCAATACCAACATTGAATTTTATTTCTAAACTTCTCGTTCACTCATTGATTCAATACTTAAAGTACACATACTGGAAAACATGACAATATTTGCCACCGGAATATCTAGGCTTTCTTTGTCATGGTTACGGACTTGCCCCGTAGCAAAGCCGGAAAACCTTTAATTAAGGCGGGGATTTGTGAAAATTGCTTAATTTTTCTGGGGACTCCCCCGCAAAATGGCACTCAGAGGTGTTTAGGATTTTAAGCACTTAACTGTGATTGCACCGTTTGTTATAATATGTAGCATAAAATACTACACAAAATTGAGTTTGTCGCAATCGGGCATGCTGTGCGTATCGTATCATATCACATACATATCACATAATTCATTTCAATAGTTGTTTACATATCGCAAACGGTTTCGGGACTATGACAACAGGTCAACATCCACCCCCGCTGCTTAGGAGACAGTATATTTCCCAAATCTCCAGACTTCTTCAGTAATTACAAATCCACCAGCAGTGAGGCCTGAGACGAGAGAGTCTTACCCGGGGTAGCCTCCATACGAGGTGGCTTCTGAATAGGAGTTGAATCATGATTTGGGTCGATCCGAGGACAAATGGATCTTATGGCCCAAGCTGCACGAAACCATTAGCTACCAAAGCCGGTACAACGATTAGCCGGCATCTATTGCTAGTACATCATTATGGATATTCCATCTGTGGCCGCTGTCTACGACGAAATCCAACAAACTGGCCGACGTTACATATTGCAAGTGTTTATAAGTACTATATAACCAAATAGTAAATAAATAATTGCCATTGGTGTTTTCGTATTATTAACCACTTCAAAACTCCGAAACGGCTCATAATAATTGACGTAAGTCATAAATATTCTAAACTAGCTGACCCGTGCCCACTTCGTTGGGCGGTAAAACTTTTTACTTGTGATGAAATTATGAGTGTGGTTCGGTTAGTACTGAGTGCTATGATTTATTTCCTGACTGCCAAAAGAATCGTTATATTTTTACTTTATATGTATGTATGTATTTGAATGCCAATTTGACTATATTACCGTTATTTGTGAGTGTCTTATCTCTTTAACCATTTATGCAGTAAAAGGGAAAAGTCTTTTGTTTTAAACACTTGAGACGATAAATTTACTTATTTTGATATGATTCGCTGACTTTTTTGTAGGCATTATCAAGCTCTACAACTTTTCTCTAGAACTTAATCATATATCTCTCATCGTTAAAGCAGCGTTAGTTAGAAACGTTTTCGTTCGACCGTATTTTCTCCGACTTACTTTGCAAATCTGACTACTACGAAAAAATCTTTTTCAGATTAATATATAGCCTATGACACTCACAACTAACGTGGCTTTCTATTGGTAAAGGATTTTCAAAATAGGTTCAGTGGATCCAGAGATTACTTCCTACAACCTCACAAACTTTACCTCTTTATACTATTAGTATAGATAAATATATCTTTCTAACGGTTACTACGTTATTGTTATTGAAGATATGGGCCCAGCGCCCATATATTTTCGCCCATTATCCTTAGCGTTATTTCATGGTAATGACTAGAAGATCAGCTGATGCAGAACTTATGAAAAATTAGAGGCCATTAAATAATGGGCTTATAAAATTATGTGGACATGAAGTTATATCCGAAAATTTCAACAATTGGGATATTTTAAACAATTAAGATTATATTTATATAGGTACAATGCCACAGCGACAACACTGTAATGTTCGAAACATCTCAAACGATACTAATTTGTATATTTTAATTAATTAAACAAGTGCTTTTGTGGCTACTTACGCCCGGCGATCGCCGCTGCTTTGTGTAAATGGATTTAATTAAATTTTCCCCCTGGAATAAATTTTCGCTCAGCGGCTAGTGAAAATCTCATTAGTCGTAAATTGATGAATTGTTTTTCAAAATAATTATCGCGATTGGGACGAGACCGCGTTTTATTATAGGGAGAATCAATCGGCAAACGGCGGATAATCGTGATTGCCTTTTAAAGTTTTGCCTTGCTTGAAAGCTTGTAAGCAGCGATTCAGGCGAGGCAAACTTTTCTCCGTGCCCCGCCTGTCTGCTTCGAAGATTTGTTTGCCTAGAAGGGAGGGGGGGGGGGGGGTGGTGAATAATAGTGTAACACAATTAATTAATCATACGTTAGCATATTATAATAGATTCGGCCGAATTCTCACCTTCAAAGTCAATTCTTCAAAGTCAAACCGGCGGAAAAGGGAAATTCGAATATAATAAATACATATTATGTGTATAATTGGTATTTCTTCGTCCGAGTACGCAGGCTGTGATATTGTTTACTACACTATAACAATGCTTTCTAGCCAGTATAATATTTTCTAATATTTTCTATAAAAGTTCATATGTACATTAACATCATAAATATATTGTGATTTATATTATATATATTTATATTACCTATAATTTTACATTTTATTATTACCTTGTCGTATTATTTATATTAATTTATTATTTGTGCACGTGCATGCATGTATATATGTATGTATGTTATATATCATCATATATCTTAAATACATCTACATAACTCATAATGTGGCTTCCCTATCCCTTTCCCCTTATTTAAACCTGCATTTTTTTTAAAGATCGTTGCACTGTAACAATAGATTTAGTTTAATTGTGAAAACTTTTAATTGGCCTTAGATTTGTGTAATATGTGTTCCGAAAAATAAAAATAAAATAAAATAATAATATACTACGAGGCCCCACTGATTTTTTTCAGAATGAATAATAAAAATCGGTTTTGTGACCCCAAGACTTTCCCATGTAGGACCCCCCCCCCCCCCCGCACGCAAACCCAACCTTCCCCCGCGCGCCTATTTGTAGCACATTTGTAGTATTTTCCGTGGTATTAAAAAGGTATTTTTCCAAATACAACGTATAATTTTCTTAAATATAGCAGACTTTAAATATTTGCCGCAGCACGTATTTCCGACTTTACTCGTATGTCGTTATTTTGACGCCGATTCAATAGCTTCATAAGTCGAATATCGGAAAAACGCGACAAACTTACGACGGCACTTCTCATGTTCTACGGGATAATCGAGAAAAATGGACCATGATACAAAGATTATTCCGACCGGTTAAAATTTGTATACAATCGAGGTCATAATAATAGTCAGATATTTGTTTGCACACCGTAAAGTATAATGTACAATTTAATCTTTCTATGTTACTTTATTTGTAATCTCTGTAATCTACATATTGTATATAAGGCGCTAAGATTCCACACTCTTCTAGGTTTTTGGGATAAAGACCTAACTATTATTATTTTATTATTTTTATTATTATTAGTCTGTTTATTTCTTTCTCTTTATTGTGAAATTTTACAATGGGCGGGTTTATTAACATAGAACAATCTCTTACAATCAACTACTATGAAGCATTTATATCTAAATATGTGTCTTGTTATTGAATTCGATCCATAGAAATAAAGTGCAATTCCGTTAATTTTATCTTAACGGAAAATGGTGACCCAGCAGGGAATCGAACCCGGAACCTTACAATGTAAGATCAGCAACCTAACCACTATGCCACCGAGTTGGTAGTTGTAGTTTTTTCGCTTCCTATTGCTCTTGAAATGCATCAGATTTCAAAGCAATATATCAACTTCAAAGAGCTTGCCGTATGATGTAAATAAGTAATCTGTATGGAAATGAGTTTTGGGTATAATTTACTACACTTTGGGCCAATTTTGATTTCCTCTTCCACGCTACTAATTAAACAATTTGTTGTATTTATTTTTATTGCTAATATTTTAGTTTTTCGACGCAACAACTTGTCATTCTTCATTCGAAAATGGCGACACAGCCGGGAATCGAACCCGGAAACTTACCATGTAAGATCAGGCAACCTAGCCACTTTATTTTATTTTACTTATTTATAACGTACAAGAAAAAAAAACAAGGACATGCATACTGTTGTACATGAGGAATAATTAAAAACAAACCTTATTATAGCGAAAAACATAGCTCTATGCATATAAATATGCTAGCATATCCGAATGAGGCGAAATCACACAACCAACTAGACCCAGAAGGTTTGTCTCTAGCTGTACTGTGTTATTTTTTATTTTATTTTATTTTTTTTTTTCAGGAAAACCAACAGCTAATTATAATTTAACAATGCCGGAGTAACATAGCAGAGAGCCAATTAAAGGTTTTCACGTTTAAATAACGTTGTAGAAACATATGTGATCTTTCAATTAAAGCTATCGATTAAGAATGCATAAAAAATTATTCAACAATTAATGCTAAAAAATTCACTGTTCAGCCGCTGCCTAGCTGAGTTAACACTCGTACAGAATAGATCAAAGTCAAAGCGTTTAATCATGCCATTGAAATTGTCACTTGTTCGCCACAGAAATGCATTTTGCCTATAGTTGGTACCAGCATGAGGAACATGAAGAGCAGGGTATAAATCTATTGAGTTTGGAAGGAACACGGAGATTAATTTTATTTAGTAAGTCAGGACAGTTAATATTATTGGAGGTAATTTTTAGCAAAAAGGTTAAGTCCGCGGTTTCACGCCGCTTAATCAAGGGGAGGATATGAAATTTCTTGCATAAATTGAAATAGTTAGATGAGCTGTATGGGATTTTCAGACGGAAGCAGAGATATTTCACGAACTTCATTTGAATGTGCTCGATTCTGTTTATATATTTGTCATAACAAGGGTTCCATACCTGAGATGCATATTCCAAGATGCTTCTGACAAAAGTGCAGTAAAGGATCTTGAAAGTTTTAGCACGGTGAAAGCAAGCTGCACTCCTCATAACAAAACCTAAAGCTTTGGAAGCTTTGGAACAAAACCTAAAGCTTCCAATAAATAAGGGATTTTAAATAAGGGCAATACCAACTGTATGTTTGTAACTCGCAACTGACTTTACAACCGAGTTAGTGAATGTAGCTTTTTTGCTTCCTATTGCTCTTTAAAATGGATCAGAAAACAAATTTCGTCAAAGAGATCATCGTATGATATTAGTATTTGGAAATGAAATGCATAGCATATGGAAATGAGTTTCGGGCATAATTAACTACACTTTTCCCCAATTTTAAATTCCTCTTTCACGCTTCGAATTCAACAATTCGTTGGAATTATTTTAATTGCTAATATTTTAGTTTTTCGACACGACAACGTGTCATTCTTCATCAGTTTGCTGATTTTGAAGCATAATTTCTGTTGAATCGAAGTTATATTATACATGGATAAGCCCTATTGTACCCTCTTGAGTCAACATTCATGTCCAGACATCTCTCTCCGACGTTGCTAAGTTTTCCATTTCGCTTAAATAATTGGTTTCCCTCAGAGGCGCCCACCATATTTTGCGTCGGTATCCGTACGTGCAACGCTTAGAGAACAAGAGTGACAACGCTGCGGCGTCCGCCCCTGCCTCCCCCCTAGACCTGTGTCCTCGTACGTACTAAGAGGGGCATGCGAGTCGAGCTAATCGTATTGGAGCCTATTCGGGGTAGCTCGGTCGCGTTTGTTTGCGAGCTCGGCTAACTTCGTGCATCCGCTTTGAATAGATTCACCCCGGTTATCTAACTTGCTCCAGCCGCGTGCGCTCTACCCTTCCGACCCGAGCGCCCTGCCGCACCAGTTAACCTGTGCAAATGATGTGGTTTATTGGCGTTTATGTCACTAGCGAGATACGCTCCAACAGCCACTTTCCGATACAACAATACGACGTTTTATTAAATTCAACTCTTCTTCTCCTTCAAGGGCCATAGCCTGCGTGTGGGACTATAAATTTATTGGCCTTCTAACTTAATCCGATGCTGTTTAACGAGTATACACATCAAACTGTACCGTCTCCCGAACTTTTTTTAACGTTCTGGATGTCGATAAAGTTACAGGTTACTCTTCCTTCCGGAGTATTTTTCTTTTCTTTATTGTGTATCTCCATAATGGGCGATTTGATTATCATACGACCATCTCTTACTACCAACCATACTGTGAATAATAATTTGTGATTAATAATTTTTGTGAGTAATATTATATGTGATAATTAATTTACAAAAATAATTATTTTATTTATTTATTTACATATACATATATATATATATTCAAATTCATGAGCACAACAGAAAATAAAATGTCTATTTAAACAATGCCGTCGTATGCTTTTAAAGTTATATACGCATGATACATCTGTCTGAGCCTAGGTTACATAGCGCATACATTAAACGCAAATGATAATCTTTCTATTATGCTAAGCAAAGAGCAGCCGAGCCCGCCTTGCTAGGCACCCCTGTGTTAAGGCGAGCTCACTTCGGGAGTCACACTAGAGTGCCACGGTTGTGTCAGGAAAGATCTAATATATATATATATATATATATATTTTAAATTATTTCTGTTTTAATTTATAATCATTATTATTATTATTTATTTTATTATTTTGTTATTTTTCTAGTTTTTTAACCGCAGAATAGAATCCAGAAGCGCGAATCCCCTCTTTTGCAATATAGAGGTGATTGTCGCATCGTATTCATATGAGTTCCGCTCGTTTCCCTGTAAATATTGCTATCCATAATGCAGGTAGGCAGATAGTTTCGTATTGATTAATTTAATACTTTTTACTACAAATTTTTATTTCACCTTTTAACCTTTATTTTAATTAGTATAGGAAATTTATTTTCGTGTGATGCAGGAAACTAAAACTCTAAAACCGAATGTTTTCCTTGTTGATAATTAGTAAAATTTTAAACATAACGGTATTATGATAGATGACATTCTAATTCTCATATATTTAGTATACATCTATTTATGTTTAAAAAATACAAAGGCATATTGCTGGATTGACAATAAAATTATTTTACGTTGATTATTCTACATAGAATTTGCATTTCTTATTTAATATATTATTCTCTCTAACTATTTAATGACATTAGTATATTATGATTACGTGTAAGTAGGTAATATTGAATATAATATTACAGCCATGACAACTATCATGATAGTTATGTTTTTAATAATTAAATTTTAAGCATTTAATTTTGTGACGCATCCAAGCGTAGGAATGCCTATCTACTGAAGTAGTTGATTGTATTGTATTGTATTGTAATGCCATAATTTTATTATTATTGTTCCCCCCCCCTGATTGCTTATTAGGTATCAGTGTATTTTGTTTAACTTTGAACTATTTTTGTATTGAAGTGTTTATATGTATGCGTGCATGTAGCATATGTTAAAGTGTGTGTCTTATTGTTACATTCGCCCTGAAGAATTGAAATGCAATTCCGTTAACTTTATCCCATCGAATTATGGTGACCCAGGCGGGAATCAAACCCGGAAACGTGTAATGTAAGAGCGGGTGACCAAACCACTATGCCACTGGGTCGAGTACATCGGACTGTGAACGATTTCACCGCAACAAACTTTTGTACGAACGGTTTTATTATAATACAAATACGCAGCTCGGCAGACACACACACGCACAATCACTCAGTCACACACATACAACACACACACACACACACACACACACACACACACACACAGGAAACCCGCATACCGCACCCCATCCATGAAAAAGTAAAATACCGACACGAATGACCAGGCAAGCGTTATCGCGAAGGTGCAGTCGGTGCGAGATAGCGCTTTTCGAACGAGAAAGACAGCACGACACTGTCAACAGCGGAATGCGAAGATCAACGGCAGCAGCAGCAATCTGCCTTCGTTTTCAAGACTCTAAGGCAAATTTACGGCGACGTCAAGCGTGGGCTCTGCGTTGCGATTTTATATTCAATTCATGCGTACTTATATGATGGACAGAATAGCGTCTATGTGCGTAGCCCCTCGCCACTTCACTTAGCCACAAAAGAGTTAAATGTTTCCATTCGTTACGGCTAGTTTGATTGACGCGGGGGCAGCGGTCCGCGCGCCAAAAAACATAAACTCCAAAGTGGTGTGTCTGTTTTTTTTACAGACTCGAAACATTTCCATCAGCACCGTAACGAGTCTGAGGGGGGAATTCGCGGGCGACATGAAAAGCGGCTCGCGTTTGCGAGTCGCTCCCTCCCTTCGCCAGGACAGCCCGAGAGCCCGTCGTAGTCAACCTATATTATACATCCCCATTAGGCTCAATAGACGCCGGCCTGTCAATATACACAACTGTTTCCTTCACCAAAGCGTCGGTTTTTTAAAACACGCTTTTATTGCGCTTGCCTGCTGTTCAGCGAAGCAAGTGTTTTGGATATTCGTCAGTTGTTCGTGAAACAATGCCTAATATATTTTTACAAGACTTTAGAGAAACGTTCCCGAAGACAACAGCAAAGAACAACTAGAATGGCTGAACTATGTAATTCGTCACGTACATACAACCTTTGCCCAAAGACAGTTGTATTTCATCGCCCCAAAAAATTTTAATACTTCAGAAGAGTCAGTAAAAAATGTTCAAAATGTACACATATTTAAAACAAAAATAAAAAAATGGCTCCTTTACGATGCAGGTCGTGCAAAGACTGAAATGGAATTGCTTCATACAATAATTTAAAATATATGTGTATGTAGTGTATGTGTATGTGTGTATATCATATACTAATGTTTGAATGTGTATATGTGTATACTGTATATGTGTATGTAACTAACCCCTTATCATATATATTTGTATTAATATGTTTACTATTTTATGACATTATCTTAGTGTTAGTATTGAAAGTAATCTATTCTTCAAATAACGACAGTACTACTCAAAAAACAAAGGCAGTATATTTCGTATGCCCAGGCTGTTCGGTCTAGTTGGGCATTCGTCTAGAATGATCGAATGGGTTGTGTTCATTTCCTATTGTTTATATAAACAGTTACAAATTATATCTGTACGATCACACTATTAACTCTCTACCAGTAATAATATAAATAAATAAATAAATAAATGCCTGTCTGTCTGTATACATCTTCCACGATAGCGTCTAAACGCTAAATCCGACTGAGCTGAAATTTTACATGCAGGCATCATTTAGTCGTGGCAAGAGTTAAAAATAACGTGGGTGAAATCGGTCCTCAAAGGCGGCAAACTAAACATATTTAAATTTCGAAATAATGGACTTATGGATTTGAAATTTTGGTACACAGATGCCTTGTTGGGTCGAAATCATTGACAAATTTTGTTTGGAATATCTCATATACAAGATAGACTAATAATATTCAAATTCCGCCATACATAAATGCTATCGGTTGGAACATGATCCGACCCCGCCCTTAGCCGAGAAATGAACCGCGCCAACTGAGCTGGTCGCAAAAGAACCCAATCGGGTTCATTTGTTGGTCGAGAAAGGGCGTTCTTATATTTTATTTATGAAAATAATATTCAGATGAAATCAGTCCTAGGCTACTTATCGAGGAAGTCTTGGGGTGACACAAATGATTTTTTAAAGATAATTTTGGCTTTATATGGCCATTGATGGGTTTTACGTCTAGTTTTTTTTTGTAAAAGCATGTATTAATTCAATAGATTATTGTTGTCGCTGCGGACGAGTTAAAGAGAATACAGCCGGCTTCCTGGGCGTGGCATCGCCCTGCGGCAGGTTTAGAGGACACCCAGTGCGCTATCCGGCGCTTTCCCTCGATGTAGGAGGCGTTGTCTGCGCACTGTTGTGTATATTCATATTCATATTCATATTCATATTATTGGTATACTGGTATACAAGTCAGATTAGCAAACATTCATACATATTAATTTTTTTATCGTAAAGAAAAAAATAAATAAACAAAACAAAATGAAGAAAAAAAACACAAGAATAGTGTAAAAAGAAGAAAATACAAGACAAAATGCAAAAATATCATTAAATACTTTAGCCACCAAAGCATTTTAGACTTCACTCGAGTGATATTCCTCCAGTGAGTAAAACGCCTTATCTGTAAGGTATCTCTTTAAACACGTCAAGAGATTGCGCCTGCCTAATGTGCTCGCTGAGTTTGTTTTAAACCGCTGGGCCGGCGATATAGGCTAGCCTCTCCGACTTGGATAATGCATGACTTACCGAACGTAGCATGCTACGGGATCTTGTTGGATAGTGATGATGCACACCATTCACTTCAAAATCGGCTAGATTTCTGCGAACGAACAGCGCTACTTCCATTATATAAAAGGACGGCAGCGTCATGATGCAGAGATCTCTAAACAGAGGCCTAGCTGGCGTATCATGCGCCACACGCGCTATTGTGCGGACTGCACGCTTCTGCATAACGAAAGCCCTATAGCACTATAGTATGTATAGCACTATAGTATATATATATATATATATATATATATATATATATATATATATATATATATATATATATATATATATATATATATATATATATATATATAAGATGATTATAAAGTAAATAATTATAAAAGCCACTTACATCGTGACGAAGGATTCCCTTGATCGGATTCGGGAATGCTTTAGGTGTTAACGAGAATGATGAATGCCTCTCACTTGCGGAAAGAGGAGTAGGTTTAAGTTGGGCCCATTTTTCAACTAGTAAACGCTCACCCTTCATCCAATTATCTCAAAAATTAAGCTACAATCCTTCTTTATACGTAAACTCACTCAATTTCCTATTATTTCAGGGGAAATAACAAGACAAGACGAGCTACTTGACAGATGGAAGAATTTAAAATTTCGAATTTCGTTTTTTTATTTTCTAAAGGTGCGATATAAAGAAGCTGCGATCAATATTCAGCTGAAAACTTAAAACTAAAAGCGTGACATGCCCTCATATCAATGAAAGGAAGCAGTCAGCTCTTTCCTATTAGTTGGAAAGATTACCTTTAACCTAAATGGATTATTTACAATGAACGAAACATAAAATATGTAAAAATTCAATATTTTGAAATATTTGATAGTTTTGTGTATATATTCTTTTTAGAATTGATCAATAATCCTGAAATAATAGGAAATTGAGTGAGTTTACGTATAAAGAAGGATTGTAGCTTAATTTTTGAGATAATTGGATGAAGGGTGAGCGTTTACTAGTTGAAAAATGGGCCCAACTTAAACCTACTCCTCTTTCCGCAAGTGAGAGGCATTCATCATTCTCGTTAACACCTAAAGCATTCCCGAATCCGATCAAGGGAATCCTTCGTCACGATGTAAGTGGCTTTTATAATTATTTACTTTATAATCATCTTATTGATCAATTCTAAAAAGAATATATACACAAAACTATCAAATATATATATATATATATATATATATATATATATATATATATATATATATATATATATATATATATATATATATATATATATATATATATATATATATATATATATATATATATATATATATATATATATATTTATATATATATATATATATAACACTATAGTATGGCGGCGGTTTCCGTTGGAGTGGCTAACAGGTCTGGTCTAATTCATTAAAGTCTCATTTTTTTTATGTGTTATTCACAAACACGAAGTGACAGCGAACTGTAAAAGACGGGCAGTGACCTCTATTGTCACACTTTACAATTACATTGAAAAAAATATAGCTATGTAATAGGCGGAAATACGCATGTTTCAACAATGATTACGTATATAACTCGGACTGTGGTCCATACGTATGTATTGACATGACGCGTTACGGTGTTGGCATGACGGTAGCTACCGTTTCGTAATGTTAAAACATAATGTTATTTCATTACGTCGCGACTTTGGGATCTCGCTTCTGACAGCATGTAGTAGTATACGTACGGTTATAGTCGGACACATGCATCATGTTGAAACTACAGTATACTGTTATTCCGTATTAACCGCAAGGAAAATGTTGATAAATTGAGTAATGGAGTTTCAACAAAAATATTTGTAATTTAACAAGATTACAATGTAATGTAAGACTCAAACCACTGGTTTGAGTCTTACATTACAAAAAAATTTGTAATGTAAGACTGAAACCAATATTTTTTTCAGTATAATTAGACTAGTACGTTTAGATAATTGCTTTGTTGAATCATTTATCCATAGGACAAATATTTGTCGCTTTAAACGTTTTTGCTTCTTCACATGTAAATAAATAAATCTGAAATTTGCAGCCACCGAGAACATCATATTTACATATATTTTGACAGGCTTTTATTAGGTCGACCTGTATGTAACTAACTATGTAATGAAATCTAAGGTAACTAATTTAACCAAGGATCGTAGCGTCATGAAAATCCAAGGATCGTAGCGTCATGAAAATTGGGAGCTGTATGTAGTTCTGATGACAATACAATAATATGGTAGTGACGAACTAATCTGATGATAGAGCCGGAAGATATGAACTGGAACTTCATGATGGAACATCGTATCATAGTTGTGTTTGGACTTGTTAGAAAAGTCTTGGAATTAACTTTGACCACGATTAGGTTTCAAGGTCTGATGATGAAGCCGGAAGATAGGCACTGGCATTCCATGATGGAATATCGCATCATAGCCGTGTGTATGTGAATATCGTATTATAGCCCAAAAGCATGTTTTAAGTGTTATTTTTAAAACTATTAATTTATTTTAAATAATACCGAGCATACTACGGTGGGCTCCTTGTCTATTCGCCAGGACGGTCGGCCATCGCGACGTATGAGCCTTCCATCCCGCATGCGATTAAACCTGTCCAAACCAGGAGGCCAGCGGCCGGGCCGCCCCAAATGAAATGGAGACGTCGGAGTACCCGAAGGAGCGGACGCTTTTAAATGTTAATTTCCTCATGCGCTGACCGCATTGTTCCCCGACATCAAGTCGGCCGCTGACACCGGATTTGAAAGCGCTAGCTCCAATTTCGCTACTTGACGGTCACTTTATTATTTATGCAAAACTCGTAATGGTACTATTTGTTGCACTTTTTACACGATTGCCCAACAAAAAGGAGTGTAGAGTGTTTAGGTTTTATCTATGTATATTTTTCGTTTCTTTATTCCACCATAACATCTAACCAATAAAGTTTACACGGCCCGGTGGCATAGTGGTTAGGTCGCCTGATCCTAAGGGCTCCCTAGACGATCATGAATCATCGCGTCGCGGGCTGGGATAAGATCGTAAACCGCAGGAAAAATGCAAATAATTTTTTAAAATATTTATCAAAAATGCCTAATTTTGTAGTTTATACCAGGGAGTAACATTAATTAGACGTAATTGATTGATGAATGACTTAACTCCCTGGTATAAACTACAAAATTAGGCGTTTTTGGTAAATATTAAAAAAAAATCTTTGCATTTTTCCTGCGGTTTACGATCCCCTCCCAGCCCGCGACGCGATGCTTGTCAATCATGCTTGATCGTCTAGGGAGCCCATTACATTGTACGGTCCCGGGTTCGATTCCCGGTTGGGTCACCATTTTCCGTTGGGATCAAATTAACGGAATTGCATTTTCAATTCTGTCGATCGAATGCAATAACAAGACACACACTTACAGACATCTTACACGCACACATACATATAACACGTTATAGTAGGGAAGGTTGTAAGAGATTGTCATATGACAATTTATTTATGTATTTATTTAGTAAACGATTAATGTCATATTTGTAAGTAAGATGTTAGCAAGAAATTGATGCGACATTATTTTTAATGTTTGACACAGTCGCCTAACTAGGCCTAGACCTGTTCTAAGGCAGACTTTTAATGACTATATTAATTGTGCACTGTCAACTTAAACAATAGTTAGTAATAATAATAATAATAATAAAACTCTTTATTCTTAAGAAAAGGCGAGCTTATTGCCTGCAGGCAATATTTTAGAGCTAACCTATACTATTGTAAGAACATTATTTGCGAGTAGACTACATAACTTAACCTATATAAAGAGTATGACAAATAAAATAGAGGAGGATAGAAAGAAGTATATACTTTACTCTTTGTGGGCACAGATTTGCCACATCAAAATAATCTAACACCTATAAAGACACTAAAGTTTTAAAAGGAGGGGATTGGGAGGGGAAAGGGAATTTATCTGGAGGATTTCAAATGCTCTCTGAGTCTGTTTTTAAAAGTTGTTATGCTTGGCGCGGTTCTCACATTTTTCGGCAAAGCATTCCAAAGACGGGCTCCATGCACGGTGAAAGAGAATGAGAAGTCACCTTATTTTTAAATCGACAAATATGAAACTACAAATATTTACGCATATATAGATAGATACTCATATACATCTATAGATAAAATATATATCCATATATGCACACATACACATACATATATGTATACGAAAATAATAATAAAACCAAAATAAATAAAAATTAAAACAAAAATAATATACATATATAAATCAATTACATACTGATATAACGCTTACATACCTATAATAGTCATTTAAAATTATTATGGTAAAAACTAAATACTAAGTACTAAATACTATCATTCAAAATACAACAGTCAGCATATTCCCTAAACCGTCCCTACCCACCTCCAACAACCAATCGCAAACCAAAATCAACCCGCCCATTGTGACATTTTCACAATAAAGAGTATAAACAAACAAACAAACAAGTATTGAACTGCAATACTTACGGTGTCAATGTCAGAGCGCAGGGCAGAGCCACGTTCAAACAAACATGGGTTAGAAAATACGCCTTCGGGCATGTATCGTCAACTGTATATATTCATCCCTCACAAAATAGGATGACCGTGTAAAACAATATTAAGCACTCGCTGTCGTTCGTTTGGCGTTTAGCTGACTTCGATCCCTTCCGCTCGGTCCGCGACTACAATTCAATTTAGAGTCGGAACAAAAGATTGTTTATTAAGTTTGAGGGCGCGCCGCGGCGAAGCGCGGAAAGGACAAAAGGGAGAAAGAATTAGTTTAAATTGTAATATAGCGGGGATTCGATCTCTGTCCCTCCCAACCCCCTATTCCTATCCTCCTCGCCACTCAGGCCGTTTGTCTTACAGACAATGGTTGGAAAAGTTCTGGCGGGCGTCGCGATTCCGCGTCTCGCGACGCCGAAGTCGTTCCTTTCAAATCGCTTCTTTCTAATTAACATTATAGAGCCGAATAAAGCGTTAGTTAAATCTAAAAAACAATACTGAATATAATTGAATTACTTTATGCGTTCGCAAGCGCTTGCCGACTGCGCGCCGCTAAGCGGAAGTGAGTGCACTCTGTAAGTAATATTTATTTATTAATTTTATTGTTGCAAACACATTTAAAATAGTAGTTTATAAAGTTTAAAATCTATTTTTCTGGAGTGATGCCCGTACTAAGGTAGACTTTCATGTATTGTTTTTTTTTTTTTGGTAAGTACCATAACGTAAAATTGTTGATAACATAACGTAATCGTATGGGTTGTTGCATGTTTTCATTATTGCTAATATTACTAATTACAATTTATATTTGTACTATCGCAATGGTATATATTTATTTTATTTTATTTGTTGTGAGGGGCTTTTCTAAGGTCTTTATGAGCCTTGAAACACTGCGACGCTGATCTATTGTATTCTTCACCTACTATCGCTCTGAATATTAGGTTAGCTCTAAAATATTGCCTGCAGGCAATAAGCTCGCCTTTTCTTAAGAATAAAGAGTTTTATTATTTTTATTGTTATTATTGTTATTACTATAGTTCAGCCTCGTGTCATTTAGGAACCGCAACAGGCTTTTGGCGCCAGATTGTTTAACCTCCTCAGGTTGGAGGTAATGACCACCCAAGTGGGTGTATCTTTTACGCATCAGCGGGCCAAACTCGCACTAATGGTAGTTTTCTGGGAGCTAATGGGCCCTTGCTGAGTTGGCCACGAAGACCCACTCTGTTCAGGGTTGGTCACACTCACGGGTCAACACCTATCCGACGGCCTCCATACATGAAGTGCGAGCCTGGGTAGGACTCTGGCCTTACGGTGAGTTTCCCCTAGGAATCAACCTTCTGGCGCTCCTGGACGGTCTGCGCACCGTGCGCCATAAGCCAATCGACTGTGCTCTCTGACTAACAGTCGGGGGAGTCTGGAAGCAGTACTGTTTCCTATAGAGCGGGGGTGGTTGCGGCCCTTACGGCAACTGCTCTTGAAATGACCATCGGTAATCCGATCATGGGTGAACAGCCGGGCAAAGGACGCTGTGGTCCGCGATAGATTCGGTTTACACCGTTTCACCGCTTCGTAAGGTAGAGGACCGCGCAAGCGACCTCGAACTCGTAACAAATCGAGAGACCGGAGTAATCTGGTCACAATCGGAAGTAAGGGCGTGAGTGTCAGCCCGCCGGCTAACATTCCTGGCTATCTTGCGGTTAAGGCGTTGGCCTCTTACGGGCTTGTGGCGGAGATAGACGGTGGACTGTTTTGTCTCCAAGTCTTCTGCGCTCACTCCAGGGAGATAGAACGACTAATCGTTAAAACTTCCTGAAGAAGAAGAAGAAAGAAATAAGAAAAAAATATTTTCAAAAACCCGATCTGGGTATAGAAATTACATATCAAATAAAATTGGTATTTCTACAAATAAAATTACATTTCAAATTATAAAAAAGTCTATAAAAAACTAATATTGAAAAAAAAACATAGAAATTAAAAAATAACAAAGACATAAAAACTAGAAAAATAAAAATAAACAGAAATAATAAGAAAACATAGAGAATCAGCAATTGAATAACAAAAATATATGAAAACTAGAAAAATAGAAAGCATCTGTTAGAGCTTCAGTCCAATATACCCACAACAAAAAAGTAATTTCTACAGAATCGAAACCGCAAACTCGCTCAAATCTACACGAGTCAGCTGCAGTTGATTTCCAACTAAATTCGGCATTTTACGCACAGTCAGGTGATGACTAATGTCATTTCTTCTGATCGATACGAAATTAACAAACATTTCTCACCCCACTCACAACTATTGCGTCACTGCTTACAATATAAAACGCAGTACATTTCGATCGATCGATATCATTCCCTGGAGGGCAGTAACCTCGCATTAACAAGTAGGTACTCGCGCTCTACACTTCACTTCGAGTCAACAAATCACGCATAGTATGCGCGACTACCATTATCTTCGAATCTATCGTGGCGCTTCAACTTCGGAAACACAACTACGGCTTCACCTCGCGCCCACACTACCTACACAACGGCGAAATATCAATCAAGGCGTTACAAACTGGCAACCTACTACAGACCTTCTGATTAAATACTTCAACTTCAACATCCACGACTTTCAATAACGGAGAAAACTTCTTGATGAGAACCACCCTTCGCTCACAGTCAATTGGAGTCTAGTGAAGGGTGGCCACTCTCACACATCCAAAGAGTTCTACATAAACTACATGTAATAAGGATCAAACTATCAATCAACAATCAAGAAATATAAATATGCATCGACTCTCCAAAAATTTCGTTGAAAATCAAGCTGAATTTTCGATTAAACGACTAAATCGAACGTGTTTAATGCGCTGTATACGCATTAAACACCGCGCTCGTCGCCGACTATCACTTTTAATTAGGTCAACCTCCTTCTCGAAGGGACATCACGCTCAAAATCCTTGTATAAGTCCTTGGCTGCTTGACGGGAAAATTTTGTGGCGACACAGCCAATTATTGTAAATGCTGTATAATCTTATAAATAAAATAAAATAAATAAATAATCTAAATGGTCAACGTATCCAATCCACTAAACTGTCTCCATTATGAGGTGAACGGTCTCGTGCAGCTTGGGCCACAAGACCCATTTTGTTCTCAGATCGGCTCAACTCACGATTCAGCTCCTATTCAGAAGCCTCCTCGAGTGGAAGGCTACCCCGGGTAAGACTCAGGCTTAAGAGCTGGTGAACCGGTTTCTCCCGGCGGGATTGCATCCCGGCGCCACTGGAAGGGCTTCGGCGAAGCCAATCGGTTGTGCATTATGACTAATTTCTGAAGGGGTCTGGAGACTATGGAAATACACTGTTTCCTAAGCAGCGGGGATGGATGTTTCACCTGATGTCATGCCACTCTTGAAATGGCCTTGGGCCACTCGATCCTGGGTGGCATTACAGGCAAAGAACGCCAGGTCCGCGATAAATTAAAACTGAATTACCGCTGTAATACAACAGGTAGCGGTTGCGTAAGCAACTTCGGACCCTTAACCAGTCAGGAGGACGGAGATATACTGAAGGTTAATTCCAGACGGAGATATCCCGCTAAAACTGGTAGTTAGGGGTGAGGCTGTAAGGCGTTAGACTCTAACGGGTTGCTGGTGAACTAGACAGTAGATTGTCTTGTCCTCAAGTCTTCTACACTCATCCCACGGCTGAAAGGATCATCTATATCGTTAAACCAGCCTGGGGTGACAGGTTCGCCCATTGTAGTCGACACCTCCATCCTGTCTCTATTATGAAATCTTTTATATATATCTATTATATTTAGACAAAAAGCCCTACCCAGCATTCCTCTCGCAGCAGACCGACACAATTGTATCCGCGAGGTATGTAGGTACAACTTATATACGTTGTTTATACTGGAATGCATCTCCATCCCTCGTTGCAGGTATTCTGAATGTATGCGTTAACAGATATAAATTCCTATACCTATGTAGTGAAGCAATAACAATGATGGTTTGATGGTTGCGCGAGGTAGGGGAAACGGGGAGGGAAACGCCGGCGGGTAAGGGTGGTTGGAAGGCAGGTCGAATGGGAGGCTGCGTCGGTCTAATAGTAGGCCGGATATCGAAGGTAGGCCTAAATGAATTTGATTCTTGAATTTGTATTGAATTTGATTCTTGAATTCTTGAATTTTCAAACGTATGAAAAAGATTTAATTTGATTATTTAACATTTTACTGACTGCTTTTGATAGCATGATTAATAACTTTTAGTACGTATCTATTCGAATTATTGACTAATTCAATTATTAGGCTTCTAGATTGCCAATGTCTTATGCGCTTTTCTGCAATCAAGATGCATTTTCATCTCCCTTAAAAACGATAATATATAAGAAACAACGAATTTATTTGGAGCCGCCGAAATATTCGGAAAATAGCAAATTTACATTACATTTTCGTCGTGTCCAATTGACTGCTAAAAACCGCTATTTAAAAAAATCTGTGTTAGGTAGTAAGTCTTGATACCACTTTTTACTTAAGGCGCTGATATACGACTTTAATGATTTTAAACTGATAATTACGTCTAAACGAGTACTGCTTACGATTCGAAAAAAATATATGTTAAACAAGAGCATTTACCTAATATTCTAATCTGTGAATATTTTAGATTTTGTTTATATTACATAGTGTAATTAATTTGGGAAATGAGGTCTAACCGAACACAAAAACGAGAATTACGCAAATACTATCTAGTGTATTATTATGAAACCTGCACCATTTTAAAGATAATTTAATTATCTATCTTCTTATCTGTGAATTTTTTCGAAAAGTCAAAGAATAATATCCGATTTTGCTTATTCGAACAAAATTGGTGCGCGAGTTATAAAGCGGGCCTCGCCGGCGACGAGAGTCAGTATGACCGCGACCACTGTCACGGGTGGATGCTGACGCTGCGCTCCGAACGAGATAAATTACGATAATTAAAAACAAAATGGCCAGAAACTCAAAAATTTTAAAACTTAAACACAGTATATTAGAGAAAAATAGATTATTAAGGTAAGTAACGTGTTTTAGTGTATTATTACGTGTATATTATTACCATTTGTCTACTCTGATGCTCTTTGCCTGACGTCAAATTGGGGTGACCACACGAATAGGATTCGTGCAACAATTTACTACTAACACATAAAGCAACTAATTAACACATAAAGTAAATTACTTCTTTTATTTTATAAACTGACGTGATTACTGTTATTATTTTAGGCGAATACGAAACAACACTAATTCTGAAGATGTAAATTCACAGACGAGGTGGTAAACAGTGTAGGTAAACAAAACTACATCAAAAGGTAATGCTCACAGGTAAATACATACCTAATTTAATATTTTGATTTTAGTGTAATTCGAACAATAATTATGTTTTATCAGAACTTGAAAGTTTTATCAGAACTGTCGGAATCAGAATATTATTTTGAAATTAAATATCAAACTTGAATATTGAATTTGAAAATCGATTTAGGGCCGATTTCTATATGAAACCTGCAAGTAAAAGTACAAATATAAGTTGAACCATCGGTTTACTAAATTCATTCGTAAAGCGACAAAATTTAATTCGGGTTTTCGTAGTATGACGTAAATTATACTTTGTTTGGAGGGGGTTGTTTTTGTTGCAAAAAGATAATTATGGGTTTTAGCCAAAAATTTAGTAGTAATAATAATAAACCTACTTATAACATAGTTACGCGCATCCCTGACTCACTGACTGACTTTGTAACGCTGTAGGTAAAGACAGTATTTTTTTTAATTTGTCAGTTTTTAAACTTGAAATTCTACTTCGAATTTCGAACTTGACATTTTACTTCGAATTTCGAACATGACATTCTACTACGAATTTCGAACTTGAAATTCTACTTCGAATTTCGGACTTGACATTTTACTTCGAATTTCGAACTTGACATTCTACTTCGAATTACGAACTTAACATTCAAGTTCGAATTTCGCACTTGACATTTTGAAATTCGGAATTTCGGTTAAATTTCGATAATTTCGGGATTCGAATTAAAATTTCGAAATTTTGGACTTAGCTAAGGATTCCATTATAGCATTCATGGTTTGCTCGATATTCAAACTCAGCACTCGTAGAAAAACGACCCTTACTTTGTTTTTGCTGGAATAACTATACCTAATATCATTGTTTATCTATGTGTAGATCTGAAGTGAACGAAACAACAATTGCTGAGGAGGAAGCCTTGCATATTGGTACAGAAAATGAGAAGTCATTCTCTGACAGGTCAAAGCATAATTATTATTACTGTGACATCAGCATAACTTGCGCATAGCTTTCTGTTGTACCTATCATATGTTTTGTTTGTAGAAAACCGACAATGTCAATTACAGAATTCTTATTAGGTGTATTTTCTTTTCAGAGTGAATGGAGAAGAAGTCAATGGAATGCGAATATTGAATATAACACAGTTTTTTAAAGAGCTTCAACAAATATCTTCACATGGGAGTTTGAAAGACTGTGGTTTGAAATCAATAGATATAATATCTGAACGTAAATTGCCCCCTTTCGAATTTAAAACTAAAATGTAAGATTTGTAATGAAACCTTTGTCATTTGTTGCAATAACCCTGAAACTGACATAAATATTAACACAGTTGCGGGCGCAATAGCAATAGGTTGTGGCCATTCACAGCTAAATGAATTATTAGCCGCAATGGACTTGCCCCAAATATCATATACAATATTTAATAAAAGATTGGAAACTATAAACAAAGTTTGGGAAAAAGAAACAACCCAGTCGATGAATGAAGCCGCTAAAGAAGAACGTAGATTGGCTTTTGATGATAATAAAGTTACTGACAACGGCATACCATTTATTGACATTATAGACGATGGCTGCTGGGGAAAAAGGTCTTACAAGAAAAATTACTCAGCCTTATCAGGCGCAGCTGCAATACTAGGGAAAAGAACCGGGAAAATTCTCTTTATGGCTGTCAAAAATAAATACTGCTGCATATGCGCCCAAGCTTCGAAGGAATATGTCACGCCTAAGGAGCATGATTGCTACAAAAATTATTCTGGTATTTGAAATAGCAATTATTACCACAATATATTTCATATTTAAAACAATTTTATTTATCATTTACGTCAATTACATTTTCAGGTCCATCAACCGGAATGGAATCCACCATCTTGGTAGAAGGATTTAAAAGAAGCATAGAAATGCACAATTTAATATACGCAGCGCCACAACACCTTTTGCCGGTTTAGCACTATACCAGGACTTTGATTACGAAGCGTGTCTTCGTCTTTATTGACTTCATTCAAAATCGTCATTTTTCGTTTCTTGTTTTTTTTCCTCATCCCTTTTCTATTTGCGCCCCTGTATAGCACTAACTATATAAGAGGGGTCTCTAATGATCATATTCCTCGTATGCCTAAGATCGACTAGTTCATTATCCTATGTTTTTTATTACCTTTATCCTATGTTTTTTTGCTAATTGCGGGCGTTTTTGTTTACGTAATTACGTAATTCTTGTTTACCAAATTTTCTAACAATAAGAGAATGATTACAATACAAATCCGATTATTATTTCACATTACGTACTTTTATTTATTTAATACCTTAGAATCTTGAACGTACACTATTTTCGTACGTATGGTCACTCTACAAGCCGCTATCGGCCGCGCGGCGTTTCCAGTTCTCTTATCACGCGTTGGCTCCGCCCAATCGCCCGAAGTCGTTGACAATAGTCGTCGCCTTAAAATGCGTAGGTAGTCAAGAGTTTAACTATTAGTTTGCAAAATATAGTATTTTGAATAAAAAAACAATTTTTAATATTTAACTGAATATTTTGGTTATTACGATAGATAACATTTAGTCGGTATCCATTCGAATTATTGAATATTTTAAATAATAAGCCTTTATTTTATTCTGTAATAAGATTTTAAAATGGCCTAACCAGTGGGTTCGAAATAATTGTCTATTATAATTAATAATGTAATTTTGTTAGATAATATATTTTAACAATGTAATAGTTAAATCTTTAACTATATATGTATGTTAAGTAGAGAGTAGTAACACGACTTACTACCTGACACAAATATTCTCCCGTCCAAGGGCGGTTTTAGCTGACAATTGGACACGACGAAAATGTAATGTAAATTTTGATGTTTTCAGAATATCGCGGTGCCTCCAAATAAATGCGCTGTATTTTATAAATGTGTTAATTGAAAGGGGATAGAAAATGCGTTCTGACTCTAGAAAAGCTTGTAATAAATCAGCAATCTATTCCAGCAGATCATTCGACTCGGTAAGAGTACAATTTCATTTTAAGGTCGGTCGAAATATCCTCGTGGCAGACTTTTTTTTTTTTTTTTTTATTTGTTGAGTGGGGCTTTTCTAAGGTCTTTATGAGCCTTGTAACACTGCGACCATTGCTGATCTATTGTGCTCGCCACCTACTATAGTTCTGCGCTAAGCCCCGTGTCATTCAAGAACCGCAGCAGGCTTTTGGCGCCAGATTGTTTTACCTCCTCAGGTTGGAGGTAGTGACCACCCAGGTGGTTGTATCTTTTACGCATCAGCGGGCCACACTCGCACATGAGGTGCTGGGGAGTTTCCTCTGCCCCTTGGCAGAACCTGCACATTTTTGTGTCTTTGAGCTTGAGGTTGAACATGTGTTTGTTCAGGCCACAATGCCCCGTGAGCGCCCTTACCAGTATGCGTAGATTGTTCCTATTTAGCGATAGGGCCTCACGGGCCGTCTTACGGTCGTAAGGCTTAATGAGCGCTTTGGAATGATTCAACCCTGGCGTGTTGTTCCAGTGGTTGACGGATTGTTCTAAACACATTTGTTTGAGCATTAGGTTTGCAAGGCTTTTTGGTACGCCACAGCAGGGTTCAGGGCCGTATAACGTTCCCTTTGCTCCCGTCCTAGCAAGTTCGTCGGCTTTTTCATTTCCCTCGATTCCTGCATGGCCGGGAACCCATCTTAGTATTACCCTGTTCTTTTCGCCCAGGGAATTCAGTAGTGATATGCAGTTTTGCACTAGCTTTGAATTAATGGTATTCGAGGCTAGTGCCATAAGAGCTGCTTTGCTATCCGAGTGGATATAGATACGGTGGTTGGCGTAGTCCTTTTGGAGGTTGATATCCGCACATTCAATAATGGCGTAAACCTCCGCTTGGAATATGGAGGCGTATTTTCCCAAGTTTACACTTCTTTTGAAGTTTGGTCGCTCTCCATATATACCACAGCCTACGTCGTGGCAGACTTAGTACATGTCAAAAAAGTTTTAGCACGATGTATGCCGAACTAAAATTGTAAATAATAGGTCACTTAGATACTTGGTATGATATCTGCTGTTTTAAGATTGGTAAATTAAACGGGAACGTCCAAAATAAAGTTTTAAATTTCCATATACGAGTAATATATTTAAAATTATTTACTCTATATACTATATCTAAATTAGATTCTGCAATGCATAATATGCTCTAGCAATTTCTTTTTCCATGTAATACTTTATTTAAATTGCAATACTTTGTATAATTCGTAATACCTTTTACAAACTTTATATAAATTGCAAATCCGAATGACTCTTATAAAAAAGTAATTAATAACTTGGCATTACAAAAAATCCACTAAATTATAAAAAAACATTTTAGGTCAGAAATGTCCTCTATTTGTTTCTAAGCACTGGTGGTTTTAACTTCGTTAACGAATTTGCTCAGCTTGTTGTAAATTTTTGGTCTGGCAACGTCGGAAAGTTTCTCGGACTTTGACAGCCTGTAGTTGACTGTCTGCAACTGGTTGCGAGATCGCGTCGGATAGTAATGGCTTCGGCAGATTTCCTAACATGTAGAAATCTGCCGGATTGTTTATCACATACATCGCTACCTCTAGTATGCACATAGATAGCGCGGTTAGTATTTTCACATCCCGAAAGGGTTGTCTGTCGGAGGCATCTTGTGATATACTGGCAAACGTTTACACGGCTCGTTTCTGCATAGCTAGGACGCGAACCCGGTCTAAAGCACAGCCCCAAAACTCCACGCCATACGACAGAAGGGCGTACACGTTTGAAAGTAGAACATACAAAGTGAATGAATATTCAAGCTACATCTCTGTCTTGATCAAAACTAATGCCTTGATCATAAACTTGGTCATAAACTAAAGCATCTTTATTTCCATATTCGTCTTCGTGAAAAAACATTAGACTAAAATTTCAAAGTCTCAAGATTTGTTTATCGCGCATCGAAAGCGACGCCAACCAAACTTGAGAATATCGGCAGCGTGTAGAGTGGGGGGAGGGACTACGGAGGGGGTATGTGAAACAACGTCCCGATGCGTCGCGTGGCCAACAAAGTAAAATCCATCACTTCGCCTGCAGGGAAGTGTGCGGCTTAGCACAGATGAAAGGGGGGGGGGGGGGGGGGGTAGATGACGTCGGCTTGACGTCACGTCAAGCCGACGCGTATGGCCTGTTTGAACGTTGGTGGTCCGAGTGATTTTGACGAAGCCTGGTAATTAGGTATACCAGCCGAAATGAACTGCCGCAGAAATGTACAGATACTTAGTTAAATTAATAGAGACTTACATATATTAAGTAAGCATATACATATGAAGTTTATAACGCCCGACGATTCGACGATGTAGCAACCGCTGTTATCCAGGGTAGACTAAAGTTCTGTCAATCGTCAACCGTTTTTCTGCGGGTAGGCGGCAAACTGATTATTTAATGTTTCATATTACGAAAGAATAAAAACAATCTTACGGTAAGGAGCCACCTTAATATCTAACAACCCTTATCTACATAACAGGTGACCGGTTTTTTTTATGTCACCCATACAAGTACTGACTACCCCCGACGCGCTTAACTTCGGTGATTTGATGGCAACCAGTATTTCAACATGATATTATAATAATAATGTCCTTATTGTGAGCTGTAAGTATGTAGGTCGTACAAAATCGATAGGTACTATTTTATGTGCTATACAGTTTACTATTTATTTTACTATAATTGAATATATTTTCACTTCGCAAGTTGAAGGAAAACAAATCTGAAAAGTATTAAGGTTTTAGACATATTAACAAAAATAACATTTATAATCAGAACTAGATACTATATATTATCTAGAAATTATTATAGTTGTATATTAGGTAAAATGTCACTTTGTATATAAATCAAAATGTCATCGTGGAATTATTAACTTATCTACGGTTTGTCAAATTTAGAGCTATAACGAAATATAAATAAATTTAGATTGTCTGAGAATTACAAAAAGAATATGTTATAATATTTATTTGTCATTATTGTTTAAAAAGTCGTTCACGCTCTAATAACATTTATTTTGAGCTAGTGCTTTAATGTCTGCTTGAATCCTGGTTGTTGCATTAATTTGATTTTGTGTGGAATAGCAGTAAAATATTATATAATACGACATAAGCTATGGACACATCAAGCTATGTGTCCAACCACGTACTAACATATTCGAAAATAATGCTAAAAAATCACGATGACATATTAATTTAGTAAAGAAATAAAGGTTTGTCCTATTTCATAATAATTTATTAATACTGCTACTAACCTGGATCACAAATTTTCCAAGAAAAACTTCCTTTTATCTCCGATTATCTGAAACAAAACAAAATAAACTACTTGATTAAATATTCAAAAATTCTGACACACGCTCTTTGAACCATATCTCTAAAGCCGGGTTTCATGCGCCTGTTTTTTCCAAAGAATACACAAAAAAACAATTGTTTTCATATACAAGCTGTCTCCTGCGTTTAAAAAATATTTCAGGTTTAAACAAAACTAAAGAAAACATAACAGAAATTAATAAGAAATGACAACTCAATATCAAAGGAAGGAATGGAATATAAGGACAAGCTAGGTAATGGATTAAAGGGGAAAGTTCCGTTAATTAAATATCTCCTAATAGATTGTATAAACCCGGTCAGGTTTTCGAGTTTTCGAGGTGCATGGGCTCAGAGTTCCATATTCGGGCCGCCTGCACTGAAAATGACTTAGACATGAAAGTTTATGAATGCTCAGGCATAGCCAGTAATAGATTACTCCGAGAGCGTAATGAAAGGTTACGGGATGAAAGCAAAGAGAAGAGAATACATAAATAAGAAGGCGTGTTTGAATGAAGTAGACGAAATGGTAGAGTGAAGTACACGAAATATTAGGGTCTGATAGGGAGCTATTCATGCCATTTTTATTAATATTTGACTTAATTATTTATTCTTATGAGTTATTGAGTATTATATAATTGCGATTTTTTATTCTGCCTGTTGACAATTGACTAATATTATCATTGACATTTTGTCAATATTTATATTTTTGTAACCATTTTTATTACTGTCTATAATTTGTGAAATTGTCAAATTATTCTGAATGATTAATAGCACGATATGTACGATAGAACGATAACACGAAAATAAATATGATAACTTTTGAAATTGTTTTTATATATAACGTAGAAAATCTGCGCTTGAATGTTCAACATTCTTGTATGTATACCTTACAATGTATGTATTTATAAACTCTTTATTTGCACTTAATTGTTATACAAAAAGCTTATTGCCAGATGGCAATGTCTTACAACTAACCTTAATATTTATGTACATAATCGGGTAGAAATTTAGATTATTATTGTAATTCTGGTTTATATTCATACCCGAGTAGTAATTTTGGCTTATTGTGACTGTGACTGCCAAGTGATGGAACTCAGCTGGTTTAATAATTTAAAAAAATCCGTTTTCCAAATAAAGGTCGATATGTTATCACTCTTTTTCAGAGAATAAACAAATCGAATATAACCAACCGTTTTGAATCCTTTCTAGTTTATTGAGTAGCTCCTCATTTGCGTCTAGGTAAGCAATATTTGTGAGTGTGTTTTTTTAAGATTGCAGCATTATTGAATTTACGTCCAATGTCCATCCATTTGCTTGCATTGATGAAGTGGGGCTGGGCAGGTCACGTCGCAAGACAGGATGACGCGAGGTGGCCGAAAAGGCTTGTCCAGTCGAGACCAAGAACCAGAAAGCGAGGCGTAGGGAGACCACAACTACGACAGCTGGACGACATCAGGAAATCAGTAGGGACCAACTGGCTGAGGGCAGTAGCTGACATACAGACATGGAAGAAGAAGGAAGAGGCAGATGAAAATAAAATGGAATAGAATGCAGATTTAGAATGCTGTGAAGGAGTAGAATAGGCATTTAATAATATACGAGCTGCAGTAACCGCAGTACTCATACTTAGCAATAAAAAGAAAAAGAAAAAGGAAACATCAAAGCCCACGAGAGTCACTTTGCTCACTCTTTGAGTAAGAAATCGTTTTCCTCCCCCACCCCCAAACATTCATCCTCCACCTCACTCTCCCCTCACATAAATACACTTTCCATTAAACTGATTGACACCAGACCCGGAGCAGGTTCAGCTTAAAGTTTTAATGGGATCCTTGATTTGCGCGCGAAAAGCGTTTTTTCCCTCACTTTTGTATTCGGTAAACAAAATTCTTATTCAATTCCCTCTTCGAAGGGCGGTCCCGCGTCGAACTTGCTGACGTTGAAAATAATAGAAACCTCAGATTTTGGAATCTCTTGTATCGCGAAGCCCGGCTCGGCCCGAAATTTCGACCCGATTTAAAATGTAATTGAATTGTGGAAACGGGACCGCTTCGTGAGGCACGAATGCCGTGAACATCGCACAAATTAAATCGTTCAACGAATTTCAATGTTTGGTCGACCCTTTCGCGTTGTTTATTTATAAGCGGTTACATTGAGGCGGATTAAATATTTATATGAACGTTTCTTTCAAATCTGCATATAAATCAAAATTTCTGGTACCTAGTTGAAAAGCGACTTCAAAAAAATATATATTTACCTTTATAAAAGGTAATTATATCTTTGGCTAAAGGCATTGAAGCCGAAGGCAATATAATCCTGCAGAGACTGTGAGAGTGGCCACCCTTCACTAGACTCCAATTGCTCATGAGTGAAGGGTGGTTCTCATCAAAGGGTTTTCTCCATATTAAAAGTCGATGTCGTTGAAGTTGAAGTATTTATTCAGAAGGTATGCGATGGTTGCCAGTTCGTAACGCCTTGATTGATAAGTCGCAGAAAGTGTGTAGTGTGTGCTCGAAATATATGTCGCAGTTGCGTAGTCGCGGAGTGAGACTTGAAGATCGGTATCGCGGATAATGTAGAGACTGCTTGATGATGATGATAACGAGGTGTAAACGCGCTGTGTGCTCACTGGAGGATGATGATGATGTGTAATCGCGCTAACTGTCCACTAGAGGATGATGAATGATCGATCGAATGTATGGCTTTATATATCGTGTGTATGATGCAATGTTCAATGCGTGGGGGAAAACTAAGTGTGTCAAATTGAATCGATCAGAAGAAATGAAATTAGTCATCGGCTGAGTGTGCGTTATTTGTCGAAATTATATAGAATTCAATGCTAGTTGACGCGTGTTATATTAAGTGTGTTTGCAGTTTCGATTCTAGAGAATTTACTTCTTTTGTTGACTGATATGTGGGCGAAGTCCTCACAAGACTATGTCACCTGTTATAATTCGTTTGCCCCGCCAGAAAGAAATCCAAATTTGCCATGCGTATATTGCCACCCTCGCAAAATAATGGAGTCAGATGTAATTACCTTTTACGAACGAAAATCGATGTAAATGCGAGGGAACCCTCTCGCCAGTCTCAAATTTACTATTCGCCGGAACACTGCGTTTCCTTCTCTGCGACGCCTCCGTTTTGAACGCCAACGGTACCTACACCAAACACCGCAACGGCAGTTGTCAACAGTCGGCACTGACCACACGGACTACACAGTCTCTGTAAAATACTTAATTATTATATAAATAAAATGCACAATAGAAAATAGTACTTTAAATTAAATTGTTAAGTACGATATTGCTTTCAAATTTTTTAAAATGTCTTTATGCACATACATATTGATTTTAAGCACATACACCCGGATGGATTTGTTGAGAATATCAATCTTTCTAATCGACTTTAAATTTATCAGGCAATTGGAAAGACAGGTTGCTTGGAACTTGGGCATACATATGTATATGATTAGTTGGAGTTAATGGGTTTTATTTCTGGTATCATGCCGATGTACTTCCTCGTGGGATATTTCCGAACTCATTGCAATAGAACTCGCAAAGAGCTTATTGAGCATAAAATGCATATACAGTCAAAATTCTAGAATGTACACGACGTGACTGCTAAGGACCAACACAGTGGGTGTTGGTCCTCAGCAGTAATGTCATCAGCATCAGTCATCGCAAGTATGGCTCTTCTCCGTAGCATGAACACACAGTTTGATGAGTGCTGCAGTACGCCATAGAAGAATATGTGATGCAAATGTGATTCAACCAGCGCTTTATAGGCTGAATCACCTCAGGTCTATCCATACAACTCCTGATGCGTAGCAGGCTAGCGAAAGTTAAGAGGTTCTTGTGGAAGGCTACTCCAGGTAAGACTCTCGTGTCTCAGGCCTCAAACCTGGTGGACCGGTTTCTCCCGGCGAGATTGCATCCCGGCCTCACTGGACGGTTTTGCACACCGTGCGGCGATGCCTATCGGTTGTGCATTCTGACTAATTGCTGAAGGAGTCTGGAGACTATAGAAATACACTGTCTCCTAAGCAGCGGGGGTGGACGTTAACCTGTTGTTAAGCAACTCTTAAAATGACCTTGGGCCACTCGATTCCGTGTGGTACTACGGGCAAAGAACGCTCGGGTCCGCGATAAAATCTAAATTACCGATGTAATACAACAGGTAGAGGTCGCGTAAACGAGTTCAGACGCGTAACCAGTCGGGAAGACGGAGGTATCCTGAAGGTTAATTCCAGGCGGAGATATCCTATCAACAATGGTAGTTAGGGGGCGAGGCTGCCCGCTGGGTGAGCTAGACAGTATTATAGTTTGTCTTTGTCTCTGAGTCTTCTACGCTCATCCCACGGCTGAAAGAATGATTACATTTCTATATATCAGCCTGGGGTGACGGGTCCGCCCGTTGTAGTCGACACCGCCCTACTATCCGACTCTCGGGTTTACTTTATTATTTCTTTGTCAATGTATTTCGAGTAAATATTTGTGATTAATATCATTAAGAATTTGGCTTTCATTTTACTTTTCCGGCTCACCAACCGACGAGGAGGGAAAGTATTGTGGACGCGCTAACCTTTTTTTCGAGAGTACGGCGCAATATCCATTTTGTACCCCCCTGAGACGATTAAGCCCATTTCCAGTAAAAAGTCTATCTGTGTGTCGTCTGTCTGTCTGTCTGTCTGTATGTGTATTTGTCTGTCTGCCTGTGTGTGTACGTGTATTCATCCGCGATAGCGCCCGATTGAGCTGAAATTTGGTAAGCAGGACATCTGTGTATGTCTGTGTGTCGTCTGCCTGTCTCTCTGTGTGTATATCTGTCCGCCTGTGTGTCTATGTGTATTCCTTCACGATAGCGCCCGATTGGGCTGAAATTTGGTAAGCAGGCATCTGTGTGTATATCTGTGTGTTGTCTGTCTCTCTCTCTCTCTCTCTCTGTGTCTGTCTGTCTGTGTGTATGTATGTATTTCTTCACGATAGCGCCCGATTAAGCTAAAATTTGATAAGGAGGCGTCTGTGTGTATGTTTGTGTGTCGTCTGCCTATATCTCTGTGTGCCTGTTTGTCCGCCTGTGTTTCTGTGTGTAGTCCTCCACGATAGCGCCCAATTGAGCTGAAATTTGTTAAGCAGGCATTATTTGGTCATGGCAATAGTTGAAATGATTATGGCTGAAATCTGTCCACCAATTTTGCAACTTGGTACACAGATGCCTTGTTAGGTTAGGTCACATTGTAATTTTTTTGTTGAAATATCTTATATACAATCTTAATTGTATTACGGAATGTATGTAAATGTATTACGGAATATCTTATATACAATAAGGTTTAAATTCCGTAATACATTTTGAACAAATATTAACGCCGTCCGTTGGCGCTTGGCGCAACTCCGCCCTTAGCCAAAAACGAACCGCCCCGCCAGAGGCGGTTGCAATGGAACCCAGCCGGGTTCGTCGGCCGGCCGAGGGAAGGTGCTCATCGATTTTATTTAAGAAATTAATATTCAGATGAAATCAGTCCTTGGATACTTACCGGTAAAGTCTTGGGGTGACTTAACCGATTTTTTCCTTTCAACTCATGTCGAGTAAATATTTTTTAAATATGTAATTAAGAATCTCGCTTTTATTTATCCTGTCTTATAATAATCGATATAACAATAAAATGTCTGCCTAATAATTTGACATATTTTTGATTTTTAAAACTACTTCTTTCTTTATCTTTAATTTTAATTCCTTCTATAATCTATTTTTCTTAACGATATTTCACGTTTCTTTAAATGCGTTTGAATACCTAATCTCTTTTCTTTAGTTTTTTCTTGTAATTTTAATAAATATTTTCTGGTACGCCTGCCTTAGAACAGGCCTAGGCCTAGTACGGCGGTGTTGACCTAGTGCTCAAGATGCTGAAGTGTGCTTTAGTTTTCGCTATTTGTCCAATCACGTTTTTTTCTGTAATGCTACAGGAATGTATATCTCGTGCTTTACTTTTAATAAACAAAATTAAAAATATATTTTTCTCATAATAATGTGTTACCAACTAGGGTTGCCGACTACAGCGGGCGAGTCCGTCACCTCAGGAAGTTTTAACGATTAGTCGTTCTATCTCCCTGGATTGATCGCAGAAGACTTGGACAAAACAGTCCACCGTCTAGCTCCGCCACAAACCCGTAAGAGGCCAACGCCTTAACCGCGAGATAGCCAGGAGTCTTACCCGGCGGGCTTACACTCACGCCCTTACTTCCAATTGTGACCAGATTACTCCAGTCTCTCGATTGGTTACGAGTTCGAGGTCGCTTGCGCGGTAGCGTCCATTGCCCGGCTGGTCACCCAGGATCGGATAGCCGATGGTCGTTTCAAGAGCAGTCGAATAATGTGTTACCAACTTGGGTTGTCGACTACAGCGGGCGAACCCGTCACCTCAGGAAGTTTTAACGATTAGTCGTTCTATCTCCCTGGAGTTAGCGCAGAAGACTTGAGGACAAAACAGTCCACTATCTAGCTACATCACAAGCCTGTAAGAGGCCAACGCCTTAACCGCGAGATAGCCAGGAGTGTTACCCGGCGGGCCTACACTCACGCCCTTACTTCCAATTGTGACCAGATTACTCCAGTGTGAGCAGACGCCGTAAGGTCCGCAACCACCCCCGCTCTATAGGAAACAGTACTGCTTCCAGACTCCCCCGACTGTTAGTCAGAGTGCACAGTCGATTGGCTTACGCTGCACGGTGCGCAGACCGCCCAGGAACACCAGAAGGTTGATTCCCAGGGGAAACTAACCATAAGGCCAGAGTCTTACCCAGGCTCCCACTTCATGCGTGGAGGCCGTCGGATAGGTGTTGACCCGTGAGTGTGACCAACCCTGAACAGAATGGGTCTTCGTGGCCAAATCAGCAAGGGCCCATTAACTCCCAATGTGTTACCAAGTATATCTCAAAGAGACACTGCTTACTACAGCACGTCAGGCGTAAAAGGACATGGACAAAGCTTCTAATCGCACGTATCCCTCCGCCGTATCCGTACGTGACGGAATCGAATAACCGTTTCCTGTGACGTCAGCATAATGTTACAGCTAGTTGCAGTTTGCGCGGGAAAATGCGGACGCAATGGCGACGCCCGCGAAGGAAGCGCGGCGTCGCTTCAGGAAATAGCGGCGTCAGTGCGCCGCCCACCGGAGCGCGGCGTCGCGACGCCTATTTATTCAGATGTGATCCGTTGTCGCTTTGCTGTCGCTCGCAGGAAATTAAACAGCCAATTGTTGCCCGGGTTCCAGGGCCGGAGCGGGCGGCGGCGACGCGCGACGGCACCTGAAACACTTTCAGGGCGCGCGGAAAAAAGGCAATCGCGTAGGAAATCGAACTGCGGAATTGCGTTCGTGTTTAAAATGCTTCATCTCGAATTTAAAGTACATGATTCGCTGTAAAGATCAAAAGTATTGAATTAAGTAAAGTATACCCTCACATATTGTCGTGCTATAAAATGAATTTCAGCCCTAAGATAAATATGGAAAAATATGAAACCCCTACCCCCTACTCAACCTCTCTCACCCCCCCCCCCCGTGAAAGTGATTATGTAATTATGATCGTAAATATAGTATATTTGTAGATAGTATTTCCGTGATTAAAATGGTAATTTTCCAATATTTTATTTATTTATTTATAAAGAAAAGCACATTTTTTCACTGCAGTACATTGTAACATTAATACTAGAGGCTTAAATGTAAATAGTAGTAAAATAAAAAATTCCGCAGACCACATTTTTTTTCAAATCAATGCCGCCTAACTAGGCCTCGGCCCGTTTAAAGGCAAGCGACCCAAATAAACAGTGGCTTGTGCATACTTTAGACTACCTACTTAATTTTAAAAATATGCTAGGCATCAAATAATATAAAAAAATAACTAATAACAATAAACAATGGAGGTACAACTACAACACAACGGGCGGACCCGTCACCTCAGGAAGTTTTGAAGATTGTTCGTTCTATCTCCCGTGAAGTGAGCCCAGAAGACTTAGGACAAAACAATCTACCGTCAAGCTCCGCCACATGCCCGTAAGAGGCCAACGCCTTATCCACGAAATAGCCAGGAATGTTACCCAGCGGGCCTACACTCACTACCTTACTTCCAGTTGCGATCAAATTACTCCGGTCTCTCGACTGGTTACGAGTTCGAGGTCGCTTGCGCGGTCCTCTCCCTTGCGTAGCGGTGAAATGGTGTCGACCGAATCTATCGCGGACCACGGCATCCTTAGCCCGGCTCTTTAGCCGGACAAAGGAGTCGCCGTAAGGTCAGCAACCACCCCCGCTCTATAGGAAACAGTACTGCTTCCAGACTCCTCCGACTGTTAGTCAGAATGCACAATCGATTGGGATACGCCGCACGGTGCGCAGACCGTCCAGGAGCGCCAGAAGACTGACTCATAAGGGAAACTAGCCCTAAGGTTAGAGTCCTTACCCGGGCTCGCGCTTCATGCGCGGAGCTGTCAACTACGACGAGCGAACCCGTCACCTCAGGAAGTTTTAACGATTGATCGTTTTATCTTCCGTGAAGTGAAACGCAGAAGACTTGGACAAAACATTCCACCGTCAAGCTCCGCCACATGCCCGTAAGAGCCAACGCCTTTTTTTTCTTTTACCCACAAGGCAGTGGTTCCCAAAGTGGGTGCCGCGGCACCCTGGGGTGCCACGGAGAGATATCAGGGGTGCCGCGAGGCGCCCCTGATATCTCTTGCACACGTCCCTTTTGTACTACTGTAGCTCGCGATGGCTCTCCTGTGGCAATGTTCTTTCTCGTACGTTTGAACTGCGACAAGAAATTCACACTTTCCTGGAAGAAGATGATCATGTGAACGCCAACAATTTCGCGGATGAAGACTTTCTGCTGAAACTGGCATACTTATACGACATATTCGAAAAACTAAATGTCTTAAATCTGTCTCTACAGGGCCACAATATGCACATAATTAAGCTTGTAGAGAAGATTTCATCATTCAGGAAAAAACTACAACTGTGGAAGATAAAAATGAGTGATGATGGAGGCAAAGATTGCTTTCCAATATTACAACAGTACATGGCCCATAGTGGAGCTAAGGTTTCACATAACTTGCAGACCCTTTTCACAGAACACCTATCACAGTTAACTGACTGGTTTGCAAAGTACTTCGCAGAAGACCAAGTGGAGAAGTTTGCGTGGATCCAAGATCCATTCCGTGCTCAAACTCCACAAGATTTTACAACGCAAGAAAAAGAAAATCTAATTGACCTCTCGAGCGACAACAGCCTAAAAACAAAATATGCTTGTTCAGATTTGACGGAGTTTTGGTTATCAGTCGAAAATAAATATAGAAACAGAAATGAGAGTAGCTGTATCAAGCCTTATTCCCCGATTCCAAAAATTGTGCAATGAGCAGCAGGCTCACGCGTCGCACTAAACACACACACCTCAAGAGTATGTGGAAGGTTTTTGTAATTATATTTGCATTTTCTTTGTATTTTCATGTATGTTTGTTTACCTACCAATAAATGTACTTGTTCATTTTAAATACGAGTTGTATTAGATTCTTACCTGGTTTCTTCTTCATAGACGTACAAGTATGAAATATAGCTATTACAGATAGATATTATATGACTAGGGTGCCGTAAGACAATTAAAATTTTCTAAGTGTGCCACGGCTTGGAAAAGTTTGGGAACCCCTGCCACAAGGCATAATAATATGCCTTTTCGTGGAACCCGCCTTGTTGCCTATTGGTACCATCTTCTAGATGTGCATTTGTAGCATCACGCAGTCAAACACTCAGGCGGTCACCCATCCCAGTATTGACCGCGCCCGCCTTATCCGCGAGATAAACAGGTATGTTACCCAGCGGGTTTACACTCACGCCCTTATTTCCAATTGCGACCAGATTACTCCGGTCTCTAAATTGGTTACAAGTTTAAGGTCGCTTGCGCGGTCCTCTCCCTTACGTAGCGGTGAAACGGTGTATATTGAATCTATCGCGGACCACAGCATCTTTTGCCCGGCTGTTCACCCAGGATCGGGTAGCCGATGGTTGTTTCAAGAACAGTCGCCGAAAGGTCCGCAACCACCCCCGCTCTATAGGAAACAGTACTGCTTCAAGACTCCCCCGACTGTTAGTCAGAGTGCACAATCGATTGGCTTACGCCGCACGGTGCGCAGACCGTCCAGGAGCGCCAGAAGGTTGATTCCTAGGGGAAACTAGCCAGATTCCTGCCCGGGCTCACACTTCATGCGTGGAGGCCGCCGGATGGGTGTTGACCCGTGAGTGTGACCAACCCTGAACAGAATAGGTCTTCGTAACCAACTGGCCACTGTAGGTACAAGTTAGTTATTAATCCAAAAACTAAGTCTTCTACATGTAAATGCGTCTTTTAGTCTGGCAGTTTTAGAAATAATATCTAAAACATACCCATCCTATAATGTTTAATAAGAAAGGTGGTGAGTATAATAAGAAATGATTTAGTATTTTCCTAAATACGGCGGAATTAAAAAATATGTGTCGCTTGTATATGAGATATTCTAACCGAAATTTCACAATGTGATTTCAGCCCAACGACGCATCTGTGTACCGAATTTCAAGTATCTAAGTTTAAAATTTCGAAATTAAAGTGTGACTAGTGCCAAGCCCGTAAGACCGATTTCAACCACTATTTTTCAAACCCTTGCCATGATCAAATGATGCCTGCATGCCAAATTTCAGCTCAATAGGATGAAGCGTTTGGGCGCTATCGCGGAGGAATACACACAGACAACTTGGGTTGTCGACTACAGCGGGCGAGCCCGTCACCACAGGAAGTTTTAACGATTAGTCGTTCTATCTCCCTGGAGTGAGCGTAGAAGACTTGGGACAAAACGATCCACCATCTAACTACGCCACAACCCGTTAGAGACCAACGCCTTACCACGAGATAGCCAGTAATGTTACCTGGCGGGCAACACTCGCGCCCTAACTACCAATTGTGATTTCTCCGGTCTCTCGATTGGTTCCGAGTTCGAGGTCGCTTGCGCGGTCCTCTCCCTTACGAAGCGGTGAAACGGTGTATACCGAATCTATTGCGGACCATGGCGTCCTTTGCCCGGCTTTCACCCAGGATCGGATGGCCGATGGTCATTTCAAGAGCAGTCGCCGTAAGGTACGCAACCACCCCCGCTCTATAGGAAACAATACAGACACACAAATGTGCGTTCACAATACTTTCCCTTTGCCGGGAAAGTAAAATAAATCTAGTAGGTAGATTTTTATACGAAGCTGCTTACGCTAATAAATAAAGGTTTATACACATAGACCCTTCAAGCAATGGAATGAGCGAGCGCGACGATATGTTTGAGAGCGCAATGCAAGAGACTCACTTGGGCGGAAACCCGCTCTAGCGATTATGACGTCATCAAGACCGCATCCGCAGCCGCATAGCACGACCGTGGAGGCGCGGTCGCCAACTAAGTCAACCTGCGATATATGTATTATGTATATATCGGTCCCGCAAGACTCCCGTCATAATCATAGTCAAATAAGGAATTTTAAGAGGCTGCTCGAGCTCAACAGATATAGTAAGGGACTCTTAGTATTCAGTATTCAGTATTCAATTTATTCATTCAGAATATACAATAAAAGCATGAATTATGAATTAAAGCTAATTATCGCATATTATAATTCGTCAGTTGCTAGAAATATATTAATATATGTAGATACATATAAAACTATTAAAGCATAAACATTAATTCGATAATAGCGCTGACTAAAGTCGGCTTTACACGGCAGACAAAAAAAAATTCAAAGAAATAGAGCTGAATCCATGTAGGTACATGAGTATACATATAAAATAGATAATTATAATAAGAATGTTAATAGTGATATTAGGCACTTTATACAAAAATAATCACACAATAGAAAATATCAAAACAATATTGGAAAAAACAACGTACATGTATATGATCAGGTATGTTACGTTACACATTGTAATTTACATATTAAATATTAAATTCGTAATATTATTATTAAACAATAAGAACTAAAATGAGGTACCTAAAAGTTACATATTAATGTTATTCCCGTTTGAAAGAATTGGCATGTTCAAAAAAATCAGCCAGCTTATAGAAAGCATGTGTGGATTGCAGATTTGTTTAATAAATCTTTTAAACGCCTTTTTTCCATCTTTCTTGTGGAGAGTGGTAGCTGGTTAAAGAGCTTATAGCTCAAATATCCAAAGGACTTTTCTGTCTGCGTAAGGCGTACTTTAGGCAGGATAACATCATCACGTTTGCGTGTATTGTGGGAGTGCATATTCCCGTTTACCCCTTGTTCGTTAATAGTTGATTTAGCATATAGTAAACATTTAAAAATATATTCAGACGTAAAAGTCAGTATTTTGTACTTAAGAAAGTATGGTTCGCAGTGCGTGTCACGGGATACTCATACAATTGCTCTCAGTGCACTTTTCTGTAAAACGAAAACCCTACAACTGTCTGTGGCATTCCCCCATATCAGTATACCAACCATAAGTCATTTTAGAATGGAAACAGGCATGATACGCAGTTATTGCAGCGATTTCGCCGACTAAGAATTTAATCTTTTTTATTGCATATACTGCCGAAGAAAGCACACTACACAGTTCATTAATATGGGTGTTCCAGCTAAGGTGATGATCGATCATGATACCTAGGAACTTTGTCGATTTGCTTAATTCTAGAGTACTGTTATCTAGAGTTATATTGAATGGTATAGCAGACGATTTATATTTTGAGGAGAAGTGCATAGTTACGTTTTTTTGCATTAAGCAAGAGGTTATTCTCTGTGAACCACTAACTTGCTAGGTTTAACGCATGGTTGGCATTGGTCATTAGGTCGGTAAGATTTTTATCGTGAAACAGGAAACTTGTATCATCCGCATAGATCAATGTTTTGGTGTAGGCGGGTAAGCCATTGCCTACATCATTAATAAAAAATAAAAATAACAATGGACCAAGAATCGATCCCTGGGGAGCTCCGCAGGATATCGGTTGAGGTGTAGATCTAAATCCATCTATTTCTACTACCTGTGACCTGCCTGTTCGGTAGGATTTCATCATATTATTGGCTTTGCCCCGAATCCCATAACTGTTTAATTTATTGAGCAGTATTTCGTGAGGAAGTTAAACATAATTTAATCTAATGTGTCATTTGAGTTACACGACAATTTAAATTTTATAATAAATTCCGAAAATAACAGTAGGTGTGACGTAGCCCCATTTTTTTTAACGAAACGGTATAACTGAATCACGTTTCGGCGCCAGTTTTATTGAAATTCCTCAATATTCGCAATTCAGCAGCGCATAAAAGATTCAGTGAAAAGTGCTGTTTTACCCGCAGCACAGCGTCCGATTCGATTTTTGCGTGGACGGCGGCGAACATTGCGCATTCGTGGTAATATATATAATTTTCTATGTTACTCGCTTTTAGTGCTACGGCCTAAAAATATACCCAAATAACTAAACTAAAATGCGCATGCAGTTCGTGCGTTTATGATATAGAGGTAGTATATTTCGTGAGTGTTGAAAGTTTTATAATGGTCGTATTTCGTCGTAAATTAGTATGAGAAAGAGAGTTTCTTATCTAGTCCCCTGTTGTTCAGATGTTACTGTTTTTGGTGCAAGGTCACGGATTAACATTTATTTATTTCTCTCACGCTGTTTAATATACTTGGAAAGTTATTTCTGCCTAATTCTCTATCAAATAATACCCATTTGGGATCAAAATCTATTCTGTTACCATTAGTTTTAAGAACTAGTAGTAATCAAACATTTCAGCAAAATAAGCAAGAAGTTATAAAAAAAAATACCCCAACGATGCGGTATTTATAGAGAGTTACCAAACTTCGAAAGACGCATAATTATTCCATATTCCAAGCGGAGGTATACGCCATTATTGAATGTGCGGATATAAACCTCCATAAGAACTACGCCAACCACCGTATCCACTTGGATAGCAAGGCAGCTCTTATGGCACTAGCCTCGAATACCATTATTTCAAAGCTAGTGCAAAACTGCGTATCACTAATGAATTCCCTGGGCGAAAAGAACAGGGTACTTTTAAGATGGGTTCCGACCATGCACGAATCGAGGGAAATGAAAAAGCCGACGAACTTGCTAAGACAGAAGCAAAGGGAACGTTATACGGCCCTGAACCTTGCTGTGGCGTACCGAAAAACCTTGTAAACCTAATGGTCAAAAAATATATGTAGAACAATCCGCCAACCACTGGAATAATACGCGAGGGTTCAACTATTCCAAAGCGCTAATTAATGTTTACGATCGTAAGACTGCCCGTGAGGCATTATCGCTAAATAGGAACAATCTACGCATACTGGTGAGGGCGCTCACGGGGCATTGTGGCCTGGACAAACACATGTACAACCTCAAGCTCCGGGACATGAAAACGTGCAGGTTCTGCTAAGAGGCAGAGGAAACTCCCCTGCACCTCATATGCGAGTGTGGCCCGCTGATTCGTAAAAGATACACCCACTTGGGTTGTCATTACCTCCAACCTGAGGAGGCAAAACAATCTGCCGCCAAAAGCCTGTTGCGGTTTTTAAATGACACGAGGCTTAGCGCAGAACTATAGGTGGTAACACAATAGATCAGCAATGGTCGCAGTATTACAAGGCTCATAAAGACCTTAGAAAAGCCCCACACAACAAATAAAAAAAAGATGTTGAATCAGGTTTCTCTGCAGTTTTGTCGCCCCAAATGGGACATAACGCATTTACTTAAATTAGATATAACATTCAATAGATAGAAAACTCTATCCACAAGTGGCGTGCGTGTGGATAGAGATAGATAAAAATGATAGATAGAGATGGATAGAGGAAAATAGAAAACTCTATCCACAAGTAATATGGAGATATTAATAGATGGAATAATATTGAAATGAGACATATACAATGCCATCTATTAGACTATTTGAACATTAAAGCGCTTAATTATTATGTATTGAAATCTGTATACCAAATTAAAATTGATATTCTAATATAATTATTAAAATAATATGAGCTATGATTTTAATTCTTTTGAGATAGGATACCGTATAGGCGTGTTTAGAACGCCATATATTGGGCTACTGAATATAAGAGAAGATTAATCAATGTTTAGATCTATGAGTGTCACCTACACGTTGCGTTTCATAGTAAAATCATAGCATCCAAAACGTAGTACGGCATTGAACAATCTAATAACCTATATATTATTATGTAATCGATGGTGGTGGAAAGGACGCATTTCCGAAAGGCCTGTTTGTTTTATGTAGGTAGTTGTGTGCCGACGTTCGATATGCCAACGCATTCAGGTGTTGTCGAATTTCCTGTCGAATATGACAGGCAATAAAAGCGGCAGTTACTAGCAGGGAAAACAAACAAAGCGGCGCGAGGGCGCCCGGCTTGTTGCCAAAAAGAGTGCAGCGCGTTTGCGTTACAGCGTTTTGATGTTTACGCCGCCCCCGGTTGTTTGATGTTGATTGACTACCCATTGCGCGAAAAGCACTTTTATAAACCCGCGGGGATAGCGCTGTTTTCCTCCGCGGCTCGCGGGTCCACCAATGCATAGCAAGTGGGCGCAATTGCATACCAGTAGGGTGTTCAACGTTTTTAACGATTTTTGTGGACCTCGCCGAAACGTTAAGAGGCCGTATACGAAATCGATGTGGGCCGTGATACCTCTATAATCAATGGTATAATATAACTATAGGTAGGTAGGATTTTTGGAGCCAAAGAGGTACGTCCACCCTTTGGAAGCGCTCGGCGGGGACTAGCTGACTTGAGGCGTGAATCGTATCATAGGCGAGTGTCATAACGCGAGAATTAGATTGTTTTAAAAGAGTTTATTGCCAATTTCAATTAATGTTTTGCATTGCATTTTTTGAGGAAATGGATTGCTATTGAACTAAAGTTTATTTCTATTGTTTTTATTTTATGAACGAGAGTTCTAAAAGGCCAAAATCAAAAGCATTTCTTCGCCCATTTTCTAAAAAAATTGACAAAGTTAAATATTTTTTTTATCGACAATTTTATATGAAAGTAGTAAAAAGTGATTCACTTATTATATAGAGGACTTTGACAACAATACATAGTATTTTTTTTATACCGTTTAGATGTCAAAACGATTCGTAAATATATTATATTCTAAACCGCTTACAGCAAAAATTCACAAACAGTCGCCGGTTTAAGGTCAATTAATGAAAATTCTATAATAATTTTCAAAAAAGTAGCTCACTCATTAGACAATAATATAAATGATATTATATGTTGTGCAATAAAACTTATAGAAATACAGTATTTTAACCTTAAATTCACGTCTGCAAAATTACGTAAATTTACGAAATGCGCAAAATTTCGTGTACGGCCTCTTAACATAAAGTTTTATTTTTGGTTGAGTCAATTTTTTCTCTTCACAAGACTGCCCGAAATGTGAGTGTTATGTGCTGAGGATTCATAAATGTATGTTTTTCGTTTCTTTATTTGTTAAAACAATGCAAAAGCATATATCGATTCAAAATTTTACAGGAGAGCTTTTTGAAAGTATAGGTATAATAATCTCGAAACAGATGAAGAAATAATTTTAGTTTATATTTTTAATCTATAGTATATGTATTTTGCTATAATAATATTTATATTTATTTATTAGTATTTTATGTATTAATAAAAAAAACCGACAAGAGGTGGTACTTACCACATTTTTATACGGTAATATAATAATGTATGTAGTAGTTACCACATTTTCATTTTTATTATATTATTTATATTTTATTTTGTTCTCATCTTCCTACTTTTAGAAATTGTTATAAGAGTAAATAAAACCATTAAGCATGTATAGGGTAAAGCATGCTTTGGACAATATTGTATCAACTGATGATAACACATATTTATGCATTTTATGATGATTTAATTTTGATTAGATATCAATAGTGGTAAATGATTATGCAACATTATCATTTCAAAAAACATTGTTTGATGCACTTACCGCAGTTTTTTACGAAGAAGTATTCGAAGCCTTGGTTGTTAGATGCTTACCACATTATCACAGAATGTGGAGATCAATATATTGGATGTCATGTAGTACTTAACTCATTTTCGTAAAAAAAGTCACTTAACACATTTGCATTCTAAGCCATCGATATATGAAAAAGGGAAAACTTACTTTGTGACTGTTTGAGACCCGCAGGGAAAAGGTAGCTGAAATTATTACAAATATCCTCGTTTAAAACGACAACTTATCATTTAATCAATTTTATCAATTTATGGGCATTACAATTATATATTACTAATAATTACGTGTATGTAAATGTAAATAATACAAGTAGGTAAATGTATATATTTATACATAAATGAGAATAATATATGTATAATGTTTAATATTATATAAACATGTAAAATATTACCATAGTTTTTAATTGCAGTATAAAATTACGTGCACATCTTAATTTAAAATAAAAGAATCTACCCTAGTACGGGTATTAACCTAGTTGGGTAGTTTTTAAGACATAATTTTTATACTACTTTCTCTTAAATAAACCATTATTATTATTATTTATAATTTTATTTATTTATTTATTTAAGTAATTCAAGAATAATTTAAAACAATTTTATCTTAGGAACTATGCATTAAATATTTTAAACATTGAATAAATAGCAGAAAATTAATACATAGCAAAGTCCAGTGACAACGCCACCTAACTAGGCCGGGACCTGTTCTAAGGTGAACGTTTAATTTTGTGCGTGCTTGTTCATAATTGTGATTATTACAAAAAACAAAATATTTTTGTAACAAAAAAAATAAAAAAAAATTGTAATAAAATAATTATTTGATCACAAAAAAATAATGCTGCAACAACAACCTTAAAAACTATTAAATACTTAAAATTAGGAGTAGAAAATAAACATGTAACTAAGATTAAGAATATATATACACATATATACATACATACATACACATACAGATATATTTAAAAATAATAATATTAAATACAATAAAAAGTAAATTTAATATGATATAAAATATAGTAGGTATAACATAAAATTCTAAATATTAATGTGTTCGAATTAGTATATTAATATATAATGTCCAATATTTTTGTGATTTTTTGTCGTCCCTCTTTTATAAGCCAATTTGTAAGTAGCCTTTTACAGTGGGTCTTATTTTGCGTCGATTTTATATCACCAGGAAGAGCATTGAAAAACCTTGGGGCTATGAATGTATAGGAGCGCTGACCAAAAGCAGTATTCCCTATGGGTACTATTATATTGCGGTCTTTGGAATACCTCGTTCTTATGGTACTTTGAGAAAAAATATTTATTTGGTCAAACTTAGTATAGGAGAGTGTGGCTTTTAAATATAGTTGCTTGGTATCCAACACATTATATTCCTTGAAAAGATCTTCCGAAGGATATCGATACGGCTTTCGCATGAGAATCTTTGAAATCGACTTTTGTGCAATATCTAAGGGGTAAAGAATGGCCTTAGAACAACCGCCCCATCCTATCACCCCGTAGCTCAAGATACTTTCACACAATGCATAATAAACGCTTTTTAGTGTTCTCGGGTCTAAAATATTTCTTACCTCTTTGAAGGTATATCCCAGTTTACGAACTTCACCATAACTTCTAAGCGCTTGATCTGATTTAGAAGTGTTTCGTAATGCTATAATCGCTTTGTCCTCCCGAGTGTCATAGGGTAGGTGCCGCTACCCCTTGCTCTTATATAAGGAGAAAGCAGCGTATTTATTATAAATCGTCGCATTACGCAATGCGTGTTGAAATTCATCATTTGACAATTTAGTTTTTTTTCGTTCTTTATCTTTGCGACCGCCAGGAATAGATTCGGTAGACCTAGTAACGAAGAGAAATATTTTAAATACTAATTAAGCAAAATAAATTATTTAAAGTGTTTAATTATTACACTCCACAAAATATTAGCGATTTTTAAAGAACCGTTTTTGGTTCTTACGAATTTATTTTAATCAAACATTTTGAAAAATTATAAAACTACGAAATTTTACTCGAAAATAATACCTCCAAAATAATACCTCCAAACCCCCAATACAGTTTGTGCGGGATGGCTCTAAAGGCAAAAAACATTTAACTACAAAACCTTTCTCAATAATCGAGAAAGCTACAGATTGGATTCTGGAGGTTGATTCGGTCTCTAAGCAGTATAAATTCCCTGAAAGTCTCGGATGCACAGCCCTCCGTCCAGATATAACTCTTTACTCTCTATCTCGGAAGGTGGCTCTTATTGTAGAATTAACTGTTCCATGGGAATCAAATATCCCAAAAGACCACGAGTACAAATTAAATAAATACCATGATCTTGCAAATGCCGTAACCCGGAACGGCTTCACTGTTCACCTTCACGCGGTGGAAGTTGGCGCTCGTGGCCTGCCAGCTAAATCTCTATTTCACCTCTTTAAAGATCTTGGCCTTTCCAGAAAAATAATCAACTCTTTCTTAGAAAAATTATCTAAAACTGCGATTTGCGCATCTCAAATTCTATGGCTTCGAAGGGGGAGTGAATGGGTGGCAAGGTGCACGCTCACATGTGGCAAGACAGCTGTCCTAAACCTACCACAGCCGGTTCGTAAGTCCGGAATCCACTGCTCACCCCCCAGAAGTGTAAAAATAGTATTATGATGGGCCCGACTCCGGTCGGTGAATTCCATGGCAGCTCCGTTTGTATTTATTTATATATATATTAATGATGAAAACCCTGTTTTTTTATTCCACTATCGCTTTTAAGAGCCCGTTCACATATTTTTTCCAGAAAGGCAAGAAAAGTGGATTTTTGGCGTTCTAATTCCAAGAAATAAAGAGATTTCTACAAACTTTAATTACTGAATTACCTGGACCATTTCTTGATGTTGACCATAGCGGCCTTTAATTTTAGATGTAACGAATATTATTTACTTATTCAGCCCATTTTCCGAAAGTCGTTATTCGTAAAACGCTCGGAAGGCAAACTTTGAGCTCCTTAATACAGTAATATCACTACAACGAAAACCGTATACTATTTTTTTTTATGTCCGGCATGTATTCTTGGCTTTATTTGTTCGTTTTTTGACCACATATCCAAGGTATACATTACTTACAATTACACAAAATTAAAAAAAATCTTCCTGTATCATTCTAATTTTCTCAGAAATAAAATAAGATTCTTATATAATACTTATACTATATTAAAGTTCACTCTTTTAGCAATACGATATAATATAAATTATTGTCATTAGAAAGGAGAAAACACTGCAAAAAACAATCAGAAATTGTGTATATATTTGCTTGAGCAAGAGAAGAGCGCTCAGTGCCGCGGTTTTTCTCCCAGGGTTGAATAGTTATTTATTTATTTATTTATTTATTTATCCTATCTTTTATAGTTACATCAAAAAAAAATGCGTTCATTTTTTCAACTCATTTTAAAAGAATACCTACGCTATTTTGTAATACGGCTCTTAAATGCTTGAACCGATCTCAAAGTGTGTGATATTGGGCTCGATTGCGTTTCTTCGTGAACTAAAATAGAAGCTGAGTTCAACCGAATGAGACGGAACAATACGTTAGAATGGAATATGAAATGAACTATAGTCGATTTCCCTGCATCAAACTACCTGTCGAACTTATAGACGCCTGAATAGGTTTGAAAAAATTTGGTACGGTGTTAGATTTAGCTGCTTTATCTTCGGTGGGTAGTTTTATTTCGGAAAAGTGACGACCGTTCATTTCACATTCCTCTCTGACGTACTGGTCTGTCTCGTTTACATAAACTAATTTCCTATTTTAGTTCAAGAGAAACGCAATCGAGCCCATTGTTAGAATCGTCATTTTATGTTTTTTATATTTTATTATTTAATAGCCATTTTTTTTTAATACAGCTTTGTATAAAATCCAGCCAAGCCTAAGGCTTACCTGCTGGAGATTATTATAGGGTGACTTTTAGTGCAACTTTAGTGGCCATTTTGACCATATTATAATATATCTGTTGCATTATCTGCTACATTAGTAAGGATTAGTCGGCACAGAAAGCCACGCCCTTGATAATATTTACATAAAAAGATGAACGTACTTAATGCTAATAAAATAAAATATGAATCTTTTTCGTATCATTTACACGTGTGTTTCACTTTCACTTATTTTAAAGAATTTTTAATTCTTTTTTCTCTTTTTTTGCACATTTTTTATAGGTTTTTAAATTTAGAGGAATTTTGTTGAATATATGAGGGATTAGCCAATTCAATCTTCTTTTACCATAAAGGTTGCGAAAAGGAGGGACGAGTAGCCGTTCATTTTGAATGTCGGCGTTCGACGTACGACGTTCGTTCACATTATCGAGTGTTACATGGTAACTAAACTGTCCAAATGTCAAAATATACTTGTCTACATGTCCAAATGTCATTAAATTAACATAAATATAACGTTTTTAGTGTCTAATGAAGGGTCTTATTAAGTACATTCCGGGAATATACATCTATATAAATATTTATAAAGACATAATCCACAAATATTTAATAAAAAACCCGTAATAAAAATGCAATAATGCCGTATGCCCTAATTAGAGCAAAAAACTATTAAAAATATAAATATATAAGAAAAACATCATCGAAATTGTTCTTTGGTGAGGTAAATTCTAAAAAATCTTTCAAAACACACAACCTGACTGTTCAAAACACTGGGCAGTACTAACATCGCGTGATGTAACCCGACTTGCAGAGAGATAGTGGGGCAAGGGAGGGATGGCGAGGTGGGGGGGGGGGGGGCGGGTTCTGTTTACTAGCCTAAACTAACCTAATCCAACCGATTTTTAGCACGACTACCTAACAAAAAAAGATTGTAATGTGTTCAGGATTCATCTATGAATGTTTTCTCCTTTTTTATTTTACCATAACTTCTAAACGCTTAAACAGATTTAGAAATGTGTGGTATTGTTAGAACCGCTATGTCATCCCGAGTGTCATAGGGCACCTTAACTGTCTAAATATCAAGTAAACGTCCAAATATCCAAACGTCAATAAATTAATATGAATATGTGTTTAATGTCGAATGAAAGGGTTCAATGAGTACATTCCGGAGATATACATCTATCTATATGGATAAATTCCTAAACCATAAGGATTTCATAAAAAAACGTAATGAAAATAATTATAAATACATTATTTCAATTTCTGTAGCTGCAGTCGTGGTTTTTATTCTACTAAATATATTTACTTGTTAAGTAAAGTGCATTACAAAACGTCGCGTTTGTAAAAAACCGGGTGCAAATCTCTCCCCCCCCCCCCCCCCCCCACACCCCGCTCCAAGACATTAATGAACATGCCATTATAATAACTCATTATACGATAAGATATATCAACCCTGTCGGCAATCTTGTAATAGAGCGAATTACTTTCACAAAGAGATCGAAGGCCACGACCGTAAATCCATGTACCACCAGAAAGCCTAACCCCACTTCTCTATCATCTCAAGCGGGTAAATTACGACTCGAGTTTCACGGGAGGCCGGCTCTCGTAGGCAGGTGCTCTGGAAGGGTCTATATTGCGTATTTATATGGATTACTCTGTCGATTGATTGTTGAAGTATGGAAGTGTCGTGGAGTTATCTATAGGAAATAATTTATTATACTAACGAATTAGGTAAACAGAGCTCAAACAGCTGGAAATAGCTAAAGGATTAGTGAGTAAGGCATAGTGTTGTATCATAGCCTTGTATAATATTGATAGAGACAGTTATAAGTACTCGTATACGATCATATATAAAATAATAAATGAAGACCAGGGAAAAGGTAAATATATTAAAAAAGAATAAAAACACGACTGCCATTATAGAAAGTAAACTAAAGTATTTATAATTATTTTTATTACTTTCGTTTAACAAATATTTGTGGTTTATGGATTTATCCTTATAGATAGTCATAGTCATAGTCATAGTAATTTTTTATTAATTCCAAAAGGTATATACTGTGGAATACGTTATTTTACATTTGATAGAAGTTTATACAGCTTCATTACGTGTACATATATTTTGTATATGTTAAGGCAAGGCACCATCGGATTAATTGTAAAAATCAAATCAAACAGTCTCAAATAACAAAAAAAAAATATAGACAAAATTCTTAAATAATCTAATAGTAGGTTATTTAAAAATAGCCAAACAAAAACTTAAAAATAATCAGTTAATGAACAATACGTTTTACAATAAAATCAACACTACAGTAACATAATACATAACAAAATAGATTTGATAAATTGTAAATTATATTTTTAAAATTATGACGGCCTCGTCAAATTCATGAAAATATAGAGAGCATCCATGTTTAAGTTTCTTTTTATGCATTTCATAAATGCAACATCTTGAAGTATTTTAATTTCTGCTGGTAACGAGTTGAAAATTTAAACCGCAAATATAAAAATGATCTCTGGTATAAGGAAAGCCGCACTTTGGGAATTACTACATTATTTTTATTGCGAGTGTTATGTTCATGCAGACTCGAATACTATTCCTCGTTTTTCAAATTTGCTTTCGCATAAATTAAGCACTGATATATAAATTCAGATTTAAAAGTTAATATTTTTTTTAAGCTATTGCATAGCTTTTATCGCGGGCCTAGAGGCCAGCGCGGCGACCGAATGAAGAAATTTCTTAACGAAAATTAATGATTTTAAACTGATAATTACGTCTAAACGAGTACTGCTTACGATTCGGAAAAAATATATGTTAAACAAGAACATTTTCCTAATATTGATAGATTTGAATATTTTAGATTTTGTATATATTACATAGTGTAATTAATTTGTGAAATTAGGTCTAACCGAACACAAAAACGACTACTACGCAAATAATATCTGGCGGATTATTATGAAACCTGCACCATTTTAAAGATAATTTAATTATCTATCTTTTTATCTATGATTTTTTTCGAATAATCCGTTTTTTTGCTTTATCCAATCTTTATCTTTATCTTTATCTTTGCGCGGCGCTCTATCGGAAGACGTCTAAATTATTCCGAATCATTTGCACGATTTTTTTATTCGATAAAGCAAAGAAACCGGATTATTCGAAAAAATTCGTAGATAAAAAGATAGATAATTAAATTATCTTTAAAATGGTGCAGGTTTCATAATAATACGCCAGATAGTATTTGCGTAGTAGTCGTTTTTGTGTTCGGTTAGACCTAATTTCACAAATTAATTACAATATGTAATATAAACAAAATCTAAAATATTCAAAGCTAAGAATATTAGGAAAATGTTCTTGTTTAACATATATTTTTGTCGAATCGTAAGCAGTACTCGTTTCGACGTAATTAACAGTTTAAAATCATTAATTTTCGGTAAGAAATTTCTTCATTCTGTCGCCGAGCTGGCCTAAGGCCCGCGATAAAAGCTATGCAATAGCTTAAAAAATAAAATAAATAAATAATTATAATTGCATAAGTTGTTAAAAATGCTATGCAATAGCTTTACCGCGGCAGTCCCCGAGTGCCACACGTATTTTTTATTTTAAAAGATCGGGGCACAGTGATCGTCTCTTTTGAACTTGCTTTTGCAGTATGAAAATACGATGCCTATCAGGTGCATTACCCCATGCTAAGATAACATAATAAGCCATCTTCGAATGAAAGCACGCATAGTATGTGCTCATTGCGGCTTGCTTTAGGGCTAGAAATTTGATGATGATGATAGATGTGTATTTCCGCATGTGTATGTACCTACTCATTCACACCTCTCATTTGACATTAAACACGATATATTTATGTTAATTTATTGAAATTTGTACATTTAGATATAGGTATTTTTAACATCTGCTTAGTTTAGGTACCTTATCACACTCTTGATGACATAACGATTTTAACAATATCACTCACTTTAGTTCGGTTCACAAAATCAGTTTAAGCGTTTAGAAGTTATGGTGGTATAAAAAATCAGGGTTTCATTATTAATACATACCGGATTTCTCCCGAATATGATTGCGTAATTTTATAGTTTTCCAAAACATCGGGTTGAAATAAATTCGTAAGAACCAAAAACGGCTATTTAACAGTCAGCTATATTTTGTGAAGTGTAATAATTAAACACTGTATAATTTATTTCGCTAAATTAATATTGCAAATATTTCTCTTCGTTACTAGGCCTACCGGATCTATTCCTGACGGCCGCGAAGAGGAAGAACAAAATAACTAAACTGTTAAATGATGAGTGTCAACACGCTCCGCGTAACACGGCGATTTATATTAAAGACGCTGCTTTCTCCCTATATGAGAGCAAGGGGTCACGTGATGTACCCTATGACACTCGGGCAAAAACGATTCTAACAATATGACATATGTACTTTTATATCGGTCCAAGCGTTTAGAAGTAATAATGGAATAAAGAAACGTAAAACATACATAGATGAATCCTGAACACATAACACACAAAAGGAGGTTAGTTAAAAAGCCGTTTTTAGATAATCCCATTTAAAGATTTGAACAATCATAATTTGAAATCAGTGCCATATAGCTTTGTAATAAACATCGAAGTAATATTTATTATTATTATTATTATTATTTAATATATTTATTATGTATACCAAAGTGGAAAAAAGCGAAACATTCGTTTAAATTTAAGTAAAAAAACTTACTCCAGTCATTTATTACATGGAAAAAGGGGAATATTACCAAAAACAGCTTAAAAAAAGAAATTTCATTTCAATAGTTTAAAATAATGATTCTCAGTTTTAAATACCTACATATAGTGGTCTTTTAAATATGCAGACGAACATTATAATCTTTGTTTTCACAATGCCCGCATGAACCATTGCGATTAGGTTAGTTGTAAGACATTGTGGCAATAATAATGGCGATTAGCTCGGGTTGCCTACGGAAAAATGTATATAAATTTATATTTACACACACATTTACATTTACATAGAGCAGGGTTTACTATAGAGCTATACCATTACTATAGAGCGGATTACTATAGAGCGGCGCACATTTACATTTATATTTACATTTATATAAATTTATATACATTTTGCCGTAGGTAACCCGAGCTGGTCGCCTCACATTCGAAGGGCAAATAAAGAGTATATAATAATATTATGAGACGATAGTATAAGCGTCTGGCTTTCAAGTGTTATCATTAACTCAATTCACCCAAAAAATGGCCAACCTCTTTTTTTCCCTGTTTTTTTTTTCAAATGGTATCGTCGTGTAATGCTATTTAATTGTAATATCGTGGTGTAACGTTAATCTAAATATCTATTATAAAAGTATGCTAGGAGGCATGGTAGGATGCTAATACCTCATATTACCGCTTTGTGATATTTATTAGGAAAAGTAAATTTCAAGTAGCTGAATAGAGTTCTAAAGATTTTCTAAAATTTATTTTAATGAATTATGTCGTCTGTGTGATAAAGAAGTGTGAATTTGTATCGATAACGAAGAAGACAAGAAAGAATGGTTCTACTGTAAGCGGCGTTATATGGACTTCGATTAAGGATGAATGATATGTACCTATGTGCAGGACAAGCTGCTTATGGCGTAGGCGTTATTCTACACTGCTTTTACACTTCAACACGTTTAGTATGGGATGGGGGATGCATTTCACTTCACACGAGGATGGGAAGCATTTTTGTCCTCACTGCGAGTAGAATTATAACTGTATAATCTCTAACAGTGATTTTTGACCAGTGGGTGGCGACCGCCTGGGGGGTTGCGAAGAAACGCCCCTGGGTCGCAGGCTATCTAAAAATAAAAATCTAAAATGTTACTTTAAATAATATGCAAACATTTGCAACTTCGGAAAAAAGCACATTTATAATGTGTTACGCTTTTACGAAACTTTATGTTAATCTAAGTCGGAACCAGGACCGAAAGTGAAAAACGGTTAAAACTGCGGTTTTCCCATTGTTTTTACAAAAACGTTATGTATTGGATGCTTACATGGTTAATGATGGATAGGATGCATATGAGAAGGGGGGGGGGGGGTCGCGGGAGAGTTTTATTTTATTGTTTATCAAAAAGGAGGTAGCGTTTTAAAAAAGGTTAGACACTGCTCTAAATCATAATATGGATACCCCATTTGGCCTTTATAGTGCTTTTTAAAAAAAAAAACCTTTAAGGACCATAAGCTTTGCGGTAAAGTATGGACATTTTTGGTACATACAACTGTTAAAGGGCCGTGTAAATAACATGTATGCCAAGTTTTGTAAAAATTGGTTTAATAAATTTTGTACAAATTGATGAGACGTAAGTGTTCATGTGGTTCAGAAAGATGCAGTTACAACTTTTTCCAAAATTTGTTTACTTTATTATTTAATTCTACGTACTAAAAGGAAAAAAATTAATAGAAAAGTTGCCATAAATATTTTATTTCTTTATTTTAAAATCACAAAGTTCATTAATCATTTGCGATATATAAAAAAGACGACATATTTTTAAACAATAACATCGAAAAAATATAATTTATAAATTACTAGCTGCGCCCCGCGGTTTCACCCGCGTGGCGATGGAAAATTGTGATAATGATGATAGAAAACTATATATCTTTATCAATTATAGCCAACGTGTTATTCTGATGTGTAAGCTATATTATTGTAAAGTTTCATCAAAATCTATTCAGTAGTTTTTGCGTGAAAGAGTAACAAACATCCATACATACATTCTTACAAACTTTCGCGTTTATAATAGTAGTAGGATTCGTGTTCGATAGTTTATAAAATTATATTTGCAATTATGTGGGACACATATCGCACCTCCGATCAAATACTGTAATAACTTAAATAAAAATTATGGTGTTTTTTTTATAAAAAAATATCCCTATTTATCACTGCACACTCCCAAAAAGAGTCATAATTGTTACTTCACTAGTGCCCTTGACAAATTAGTGAACTAACAGTTATAACTCTTTTTGGGAGTGTAAAATGAGAAACGGTGATAATTTATATAAAGGAACACAATAACTGGATTTTTTCAAGTTATTATAGTACTTGATCGGAGGTACGATTTGTCTCATGGTCTTTAAATGATGAAACTATTTATTTCAAGTGTATTTTCATTCATTTACTAGCGTGAAAATGTAAATTATATAAGTCTATGCTCCTGTTTACCCATTCGCATCAACATTCAGAATAAGTTTACGTTTAAAACCAGACGTTATTTACCCGACATGCCCTGATCTCCCCTACATAAACCCAACAAAAATAACTATGATTATCTACATATTTGCTTGCGCTTTAGGGTTGTATCAATAACAACATCCGCAGCCGGCCACGAAGAGGAAGCTTCGAGTTACGCCACCGGAAGTATTTCGCAAACCTTTAAAGCGGGAAGCCTGCATCCTGTCAGTCTGCACACCATTACTGCGGGCTTAATTGCGAATTGACGCGGACAGCGCACGTTACGCAGGGTTGAGATTTCGCTGTTTACCGCGACTTGTTTTTCATAAATAATCAGAATGTGAAAGAAAATATTCCATAAATAAATCGAAGACTACAGCGGTTGTTTGACATTATAATAAATTAAAAGTATTTAAAAAAACACTAAAAACACGCTTTTATAAATGCACGTAAAAAACTAAAAAAACCTTGAAACTTAATCGTGGTCAAAGCTTATTACAAGACCTTTCTAACAAGTCCAAACACGGCTAGGATACGATATTCCATCATGGAATGTCAGTGCCTATCTTCCGGCTTTATCATCAGACCTTGAAACTTAATCGTGGTCAAAGTTCATTCCAAGACTTTTCTAACAAGTCCAACACAGCTATGATACGATGTTCTTTCATGAAGTTCCAGTTTATATCTTCCGACTCCATCATCAGATCAGTTCAACAGTACCATATTATTGTATTGTCATCAGAACTACATATAGCTGCCAATTTTCATGACGCTACGATCCTTGGAAGATGGTTAAATTAGTGACCTTAGATTCCATTACATAGTTACATACTGGTCGACCTAATAAAAGCGTGTTTAAAAGGTTTAAAATCGAATTTACCGCCTGAATTTCGTGGCACCCGACGTTTCGGCGATGTTGTCAAACCTCATTTTCATGGGAGTGACAGATCGGATAAGTATGCTAAGCAAATTCGACATAAAAACGATTTTCAAACCGACCCAAAATATAGCTCGTTCTCTGATACCTGCAAAGGATGTAATATCACTGCAAACCCTGGTTATGTGTAAAATCGAGTGCAGAAGCTGTGGTTTAGCCAACGTTGGACAAACAAAACGGCTCATAGCCACTCGACTGATAAGCACATCAAAGCTGTTATAAACGTTCAGAGAGAAAAAACGGCGATCTGCGAACACATATTGGATATCGAAACTAACTACTGGGTGCAGTTTCGAAATTCCATTGTGCTATCCAATGAACAATTATATTTTCCCCGCATGATCCAGGAAGCCGTTGAAATAAGAAGAACCCCGAATTGAAATAGAGATGACGGTTTTTAACTCTCTTCTACGTGGAACCTTCTTCTTAAAATATGCTCAACGCCCATCGTCGAACGCAGGAACTAAACACATGACACAATGAGTATTGTGTGCACGGCGGGTTTTCAAAATGCGCGCGCTTCGAACCACCACCATAATAATCTGCGCAGTGGCAGCGGTTTGCCGCCTACCCGCGGAACAACGGATTGACGGCGCTTCAGTCTACCCTAGTCAACGGTTGTTGCAACATCGCCGAAACGTCGGGTGCCAAAAAAAATATGCGGTTAATTCATATTTTAACCTTTTAATAAAATATTCTATTTTCATTACTTTAATAATTACTCTTTTGCCTCCTTATTTATTAATTTTTTATCTATAAAACCAATTAGTATGGTCTCCTACACTTAATCTAGTAATCCTGATTCTTTACAATCGATTAGGCGTAACATCGATACCTTATAAATATGTAGATAATGAGCCCGATTGCGATTCTTCGTCAACTAAAATAGGAACTTAATTTAACCGAACGAGACAGAGCAATACGTTAGAACGGAATATGAAATGAACTATCGTCGATTTTCCTGCACCAAAACTACCTGCCGAACTTATAGGCGCCCGAATAAGGTTGAACACATTACGTGCGGTGTTAGATTTAGCTACTTTATTTTCAAAGGGGAGTTTTAACCCCTCCTATCGCGGGGTAAAACTTTAATCGTCACTTCTGCCCGGGACAGTTTTGCGCGTGAAGTCGATGGCCTTGAGAAAAACGATCATAACTTTTAAACTACTATACGGATCGTAAAAAGAATAACTGTAGAATGATCGCATTGAAATTTGAAGTTTATAATATTATAACCTTATCTCGACAAACAATTAAGATAATAATGAATAAATATTTAAAAAGTTGGTATTTTAAGCAACGCGGAGCGCCCTAACCAATATTGGTTAGATACAATTTTAGCATTTGTAAGCGTCTAACCGAAAATGGTTAACTCAAATAGGAAGGGTTAATGCGGAAAGTTCTGTTTTTCTTCTTTTTTTATTTCTATTTTTCTGCCGTGTAAAGCCGACTTTAGTCAAAGCTACTGTCAAATCAATATTTCTGCTTGATTAATTTTATATCTGATTCTATATCAATATATTACTAGCAACTGACGAATTCTAATATGCGATAACTAGCTGTAATTTTATTGCTTTTATTCATGTTTTTATTGTATATTCTGAATAAATAAATTGAATACTGAAACCTGAATACTAACAACCGTTCATTTATCATTCCGCTCTTTGTCGTTCACGATATATTTTGAAACAATGCGATATTTTACCAACCGCTAGATGATGCACCGCGCCTAACTCTTTTTATACTATTTTAAAAAATAAAATATTTTGTGAAAGATGCTTATTTGCTTATACTGATTTACCCACTTCAAAGACATCACAAATTAAAAATAACATGTATACATATGCAAAATGATTATCCCTAGGTCGCTCATCTGACGCTCAATGGCATTTTATTGTAGAATAGCTGCTTTGCTAAAAGAAACTATTTCGCACTTTACTTAAACTCAGCTTAAAAAACGCTAGTCTTCTTTCTTTTGTGTATGTGTAGATATCCGAGTTTTTAGGATTAGTTCTAGGTCGTTTGCTTGCCGGGAAAGACTTGAAGTGACAGAACCAATTTTTTATGTGGTATGCAGAGTTGCGTTAAGAGGCTGTGGCGGCCGTGGCGGCCAAAAGCTATAGGAAGCATAATTTTGTGGCCTGGTTGTGAGAACATGAAAATGAATTTTAATACAAATATGCCGGATTTTTAAAATCCGGTCTTTAAGCTATCATTTCGCCAAAACGAAATTGGTAAATTATTTCCATATTAATTTTAAATTATCTTTATTCTGTTACTGTTTTCCAAAAAAAAAAAAACGAGCGAGATTTGTCTTCAGTTTTTGAGAAACCTAGAGATGATTCTCAATATTAAACTATACTATTTACACCAGCGTATAGTCTATTTGCATAGTACTAAAACAGTTTTGGAACTTCCACGCAAAAAATATAAGAAAAAAATGTTTGAAATTACGTAATTTCCAGAAATGTTATGGCCAAACATTATTTTTTTTCTAATTATTAAAGATACTTTTGAGTGATTTTATTATTGTAATCTAATTTTTACTTTATAAAAAAATATTCATTTGATAATTTATTATATTAAAATTGAAAAGCCAAATCGACTATATTAGACGACGCACGAAGCCAAAATCGTCATTCGTAATTGCCAGTGCCAACGGTGGGACGTTTTCCCTTGTCGCCGCGGTATAACTATACATCTTTATGTAGGTATATATCGGAAGCGCGCGGGCGCGTCGCATTGCAAAAATACCAAAATTTTTAGTCGCGTCAACTCGGAAGGGAGCTTAAGAGCGATTTCTGTAAGCTTATTTATAAAATATCGAAAACTATCCGATAACTGAATATCATTCACGAATCGAATTTTATCGTGCAACCCTTGCCACGTTTGTTTGTCGGAATGGACGTGTAGGTCTCAACAAGCCGGCCACGTTAACGGTGCGATTTACACGTCACAAGAGCCGCAGAATTACTGATGAAGTTGCAGAGGTCGGGTGGAGCCCGTCGTACATGAGCTTTATAACATGTACGTACTTGAATATTCGCGTAAGGTACGACCGTGCAGCGACATACAATTTTATTTATGATTTTTATTTCCTTTAGTGTACGGTGTTAGGTCATCTACTTCTATTCGCTTTTCAACCACTTTTTTGATGCATTCGCAATTTTGTACTAGATCTTGGGTTTTTTGTATACTCGATAAATCCTGAGTAGTTGATATCCGCTATTATACTCGTAATATTTCTAATAGAGAATGAAATCATAATTGTTTACATTTGAATAAAATTTTATGGTTTCATATAATTCAATTTTTCAGCGACGTCATAATTTGGAATGAAATTAAAATTAAAATTTTAAAAAGGCAAAGGATGCCGTGGTTTGCGATAGATTAGGTAGATACCGTATCACCACAGCATACTGTGGTATCACCGCTACGTAAATCTGCAGGTTCTGCCAAGGGGTTGAGGAAACTCCCCAGCATCTCATGTGCGGGTGTGGCCGGCTGATGCGTAAAAGATACACCAACTTGGGTGATCATTACCTCCAACCTGAGGAGGTAAAAAGATCTGGCGCCAAAAGCCTGCTGCGGTTCTTAAATGACACGAGGCTTGGCGCAGAACTATAGTAGGTGGCGAACACAATAGATCAGCAATGATCGCAGTGTTACAAGGCTCATAAACACCTTAGAAAAGCCCCCACTCAACAAATAAAAAAAAATAAAAAAAGGGAGAAGACCGCGCAAGCGACCTCGAACCAGTGACCAGTTGGGAGGAAGGAGGTATCCTGATGGTTAATTACAGGCGGAGATATCCTTCCAAACTGATAGTGGGGCGCGAGGCTGTACCTATCTCGGTACCTCGCCGTAAGGCGTTGGTCCCAGACGGGCGTGTTGGCCTAGCTAGACAGTAGATTTGTATTGTCTCCAAGTCTTCTACGCTCATCCCAGGGCTGAAAGAACGATAACGACCAATCGGCTACCCGATTCCGGGTGAACAGCTGAACAAAGGATGCCGTGGTCCGCAATAGATTCGGTAGGCATAGTATCACCGCTACGTAAAGGAGAGGACCGCGCAAGCGTCCTCAAACCTGTAACCAGTCGGGAGACCGGAGTAATCTGGCTGTAACTGGTAGTAAGGGCGCGAGTGTCAGCTCACAGGTTGATTAACCTGGTTATCTCGCCGTAAGGCGTTGGCTTCTTACGGGCGAGTGGGATAACTAGTGCAACGAAACCGCTCTATTATTGATGTTTATTTATGCGAATTTATACTATGTTGATATTGTTATTATTAATTAAGCAAAAACAGCGTTTTGGTGGCCAATAAGAGATGTCTACCTATTATTGAGGGATAATGTAGCTACGAGGAGCATAGGGCGCCAGGCCACCAGGCGCTGGGCGGTTCGCTGGTTGTGCAAGCAGATCCTGTACCGGAAACAGGCTTCTGCGCGGCGAATTTTACGGGAGTACAGGGTAATCGCTTGAGAGGCTGGCTGCTCATTCAAGTAAGTTTATCGGAGACGGGTCGTGGGAAAAACTCTCAGAGCGCGCGAATCTGCGCGCTATTTAAAAGTGCGATGTCCTGCGTGAAGTGAGACTCGCCTTGATGAGGCGTCCGGTATATGGAGAGGGAAGAGTTTAAAATCTGGTGAAATTCTGCGTTCCAAATGTCGAGGTGCAACTATATTTTTTTCTACTTTATTTCTGGCTCGTAAACTGTCTCTGCGCTCGGCTGGCGGCGACAAAACAGAAGTCGGCGGGGCCGTGATCAGCGCCCTCTCGACGGGCGAACCGACTACTACGAGGTACTATGATTCACTCCGCGGCCGACAGATGGCGCTTTGCGGGAAGGCGACGTCTGCCCAGAAGACTGACTAATCGTGTTGTAAAAATAAAATGTGGAATTATACGGAATGGGAATATGCCTCAAAGGAAATTAGGAAAATTAAATAAAATCTGGGATATTAAATAAATGAGAAAATTGATAATTATAATTGGGAATGGACGAGGAAGATGCCACAGATGGGAACGGCAAATTATAATTGACAGACTAATTGAGGAAGGAAGATAGAATATATTTAGGTAAGGTAACTAGAGGGAGTAGGTATATGACGGAAGAGGATAATTAAATATATATTTCTCCTTTTATTTTGGGTAGTTTCTTTTTACCCCTTTTCCCTTCAAAAAAATAAATGAAATTATACTCAATGCTGAAATGGTTTAAAATATGCGCTTTATTTCTTTATGACATATGGAAGGTAAATCAAAGAAAAAGTATTGAAGACGAATATTCTTAATTATATTTTCCAGTCTTATCTTATCAAAGAGAAACGTAAATCGAGCCTAATAAGATATTTAGAATAATATTCAAAGTTGTATTTTTACGGTTTTATTTTACAACTGAGGAAAGACGTAAGTCAACATAAAGAAAATATTTAAAATGGTATTTAAAATTATATTTCGCAGTTTATTTCACGAAGAAGACATGTAAATCAAATATGGAAATGTTAAAAAACAATGTTTAAAAGAATTTATATTTTACAGTTTAATTTATGGAGGAGGAGAACGTAAATTGAGATAAAACAAAAAAAAGAATGTTTGAAAACAATATTTTAAAAAGTTATATTTTATAGTTTCCTTTATGGAAGAGGAGAACGTAAATCAAGATAATAAAAAAAAAATGTTTAAAACGATATTTACAAGAATTATGTTTTACAGTTTTCCTTATGGGAGAGGATAACGTAAATCGAGATAATAAAAATGTTTAAAACAATATTTACAAGAATTATATTTTACAGTTTCCCTTATGGGAGAGGATAACGTAAATCGAGATAAAACAAATGTTTAAAAACAATATTTAAAATTATATTTCACAATTTCCTTTTATGGAGGAGGAAATGTAAATCAAAAATAACAAAAAAATATTTAAGAACGATGTTTAAAATTATATTATTACAATTTTATTTTGCGACCTTTCACCCCTGCGGGTTATGACCGTTATTTCTAATCTCGCTCTTTTATGGCGAATGCTAGTATTAATTTTTGTTTTTTAGAAATTAGGATTGCTTATACTAGTATCGCACCGTACCTATTGCGCCAACCTTACCGGAACACGTGAGAATTTTATAAGTTTTATTTGGGTATGATATAAATAATTTTTAGGGATACCTATTTCAGCGTATTAGAAATCACACCATTGTAATAAATAAGGTACTTATTAATTAAAATTTTTATATGCGAGGTAGTCACGTTCCTCCGAAAGAATCCTAGCCAAACTCCGTCTACCTTATGTCCGGTTTGTATAGCCGGTTTTATATATGTAATTTAATTATTTCTTACATAGAGAAATGGGGAAATTGAAAGAACCAAGAACAGAAAATATGCAATAAAAATGTGTGAGCCCCAACCGGGTTGTGTCGCGCTACCTCTCTTGAATAATGAAGAAGAATATATTGGCTATTTTTCTATATAATTAAATATTTATATGGCCCTACGGCCTGCCAAATTACAAAACGAATACCCCAGTATTCCGATCTAAATAACGAGATCTAATTATATAAAGATAATGAACATGCTATATGATATGAAAATAATTTCCAAAAAAAAATAAAGAGAGAATTTAATCCTACAATTTAATCAAAGAAAAGAGAAGAATTAACATGAAAAAGAAAGACAAAAAAAAACCAGTCCCCGAACCGAACGGTGCGTTTTCTGTAATGACGAAAAGACACCTTATAGTTTCTGGAGACATGCGCTAAGTATCCTCTATATATAATTAAATTCCTACCTTGGAAATCTGAGCACTGAATTTAACACATTAAAATTCTTTTTAAAATCCGTACAAACTAGAGTGATTCGAAGTAGGGTTTTCTTCTATCTGAGCGGCGGCCCGAGGCGAGCCCGCCCCGGACCGCTCACAACCCAAAAGTAATGACCGGCGAGTATATTTCTTTGGACGGCTCGCGATTATCGGATACGATTTCTACCTACCTAATGGCCTTCTAGAATATTCCAAAATGCATTAGTGCGTAGAGCGCGTCTGAATTTATTTATAGAGAGCGTTTGGCACTCATTGTTTGACTTTAATTATTTTAGCTTTTATTTATTTATGTTTACTATTATTTATTACTTATGAGAGGAAAGGACACATCGTAGATGGTTGCAACACAGGGTGTTGCAATGCCGGCTTGGTGAGAACACATGCTATCCCTAATGCTACAGTGCTACGCAGGGCGCTACGCCGCCCTCGATCATACATCACGATGCCTAGTAAGAAGCTAACACGTTTTACTAATTTAATAGGTTTGAAAAATATGATAATGAATGGGCTGTTGTATTCCGGTAAGTTTGGTTGTCACTAACAGATGTGGTGGCTGGTACGGATGCGACTTACAAAATTAATAAAGTGAAGACGTAGACGCCGACGGTTGCGAAGTTGCGCGGAGGTGAAGAGCTGCGGTGAAGCGTTGGCCGAGGTCCATCAGCTGGGATGTCCAGTCTTGTAACATGATAACAAAAAAAAGTCTGATATTAGTGGGATGTCCGACTGGGACGTGCGGAATCCTGCAATTGATTAAGCCTGCTATTGCGGCTTGTAGATCCTTGTATGGAATCTTGTAAATGAATTTCTAATTTAACTGGAATTAATGTACAATTCCTCGTACACTAGTGTTTCTGGAAAAATGCACTTTACACAAAGTTATTGTCTTTCTTGACACTCGAAACAAAATATAGTTGTAGTCCATTGCTAGTATACTATACATATGAAGGTGCGATACTCGTATTCTATGATGTCGTGTCCGTGTGTGGACGCGAGACGCTGCAGTAACCGTGTAGGTGTAGACACCTGGCTACGCCGGCCCTGTGCGTAGACTGCTACGACCGCGCGTTCTGGCCTTGGTGGCGAACTGCGCGATCGCCCGCGCGTAGCTGTCCTCAGCCTGCGCGGTCTCTCGCCGAAATAGCTGACGGAGAGTCGTGCCCCTGCGCGAATGCGAACGCTACAGCGGCCGGGCGGGTGTAGTCGCCCAACTGTGCCGGTCCTGTGCGTAGGCTGCTACGATCGCGCGATCCAGCCCTTTCGGACGATCTGCGCGACCGCCCCGCGCGGCTGCCTTCGGCCTGCGCGGGTTCTTTCCGTACAGCTGACGGAGTCCGTGGGATGCTCCGCAGTGGTTGTGGTGAAGTGTGTTCAAATGTCGACTGGAAGCTGCTCGAAAACTGGACCTCGGGACGCTCCTCCTCCTCTTCTTTCTTCTTTCTTCTTCCGCCGGGGACTGGTTTTTGGGGTTTGGTAATTACTATTGCTAGGTGTGCTCATTTACTTACTAAGAATATCTTTTTTTTTTTTTTTTACGTCTTTGCTGACTGATCTATAGCTTATAAAACCCGATTAATACTATTTCCTATACTACGTACGTAGCGCGATCGCAATCTGGTTGGGTATTCACGGCTTATGGGCCGGTTTATTTTTTCTTCAAAACAGGGACAAATATAAATAAATGAATCAAAATGAAAATATGTCGAATAAATTCCTGATATTTGAATTTTAAAAATAGTTGTTTTGGGTTCGGAGTCTCCGAATGGTGCGTGACCACCTTTGTTCGTTACAAGCAGATAAATAGAGTTAAAAAAATTATATGGGGAAATATTATAAGGACTTGAGATTTGTCACTATCCTTGAGTGTACAGAATCTGTTTTTGTTTGATCTTTATTTTGGTATAGCCGAGCTTTTAGTGTCAGGGCCACCGTATAAAGTCAATGTGTACCATTGTATAATCATTACTTGCTTGTACCCCAGTAAGGTGAAACGATTCACAACGGTTGTCGGGATACTAGCTTGTAATTTTGGATTTTAATCCTGTGTGAACGAGTCAATACGATATAAACATATTCGCTTTATTATGCGATAAATCAAACTAAAATAAATGATCTATTTGTTTATAACAAAATTAGAAAATAGTGTAGGTGTAATATTTCCATTTTCCATCAAACGGGTTTTCCTAACGCAGACTGTTCATACTCTTTTCGTTCATCTCATACAAGTCTTTCCTTCCATTTCTCCTTTCATTCTTCACCTGATTGTGTCAAACTTATTTCTTACCCTATTTTTAGTTTGAGTTTTAATTATGATTTTTAAAGTTGAACTTGGTTTTCAATGTATGTTTATATTGTGGTGAGTCGAGGTGATTTAATACAGAGGTACTGGGATTTGTGGGATATATATTTATAATTTTGAGATATATACATATGTTTTAGTAGATTTTCTCACGACCAATATTTGTGGAATTATATAGAAAGAATAAATAATGGCAAGTATATAATTAGACTACGTCGTGATCATTTTGCGTTTCGCTAGGCGCGTCCTGACACGTTCGTCTGGAGGAAGCACTCTTTGAGTGGCATACCATATTTGTAAGTAAATAATAATAAAATAAGAAAACTCCTTCTTCCTCTTGTCCCCTCCGGTTTTAACCTCGGATTGGAGCAAGTTTGCACATTGTGCGCTCAAAATATTTTATATTAAAAAATTGTTCGTTCATGAACGTAAAAAAATAGTAAAAATTAAAAATTGCATTGTTTACCCAAATTGATTGTACCTAGCCTGGTTTTAACCTCAGGAGTCGGCGTTTTATCTTATAAGGGATTCCATATGCTTTGTAAAAAAAATACTAAATATTGCACTTTTTTAGTCACCGTTTAGGGTGGTTGTATGGTGTTGCTAACCCGTAATTTTAATACATTAAAGAACAAAAGTCATATTTTGGTCGTGAGTATAATATTGTTATTTTATTTTTTGAGAAAATATATTTGTTAATTTGTTATGTTCTCTGCTTGACGAAACACAATCATTCTTCAGATTGTTCTCGCCAAAGCTGGTTATTTTTGCCGGCTTTGGTGAGAAAAAAAATTTAAAAAAAAAAGTTTTGTGCTTGTATTTTGAGTTTTAAAAATATTTATATATGTCTTATTTTTTATGTGGCGTGTATGTGTTTGTGTAAGTGTGTTGCTGTGTTAATAAAGTGTTTAATCATTTATTATATATTGTCAAACATGTTTTTCCTTTCTTTTACCGGTCCACGGAGCTCAGATCGAGACCCACCCCAAGAGTATTTTAGTACTTGGCGACTTTCGGAATAAATGATGTTATTTTCCTTTGCGTAACTGTTTTCCTAGGAGATAGTATGAATTTGGTTTTTAGACATTGTCGTTAGCCCTTAAATAAATGTCTGACATGAAAAATTCCTTTGTTTTTACCTGTTTCGTCCTCTAGTTCGTACGCGGTTCGCGATTTACGCGCTACAACCTTGCATTTTATGTATCTAGGTGCAAGTTTGCTTGAAAAGAAATCTATTTTCCTAGACAGAGTGTGATTTTTTGCCCACACAGTATCTCCAGGAGCTAGACGCAGATCTTTCCGCCTTAAATTGTACCTGTTTGCGTTGTTTTTAAATGACTCAAGTAATTTTTCTTGGACAATATCATAAGTGTCAGCCAGGCTTTTTAGACCTTCGGCGAATTTTTCCCTGCCTTCTATGTCTAAATCATTTTCATTTTCCGGAATGACGCTTTTTATGTTATGGTACCGGCCATCAATAATCATCTCTCTCCCAAACATGAGATAAGATGGAGAAAAGCCTGTAGTTAGATTAACGTGCGAATTAATGGCGTTTTGGATTTTCCCCAGAAATTCTACCCATTTTCTCTGGTCTTTTCCTACCAAAATTGCGAGAGACGTCTCTATGGTCTGGTTATACCTTTCTACAACGTTCGATTGGGGAGCATAATTGCATCCGAAAAACAAACGAGGGATTTTGTACTTTTCGGCGAACGATTTGAATTTGCGCGACTTGAAGTAGCTGGCGTTGTCTAATATGATAACGGCCGGTGTGCCGAATTGTAGGAAAATGCTGTTTTCGAGGTGTTTCGTTATACTTTCTGATGTTGCTTTTTTTAGAGGGAATAACCAACAATACGTGGAGAATATGTCTACCACGGATAGAATATATGTATTTCCTCCAGTAGAACGAGGCAACGGTCCCACAAGGTCAATGCTGATAGTGTGCATTGGTCTGCTCACCGCCTTGGGTGTTATCATAAGTCCATGGGGTGGCGTGGTTTTGATCTTATGTGCCATTTTTTTTTTGTAGTGACCCGGAAATGTGTGTTTTTTATTTTTTTTCTACCTACTACGTGACGATACCTTCAGTTGCTAAGCCTGTTTGGCGCGTCGGAATCGATCTGTCTCCGCGGATAAATATGACCAGTTTGTATTATGTGAAAATAATGTTTGAAATTGTACAAGATATGCGTGAACTTAAGGAAAATTATTGCTATAAAAGAAAATTGTTGTGTCTTGTGTGTGTGGTTCGGTAGGTTGGTTGACGGTGCGATGCGATAAATATAAATATTTATTTTTTTAAAAATGTGTTATACACAGTAAAATAGGGTGGGTGGGTGGGTTGTTGTACTTGTATTTTATTGATATATTTTTGAAAAAATTTTTGGGGTTGCCCCTGTGACAAAAAATGATTGAATAAGACAAGTAATTCTAATAGGATCCGCGATTGGGTGACAAAACTGCAACTGCCAACGCGGGAATTATATTTAAAAACAACAAAGGGGATGTATATTTTTGAAGAGATATTTTTGAAAGAACGTTTTAGGTTTTATAAGGTTTGAAAAGAAACGGGATATAAGATAAGTAATAATAATAATGAGCCCCGCGACTGGGCGACAAAACTGCAACGAAACCGCTCTATTATTGATGTTTATTTATGCGAATTTATACTATGTTGATATTGTTATTATTAATTAAGCAAAAACAGCGTTTTGGTGGCCAATAAGAGATGTCTACCTATTATTGAGGGATAATGTAGCTACGAGGAGCATAGGGCGCCAGGCCACCAGGCGCTGGGCGGTTCGCTGGTTGTGCAAGCAGATCCTGTACCGGAAACAGGCTTCTGCGCGGCGAATTTTACGGGAGTACAGGGTAATCGCTTGAGAGGCTGGCTGCTCATTCAAGTAAGTTTATCGGAGACGGGTCGTGGGAAAAACTCTCAGAGCGCGCGAATCTGCGCGCTATTTAAAAGTGCGATGTCCTGCGTGAAGTGAGACTCGCCTTGATGAGGCGTCCGGTATATGGAGAGGGAAGAGTTTAAAATCTGGTGAAATTCTGCGTTCCAAATGTCGAGGTGCAACTATATTTTTTTCTACTTTATTTCTGGCTCGTAAACTGTCTCTGCGCTCGGCTGGCGGCGACAAAACAGAAGTCGGCGGGGCCGTGATCAGCGCCCTCTCGACGGGCGAACCGACTACTACGAGGTACTATGATTCACTCCGCGGCCGACAGATGGCGCTTTGCGGGAAGGCGACGTCTGCCCAGAAGACTGACTAATCGTGTTGTAAAAATAAAATGTGGAATTATACGGAATGGGAATATGCCTCAAAGGAAATTAGGAAAATTAAATAAAATCTGGGATATTAAATAAATGAGAAAATTGATAATTATAATTGGGAATGGACGAGGAAGATGCCACAGATGGGAACGGCAAATTATAATTGACAGACTAATTGAGGAAGGAAGATAGAATATATTTAGGTAAGGTAACTAGAGGGAGTAGGTATATGACGGAAGAGGATAATTAAATATATATTTCTCCTTTTATTTTGTGTAGTTTCTTTTTACCCCTTTTCCCTTCAAAAAAATAAATGAAATTATACTCAATGCTGAAATGGTTTAAAATATGCGCTTTATTTCTTTATGACATATGGAAGGTAAATCAAAGAAAAAGTATTGAAGACGAATATTCTTAATTATATTTTCCAGTCTTATCTTATCAAAGAGAAACGTAAATCGAGCCTAATAAGATATTTAGAATAATATTCAAAGTTGTATTTTTACGGTTTTATTTTACAACTGAGGAAAGACGTAAGTCAACATAAAGAAAATATTTAAAATGGTATTTAAAATTATATTTCGCAGTTTATTTCACGAAGAAGACATGTAAATCAAATATGGAAATGTTAAAAAACAATGTTTAAAAGAATTTATATTTTACAGTTTAATTTATGGAGGAGGAGAACGTAAATTGAGATAAAACAAAAAAAAGAATGTTTGAAAACAATATTTTAAAAAGTTATATTTTATAGTTTCCTTTATGGAAGAGGAGAACGTAAATCAAGATAATAAAAAAAAAATGTTTAAAACGATATTTACAAGAATTATGTTTTACAGTTTTCCTTATGGGAGAGGATAACGTAAATCGAGATAATAAAAATGTTTAAAACAATATTTACAAGAATTATATTTTACAGTTTCCCTTATGGGAGAGGATAACGTAAATCGAGATAAAACAAATGTTTAAAAACAATATTTAAAATTATATTTCACAATTTCCTTTTATGGAGGAGGAAATGTAAATCAAAAATAACAAAAAAATATTTAAGAACGATGTTTAAAATTATATTATTACAATTTTATTTTGCGACCTTTCACCCCTGCGGGTTATGACCGTTATTTCTAATCTCGTCTTTTATGGCGAATGCTAGTATTAATTTTTGTTTTTTAGAAATTAGGATTGCTTATACTAGTATCGCACCGTACCTATTGCGCCAACCTTACCGGAACACGTGAGAATTTTATAAGTTTTATTTGGGTATGATATAAATAATTTTTCGGGATACCTATTTCAGCGTATTAGAAATCACACCATTGTAATAAATAAGGTACTTATTAATTAAAATTTTTATATGCGAGGTAGTCACGTTCCTCCGAAAGAATCCTAGCCAAACTCCGTCTACCTTATGTCCGGTTTGTATAGCCGGTTTTATAGATGTAATTTAATTATTTCTTACATAGAGAAATGGGGAAATTGAAAGAACCAAGAACAGAAAATATGCAATAAAAATGTGTGAGCCCCAACCGGGTTGTGTCGCGCTACCTCTCTTGAATAATGAAGAAGAATATATTGGCTATTTTTCTATATAATTAAATATTTATATGGCCCTACGGCCTGCCAAATTACAAAACGAATACCCCAGTATTCCGATCTAAATAACGAGATCTAATTATATAAAGATAATGAACATGCTATATGATATGAAAATAATTTCCAAAAAAAAATAAAGAGAGAATTTAATCCTACAATTTAATCAAAGAAAAGAGAAGAATTAACATGAAAAAGAAAGACAAAAAAAAACCAGTCCCCGAACCGAACGGTGCGTTTTCTGTAATGACGAAAAGACACCTTATAGTTTCTGGAGACATGCGCTAAGTATCCTCTATATATAATTAAATTCCTACCTTGGAAATCTGAGCACTGAATTTAACACATTAAAATTCTTTTTAAAATCCGTACAAACTAGAGTGATTCGAAGTAGGGTTTTCTTCTATCTGAGCGGCGGCCCGAGGCGAGCCCGCCCCGGACCGCTCACAACCCAAAAGTAATGACCGGCGAGTATATTTCTTTGGACGGCTCGCGATTATCGGATACGATTTCTACCTACCTAATGGCCTTCTAGAATATTCCAAAATGCATTAGTGCGTAGAGCGCGTCTGAATTTATTTATAGAGAGCGTTTGGCACTCATTGTTTGACTTTAATTATTTTAGCTTTTATTTATTTATGTTTACTATTATTTATTACTTATGAGAGGAAAGGACACATCGTAGATGGTTGCAACACAGGGTGTTGCACTAGAGAGTGGACTGTTTTCGCCCTAAGTCCTCTATGCTCACCTCACGGGAGGGGGACGATATAATATCGTTAAAACTTCTAAGATAATGGGTTCGCCTGTTGTAGTTGACAAACTTTCGAGTACACTTTCGAGACAAACTTTCGAGTATTGAAAACATACCGTCGTGAGTTTCATTTCCATGGTTGGTTTTCTAAGGGTTAAGACCACTAACGATAGCATAGATTATAGTGTGCAAAAGGGACACGTCGTATGTGCAAAGGATTTAAATTAAAATTCTCGAGTCTATCATTTTATATTTCAAGGCCCAGATTTTCTGTGATTTAAACCGTCTGGAAATAACTTCAGTATGCTTTCTACCCGGTTACTGTGTACAACCGAATGAGCTCCATATACAATAGTACGGGCCAAAGGAACGTTCCGGTGAGGCAATAAATCATTAGGCCATCTCGGCCCCTTTTACTACCTGCTTGTAAGGATGCGTGTCGCAACCTTCGCTGATTATCTATCAGATTATTATATTATTGAGATTGAGCAGCGAAACTTTTGTCGGGTCACTTTTCAGCTCGTCAAAAAATGACAAAATATTATGTATAAGGCACCGAGTCTGCATGTTAATATCACCCTTCAACTTCAATAGCTCCAGGTTAGAAAATATAGTCTCCATTGCTCAACTGATAGGCAAGTAATGATGTTTTATCCGCGCAGCATTTTATAATATACATATGTGAGACTCATTATTACAAAATGCCACGATAACATTTCACTAATGACTGTTCAGAATGAGTGATGTGAGTTATTAAATGAGTACTTAATAGATAACTGATTATCATAGCATTGTATATCATAGGTCATTATTAATTATTAATAATGACCTATGATATACCATGCTATGATAATCAGTTATCTATTAAGTTCTCTTTTAATAACTCACATCACATAATTAGGTCATTATTTAATTATTCTAATTCTAAAATATTACTTAAACCGAAAATATTATTAAATATAGCAATCGGTATTTTAATAAATGCAGATGTATAATACTGTTTCATCGAGCAAACGTAATTCATCGATAAGCAATATCGACGTTAGCCGCATCCTTGTTGACAGCTCGGTTTATTACCCCATCGAAACGTTTCTTTGGCCCGTACTTTAGTTGCAACTTAGTAAAAAGTCAGCAAACGCTGCAGAGCTACCAGTTAACGTTGACATATGATCTCCACTCGAAACGCAAAGACAAATAATCTTCCAACTCTCCCGCCCATATAAGTTTGCTTGTTGTTTGAAAAACTTTTTTGCACACACAATAGAGTACAATGTGATGCGCCTATTGCCGAGTGGCAATATAGTCATCATAAAGAATATACAAGAGTAACGTATGCCAACACGATATCGAAGGGAGGAATGGAATATAAGGTCAAGCATAGGAGACGTATTCATGAGTTGAGTAAATGTCCTTTTAGAGATTTTTCAAATCCGCTCAGGTGTTCAAGTTGTCTAATGGGTAAAATCACGAAATTCCAGAGTCGGGCCGCATGCACTGCGAAAGACCTGGACATGAAAGCTGATGAATGCTAAGGTATAGCCAGTAATAGATTTTTCTGGGAGCGCAATGGAAAGCCATGGGATGAAAGCGGTGAGAAGAGATTATACAAATAAAGACGCATTTTTGACTGTAGTAAGAGTAGAGCGAGTATGTGAAAATCCCGACATCGTCTAATGGGAAGTCACTCAATTTGCCGTTTTCTATCGTTTTTTGTATAGTTTTTCTATCGACGCGTCTGCAATAATTGAATTCGGATTTTTTAATTTTCCTCGCAGGCAGGAGACAAAGAGAGTTGACAAAGTACTTTCGGTACAAACGAAAAAGGAGACGGAGGAAATAGAATGGCAACTTCGCGATCGCACTCGCGGAGCGGCTCTTCCCGTCCCACGAAACTTAGTTTACGGGAGAGATCACCCGCGACAGGTTACTACAGACAGGCCCAACCCGTCACGGTCCGCCACCACTGCGAGCACAAGCCGTGCGTTTGATAGAAGCGATGTAGTCGCGACGTCGTGATTGTCCCATTCGCGTCGCTTTTGCTATTAACTTTTGCACCCATCGCAGAACCAGAGAGCCAGAGAGTCGTCCTCTTGTCCTTCCTCATGTAGCGCGGGTTTTGTAACGGAGTTTCCTAGAAGGAAGGGCCACTACTGCCTGTTTAATTACACAATAAAATTACCTCCATTGGATCGTGATAGCTTCCGACAAGATGTTATTACACCACAGACCAACAAAAAAGGAGTGTAACGTGTTCAGGGTTCATTTATGTATGTTTTCCGTTTTTATTTCCACCATACCTCTAAACGCTTGAACCGATTAAGAAGTGTGTGGTATTGTTAGAATCATTATATAATCCCGAGTGTCATAGGGTAGGTACTTTAACTATCCAAATATCAAGTAAATAGTTTTCTAACTGTTCAAATGTTCAAATGAAAATAAATTAACCTAAATATATCGTATTTAGTGTCAAGTGAAAAGTGATTTATTATATGTATTCCGGAAATATACATCGATCTATATATATATATATATATATATATATTTATATATATATATATATATATATATATATATATATATATATATATATATATATATATATATATATATATATATATATATATATATATATATATATATATATATATATATATATATATATATATATATATATATATATATATATATATATATATATATATATATATATATATATATATATATATATATATATATATATATATATATATATATATATATATATATATATATATATATATATATATATATATATATATATATATATATATATATATATATATATATATATATATATATATATATATATATATATATATATATATATATATATATATATATATATATATATATATATATATATATATATATATATATATATATATGGATATATACATAAACCACAATAGTAGTTGTAATGTAATTTTTGAACCCGCTTGAAATGCGATTAGCAATGTTGTATCTTCCTGGAGCATGGCTTTTCTTCTTAGCCGACTGTGACCCAACCGGTAGGTCGGATCAAATATAACCGGGTTCGGCTCGGCGAAATCCCGGAAATATAAATGTCACCTGCGATGCTCCAATGAATATTTAAACTGGAAGGACACCAGCTAGACGACGGCAATATTAATGGGTGAATATTTTAAACCGAAAAAATATGGTATAGCAAAATTTAAATTGATAAACTCTAATTGGTATAATGGTTTAGGTGACAATTTTAATTTGAAATTTGTAGTATTGAAATTTGAAAATTTTATATATTTTTTTGAATTTTAAAGACTTTTTGAAAAACTTTTTGAAATAAGTTAATAGTGCTAAGACCTAATTTCAGTGGCACTTCGGTCATTTTTTCTTTATTTATTTAATTGTCGAGAGTGGCCTGGTATCCAGTTTATGATCCTGTGCGATGACCAGGTACCCAATATTGAGTCGATTTTACCCTCAGCCGGATAGAGAGTAGATAAACACCAATATTAGTATTCAAACAATTTATTATCTTTAAATTCATGTACAGAAAGACGCTTACCATCGTAGTTTGATCGAGTGAAAAGAGTGAGTTTATACAGGAATTATCGCCGTTTACCTATATACTCAACATTATGACTTACGTCCGAATATAATTAATCCCTTCACTCAGCAGAGGATGCATTTATGTGATATTTTGTGCGGTGTCCATGTGTTGGGTCCATATAGAAGGTTGCTGAAATATTGGGCAATTAGTGTATATGGGATAAAATAGTTAGTTAAATTTCCAGATTTGGCGTTTAACCCAATAAATAGAAATACAATGCTTATTCACAATTATATCCTAAAAGACTAATAATAGCTAGGAAATAATACGAAAATTAGCCAATGACATTTTTGAGGAGGAAATTTCTGCTTTGAATAATCCTCGCTACCGACAACCCATGTTACATTTTTTACACGGCAAAGACTCAGCATTGTTCACACGGCAATTTATAATGCAGTCTTAAGTATTGAAGTTATTGGTCATATATAGTAGTAGGCGTAGTTAAAGAATTTATTGTTCACATGCAAATGATGCAACATTTTGTAAGAGAATCTACCGCGACTCGCGTGGGCCGTGTGTTGAGCGTAGACCAGGTTGACGACCACCGCTTGCGGTGTTTGGTGAAGGTACCGATATCAATGGCGGTTCAACCAGAGGCGTCGCAAAAGAGAAACATATGGAGTTGTTACCTGATGGAGATATATTCCACACTGCAGGCAAGCAGTTGCGCCTGTCAATGGTGTGGGTGATTGCATCGATGTCTGACAAACCTAACCTATGACGTTCGAACCTATGCCGGTATCTGGGTCGTTAGTCTCGCACACCAGCGTAACATCATCATTATCATCACCAGCCGGTAGACGTACACTGTTGGAAATAGGCCTCTCCCATAGAATGTCATGATGAGCGGTCTCCATCCACCTACCTCCTGCGACCGCGGCAATGTCACCTGTCCATCTCGTAAGGGCCTGTCCTACACAGTGTCTGCCGTTTCGTGGTCGCCATTCGAGAACCTTTTTCCCCAACGGTTGTCGGTTCTGCGAGTTATATATGGTCTGCCCATTGCCATTTCAATTTGCCATGGGATTTTCGGCTTAACAATAGGACTATCCCCCCCCCCCCCCCGCTCCTCCCTTGGATGTCGTAAAAGGGATAAGCCAGGGATGGGCAGCCGTATTCACATGTATTCAAGTATTCAACACTAGCAATGCGACAACCAATCCGCCTGCCAAGCGTGATGATTATGGCAACCTCCCCCCACCCTAAATGATAGATACAATCAAAATAAGGCCCCAGTCCCGGCGGCTCTGCTATTCCTGGCAACGGTAGCGGCCACGGTAACGGTGGAACAGGGGATGCTAATGGTCTCAGGCAGAGACAGAGCCAAAAGCGCAGCGCCAGCATATATTTCAAAGTAGAGTCCACACCATTTCAAATGTGTAAGGTGACGTCATATGTCAGTATCATACGTTATGCAGTAGTTCTGGAAACCGCGTACTACAATCATTCTCAAAACCCTCAGCAAACGCGAATCCGAATGTCGTTAGCAAGCGAAGAATTTCAACCCGTGACATCGCGTGAGAAAGATCAAAATTCTGAGGCTAGCCTAGAAACGAACCGCGCCGCCTAAGGCGGCTGTGTAACGAAATCCAAACGAGTTCATCCGCTGACCGAGAGAGGGCTCATCGATTTTATTTATGAAATTAATTTTGAGATGAAATCGGTCCCTGGCTACTTTCCGGGAATGTGTTGGTGTTGGGATGACACAGCCGATTTCTTAAAAAATGTGGTAATGCTCTGTAACTGAAGTCGTGAGAATAGTATTCCAAATGAAAACAGGGAGGTCTCGGAATAACTTATCGACCGTAGTCTCAGACATGTCAACTGTCTGTCCGTTAGTTGATGTTATCTCTACCCTCCGGCAACATCCCTCCCCCTTCCCACCTCTTCCCCCTTCCTCTCCCTCCCCCTCGACACGGGGCAGGAACTCGACACCGGCCGAATATATTATTCACCGGGTACACCAACAGTCACTTAGCACACTCTATTTAAAATGAACACGGCCCGCGCGTGAAGAGTTTGGCCACGTGCTAAAATTGACTTTCGCGCTCTGCAGCGGGAAACTATTTCCCGAATGCGACGCGCCACGAGATGGGAGCGTTCATTATTCAGGCGCTCAGCGAACGCTCCGCTGGACGACCGGGCGGCCCGGAATACCTATCCAGCGATGTTTGGGCAATACTTACAATGTGCACTTTTTTAGGACTCGAGGAGTAAGGTTCGAAATAGCTTTCTTTGTCAATCTAACATTCTTTTACAATAAAATGCCATTATTCATCAGATGCCTAGGAAAGCTTCACGTTAAGAAAAAGGTACAGCCTATTTTAATTAAAAACTCAATTTGTAGCATAAAGGATTTTGACAATTTCGGTTCATCATCATCATCATCATCATCATTTATTCACTCCATAAAAGCATTTCACAATACTGAGGAACATGTCAAATTTTACAATCATAATTTACCGGATGATAAAACCGCTTTGATTAATTAAAAGAAAAAAAATAATTGTAATCAGAGGTGATTACTTAAAAATAGTCAAATTTACAAAATAATCAATAATCAAACAAATAATAATCAATACCATAAAAAGAAAAATTCTGAAACATGCGTAATTAAAAACAATGTTAATAAAATCTAAAACTTAGTTCGAAAGTATAGTCATAATATGGTTATTTATAATCAAGCAATTGTGGACGCGATATCATAAAGTCGTCCAGTTTGTAAAGGGCATGTTTGACTAACTGATTTTTCAAGCAGATTTTATATGCTGCTATCTCAAGTGTTTTCGTTGATGATGGCAAAGAATTGAACAATTTAAAACTAATATATAAAAATGTTTCTTGATATTTAGTCAAGCGTACTTTAGGCAATAACACCTTGTTTTTATGTCGCGTATTATGGCTATGCCGAGTGTTCTCTTGACTTTCTTGACTATGTTTTTTCCTTTTTCTTTCTATTACTGCCTATTACGGACTTTCGCCATTTGACCAAATGATGCCCGCATGCCAAATTTCAGCTTAATCTGATAAAGCATTTGGGCACTATCGTGGAAATTTACACACACACAGACACACAGAAGTGGGTTCACAATACTTTCATGTTCCAGGAAAGTAAAATAAAACAATAAAATAATATCGTCATCTCGGTGTAAAGTGTATTTTGCCCGTCACTTGACCTTACGTTACTTACGTTAAAATCTTGACCTTACGTTACTTAACTTTTCTAGCAAAGAAAATAGTTTGAGGCCACAGACCTTGGTTAGAAACGTAAGAATTGTACTCGAGCTGGTCAACGATCATTAGTGCACACGCCACTTTGTGCGGCCATAAAACAATAAAATTAATATCTGCTCGTTTGTTTTATGGAACTTTAATCAAATTTTGGTATAGGCGCTATTGGGTCAGTATGCCTCTAATTATTCTTCTGCACCTGTTCTCTACGTTCATTAAACTAATTTTAGATAGCCATTCCGAGACAGATCATCATTAAATTTTGTTCTGTGTCATTAACTCGCCATTAGGAGTTCGTAAAATCCTTTTGAAGAGTAATACCAGTTAATGCATAAGTATTTTTATGTACTTCTAATTGGATTATGATTCTCGGGTATATCTTCTTCTTTTTTTATTTATTGTAGCATCCGTAAATTGTTGTCCTCCACTGAAATATACAATTATAATATAGGTACTAGCTGCGCCCCGCGGTTTTACCCGCGTGGTGTTTTGGATAATTCACACTATATCTTTATAAATTATAGCCTATGTGTTATTCTGATGTGTAAGCTATATTATTGTAAAGTTTCATCAAAATCCATTCAGTAGTTTTTGCGTGAAAGAGTAACAAACATCCATACATACATTCTTACAAACTTTCGCGTTTATAATAGTAGTAGGATGGGTTATCAGAAAGTAAAATGATATAAACGGTTTGAGAGCAGTTCTCTGTAAGATAAATATTTGTCGATCTAATATTATCTTATTATGTATGGCCAAAATTGCCAAAAAATATGAGTAATACATACGTAGGTAAGTACATTAAACCTGCTAAAAAAGTGACAAATACATTTAATTAATTTGCAAACCGCTCTTCGTGCTTTTTGTGCTGTCTCCGTCATGTTTGAAACCGCCCTAAATCAGTAACTTCGCCACATTCGAGGTCTCCGTGAGCCAGGGAAAGGTGCGAGGAGCGAAGCGATAAATGATCATTTTTACACGAATGCCCAAAAAAAGGAGTATTATGCATCAAGATATTATCCCCTAGATGGGTCTTTCGCGTTTGAAAATGACCCTTTCAAAACCACTAATGAAATCCGGCCAGTAGTAGTTTGGTCGCAGTCCGCTTGCAGACAGCCGACCGTTTCCGGTGTGAGAGCTACCGCGAAGAATATTGGCGTTCTATTCTCTCGCATACTGTTCGATTTATTGCTCTCCCTGTCACATGTTTTACGAGAAAAGGGAATGGAGCCAACTTATTTCTCTCTGAGTGCAGATCTAGCTATATCGATGGTGTTATGTGGTTAAGATTCATGTATGTATGTTTTCGGTTACTTTATTCCGCCATAACTTCGAAACGCGAAGTGTCTGACATAGTTAGAATCGTCAATGTCATCCCGAGTGTCATCAATGTCATCCCAAGTTACCTAAAGTGCGCAAATGACAAAAAAATAATTATCTAAATGTCCAATTGTCAATAAATTAGGATAAATATGTCGTTTTTAGTATCAAATGAAAGTATGTTTCGGAAATATATATTTATCTATACGGATAAATACACAAACCACAAATATTTCATAAAAATCATTTTTATTACTTGAGCACCGAGGGCAACCGACTAAAGTTCGGCGGCGCCGCAGTAGCGCGCGATCGTTTCAAGAACTTTATACGAACTTTGTTCTCTTACTAAACGTGCTTTTCAGCGGAAACATTTTTTTTCTAATAGTTCTAAATACAACAGTTTACTTTTTGTAAGGGCAGTCGTGTTTTTTATTTTTTTAAATTATTGTTCTTGTTTATCGTGGGCTATCCGGCTCGGTCGATCTATATTAATATTTATTGTTGTTAGTAATATTTGGCGCCTCATCAACTACGGCGGATTTAAACATGGAGTTTCTCAGTAGGTACATACGCTAAAGCGTTTTCACCCCTCTCGTGACCGGAAGCTTAACGACGGGCCGACGAGGAGTGGGGGCTGTTAAAAAAATACAAAAAGTGCACGAAGTATCCCGAGTTCTGCCTCATTGTGGAAGAGTCTTCAATACTTTATAAACGCAGGATTCTTTAGATTTTCAGCAAATTCGGTTGACTACGTAATATTTGGTAGGGGAAGGGGGGGGGGGGGGTCAAGCCGCTGATTACATATGTTGACATAGGGGAGAGGGGGAATAAAAAAAATCCCAAAAACGTGATTACGTGATATGTGGACGGCCCCTTTAATAAAAAACATTTTTGTGTAAACTGTATGTCGAGCGTGCGCACGGTTCATGCGTTGGAAGTCCTACCTAAAAGTATTTCGCAGAAATATTCACTTCGAGTAGGCAAAGTATATGAAAGTTGACGTAACTCTTCCCGAAAGAAGAAATTTCCGTTCTTCCATAATCAAAATCGTGAGATAAACGGGAAATTGAAAAACGCGATTTAGGAACGCGCCTTCACTTTGCCGCCGAAGCGGGGATGGAAATAGTGTGCGCCGGTAATCATGTTTGTTTTCAGTGATTGCTACAGAAGCGCGGCGCGATTGTTTTGTTTTTTCCGCGACTTTTCGCGAGCCTCGTTTGCAATGAACACATTCTCGCGTACCCTCAGCAAACACGACAAACAAAACGGCACACAATCTAAAGGATGAAAAGAAAATCCTTTACACGTGTTTTTGATATGCAAAACGTATTCAATCTGGCGTCCACGTCGACTGGGCTTAGGTATATAATAATAATAATTTACTTATTCAAAAAATTATATTAAAATTGTTTTTCATGAAGAATCTGTCAACTATAGGCCGTATCCCATACTAAGATATACTCCAATGGCGATGATTTGTTTATATCTGCATATATGTATAATATTTTATTATCATTATTATTATTATTAGTTTGACCTTTTGTAGCTTCTAAATTTATTTTAAAACCCTACGTAATATCTAATCTATAATCTCTAGTAATAAACTTATAATGTCAGCTCGCAACCTTAAATGTCTGAAATCGCACATCTAGGCACAGGCGTAAGCCTGGTTAGATGTGTGACGTTCCTCGGATTCCTCGGGTTGGGATGAATGTATTTGTCGCTTTATTCAATTGTAAAGCAATTATTTTTTCCTTATATAACATATAGAATCAAAATATTTGCTAAAATGCCAACAACGAAGTTTGAAGTTAAAATGCAAACAAACGAGTTTCGCGGCCACATATGAAATCGATACTTAAGTCAGCCTTTAAGTTTAGGGGAACCTCACTCGAGTGACTGTAAAATACCGACCTCATAATTGCTATCCATAGCCGTCACTTCATGCTCCTATCTTCATACTCACTAGCCATCACGCCCGCTAGTGAGTATGAAGATAGGAGCATGAAGATACCCGAGAGATCCTCAAATAACCTTTTTCATTTCTACTTTGTTTCTACTTTGATCTACTTCATTTTGATTTGCTGTATTCGCTCTCAGTCTTGCTTGCTTGTGCGATTTCTAATTATTAATTACATGCAAACTAGTACACATATATCTGAAAGTTTATTTATGTAAAAATAATAATTTATTTATAAAAAAAATAATAAAATTATTTTCATTGCAGAATCTGCCTAACTATGTCATAGACTGTTGTAAGCTAGACTACCTGTATGGCGATGATTTGTTCATATGCGCGCACATATACAATCAGAATAAAAAATCTAATACAGATAATTGAAGCAGAATTAAACCTTTTTATATTTAATAATATCGAATGATATGATAATGGAATTAAAACTTATATAAAATGTCGGAAGAGGAAGTTTGTAGGACAAATAAATATATGTATAGTGTAAAATGTATTACTGTGTATGACAATAATAATATAAAGAAGTTTATTTAAAAATATAATTCATTATCTTTTCCACCTCGTTTCTTCCAAGTTGAAGTAAGAGATCCGTATATTAAATTAAAATTGAATTTTCTTTAAATTTCTGCACGTTTTTATAGATTTTTTAAGTTTGATATAAATCTTGGATTCTATAAAATCAAAGGGTCTTTAGCAAAATAGGTTCAGGTTTTCGGTACGACGTGTTTAGAGGCTGTAAAGCCCCTCTAGTTTTAGGCAATTTTATACTCAGTTTTAACTTGTATATCTTTACTTTTTAACTAGTTATGAAGAACAGTTTATGCATATGTCTGCCTAATAATTTGATGTCTAATAATTTTAGCTCTAATTTAAGCAGAAAAAGTGTATACGTTAGGAAAAAAATTAATTCAAATATACACTGTGAAAAAAATACCAAAAATATGTTTCTGTTTCATTTTCTGAATATAAGGTTTTACTGTAAAGGAAAAATAATTGAGTTTGGTACGTAATAAACAGACGTTATTATTTCATTAATGAAAATTTTAAATACTGTATTGACAGGTACGAACCACTAAAGCGGGGCACGACTCAATTTACTGGCTTAATTTATAGCTGATAAAATCGTTTAAACCTGAAAATTTAATTAAAATCCATTTTAATTCTGATATGACATCAACAGGCATGCGATCGGAGAGCGCTCTCATGTTGACAGAGAGGACATGCCTAATTACTATACACCTTCCATTTCAATAATATTAATTTGAATTTCAACCATTACTCATATTCGCATATAATAATTTCGTACATATCCGTCTCTAGTACATTTCGTTTATTTATGAAAGTAATAATAAACTTTATTTATACAAAAAGGCGAGCTTATCCTTATTCTTTCCTTAAATGTCGCTAGATGAAAGCGACAATGGGTTATCTACCCATAAGTCAATTTTGAGTTAGGTATACAGAAATTTCCAGTAATAATAGCTCTATCCAAGACAACAGTGGGTTTCCTGAAAAGAATATACTTACCTTATCACGATAACTCGGTCTTGAATGTTAGGTTTGCTTAATGCAACACTGTGTTAATGGAAACGACTTTATCATTTTAAGTCAACTTCAAAAAAAATGCGTTACTAACTAATTTATGCATACTAAGGCACAACTCATTATTGCATTAAAAGAATCGCGAAAGGCGAAAAGCAACTCGAATTTATGTATGCAATTTGAAACAATCGCCACTCCATAATGTAGTAAGGTATTACTCTCTAAGAGTAATATACTCTCTAAGAGTAATATACTCTCTAAATTTAAGAATTCTGAAATGCATTTTCCATGAACTTAATCATATTAGCTGGTACTATGACTTCTTGTAAGCTGAATGTAAACACTCACTACTGCTCGCGCTGCCGTCCTTTCACTTCCGCACAAAAACCGCTAAATTGGGGAGCGCCGGGCATCGTGAGCGACAGTAGCAGGAGTATGAGAAGTAAGGTATGTATTTACAAACTCGCGCTGCCCACTTTCCTGCCCACTTCCCTGCCTCCTGCCGCTGAAGTGAGCTGAATGTAAACGGTGCATTACATTATGCCGCTGTATTTTCGATTAGTAGTTTTATGCTTAGAAAGTGACAATCATTCATTTCATATTCCTCTCTAACGTATTAACCTGTTTCGCTCGCATGAACTATAGGATGAAAATTACTTATTTATGTATAACAACTTATTTATGCATATTAAGGCACAAATCACTATTGCATTAAAAGAATCGCGAAAGGCGAAAGGCAACTCAAAGTTATGTATGCAATTTAAAACAAACCCCACTTCTTAATGTAGTAAGGTAATCTAATAGTAATAGTAATAGTAATAGTAATCTATTACTAAGGCTTAAAACAAATTTCATGTTACAGAATAATATTTAAAAATTGATTGGGTTACCCCAAGCCTTTCCACGCAAAAAGACACCCCCCCCCTCCTGCGCAATCTCTGAAATTAAAATGAAACACAATTTTCGTGAAATTAAAATGGTTTTTTTCCAGTGTATTATAGTATTTTCTTAAATATGGCGGAGTTTGATAATTATTTGTATCACTTTTATATGAGATATTCCAACCAAAATTTGACAATGTGGTTTCGGTCCAACAAGGCATCTGTGTAGCTAATTTCATGTTTTAGGTTCAATATTTCGAGATTAAAGTATGACTAGCGCGCCCCTGGTGAACTGATTTCAACCACAATCTTTTCAACTCTTGACATGACCAAATGATACCTCCATGCCTAATTTCAGCTCAATCGGATGAAGCGTTTGGGCTCTATCGTGGAGGAATACGCACATACACAGACACAGAGAAGTGCGTTCACAATATTTTCCCTCTGCCGGAAAAGTGAAAAGAGAATCGTAATTTAAATTATATATGGAAACTCAATAGACAATCCACCTCACTGGGGTGATTATTTTACCACAGTTTGATGCACCAGTAGGTCATTTCCCGATTTTTTCAGATTATCATCAAATTAACCATCAAAAATAAGTTTTATATTTTTCAAAACAATTGAAGCAAGAAATGAGTTTGGTCGTTTTTCTTGCATATAGCGTGCCTATATCTTTCGGTGTTAGGCCATACAAGACCGAAATCGGTTAAACGTTCCTTGCGATATCAAACTAAATGCTACATAAATCGAATAAAAAGTGATTAAAATAATTTTAAAGTTGAATATCTCTAGACGTAAGGCAACACTATACTTTTTTTTAAACTCCTATATAAATGTAAATATAAATGGAAACCGATCGGTATCTATTAAAAATATTTGTGTTGATTAGTTCCCTAGAAAAAATGTCACATAGAGGCAAATATGGACAACTGTAATAAAACTGACATTGTTATTTTTTCCAAGTGTTTGGAATAATATGGATGAAAAGTCACATTTACGTTTTTTTTATAGATTGGTGCATATTTTATAAAGATATATTAGGCGGTTCTCAAATTACAAACTTTTTAAAATTACCGAATGTACCTCTTATATTGTCCCTCACAAAAACTAACTGCCCCACTATAAATAGGATAGAAACGAATTTACCGCGTGAAATTTGTAGCACTCGAAGTTTCAGTGACGTTGACGTTACAGTGACCACGACATGGCTGCTGCATGAGGGAACCCCTCAACGGTCAACAGCACAGACACAAAATTTTGTATACGCATTAAATTGTGATAGCCCGTTCTAAGTGTCACCATGACAAGGCTGCTGTACTTATAAAAAATTGAAGTAGGTTTTTTTGTTTGTTAAAATTTTGACTATTATTTACACACGGATCACTCACATCGTGTCCGACTTTTAGCAATGAAGAACGTTGAAATAATTGCAGTGTCAGCGCTTTGTCGTTTTATTTTATATAACTATGCGATCTGTTTCAGTGAGATGTCTGGGGTCAAGATTGACTAACAGTCAAGACTTGACTAACAGTCAAGAATCTGGGCAGTTTGCAGAATGTCTCGTGAAGGTTTCGAATTTCTATTGAACAAAATTAAACCACTGATAAAGAAACAGACGATATTGAGAATATCTATTCCACCAAAAGAATAATCCATCGATCCTGGCAATAATCCATCGATATGCAACAGGAGATAGTTATCGAAGTCTACACCTTCGGTGTCGACACATATTTAAGGTGTCGACACCAGGTATCTCATTAACTGTGCCTGAAATGTGCAAAGCTATTAACACTCTTTTGAATGATCAAATCGAGTTAAGAAAAATATGTAAAAACCCCAATATGTTTATTACAAAAATTATTAAGAACAAGGTTTTAGAATTATTGAAGAAGACACTCTATAAATTTAAGAATTCTGAAATGCATTTTTAATGAACTTGGTCATATTAGCTGATACTATTACTTCTTGTAAGCTGAATGTATATACCTACTCACTACTGCTCGCGCTGCAGTCCTTTCACTTCCGCACAAAAACCGCTCATTTGGGAAGCGCCGGGCAGCGCGAGCGACAGTAGCAGGAGCATGAGAAGTAAGGTATGTATTTACAAACTCGCGCTGCCCACTTTCCTGCCCACTTCCCTGCCTCCTGCCGCGGAAGTGAGCTGAATATAAATGGGGCATTACATTAAACCGCTGTATTTTCGATTCGTAGTTTTATGCTTAGAAAGTGACAATCATTCATTTCATATTCCTCTCTAACGTATTAACCTGTCTCGCTCGCGTGAACTAATTCCGATTTTAGATCACGAAGAAACGCAATCGGGTCCATTATTTATTTATCTGTATGACTCGCGGACTGATGATCGTGAAATAAGTAGAATCATGAAATGCGTAGTAGATTCTAGATCATTACGGACTGCCCAAGCATATAAGTAGCACCTTAAAATTAATTGAATAATTAATTTAAATAGATGGTGAAAAAATTGCGAAAATATAATTTGATTGATTCTTGTCCCTTTTAGCCAAAGGTAAAATCTCACGAATAATGACAAGACATTTTGTCGGAGGGGAACGTCTTTCTCAATTTAATTAGCACAAATTCTCCCTTTGTCGGTGACCCCTATTAAATTTCCTCGGTTATTCATAAACTTTATAATATTCTGAAAGATGGAAGAATGTTTTCTGCAGGTATCGTCTTCCCGTCGAGATGAATCCATTGCGTAAACGTTTATCAATTTAATTAGGCGTTCTACTAAGAATGGTATATAATACAGTTAGGTACCTTTACGATATTTGGTAAAAGAGCGAGTAATATTAAACTTCTATGCCAATGGAAATTGAGCTTTTAATTTTGAAAAATGTTTTAATAATCATTATTTATTATATTTATCTAAACGTTATTCGGATTTTACCGCCGCACCAGATCTATCTTCTCTGTGCCGAGGTGGTACGTAATTTATTATTAAACTTTAATAAATTAAATATAATAATTCGTATTTAGAAATCAAAATGTTAAATTAGGAAAGAATTTACTAAAGTATTCTAATACAAGCCTAAATCATCAGCATCATAATTTATTGATTCCATAAACAGATACTGTGCATTTTACAGTAAAATCCTAGCTACCAAACGCACCAAAAGGTAAACCTCTACGAGATAAACCGCCATTATCCAATGGACAACGGCGCTGGATACAGGCGGTTGCAACATCGCTGAAACGTCACTTGCTCCAAACTTTACGCGGTAAATCCTTTTTATCTTGCTTTAGGACATTGTTACTGTGACAGAAATAGTTGAGTGTCGTTAAAAAAAAATATATAAATTAAATTGATGTGGATATATTAGGCTCAGAAAGTCACCAATGAGGAATTTCTATGGCGTGTTGGCCAAAAACGCAAGCTATGGCAGACCATCTGCATACCTGGGTCATGTTCTGAGGCACGACAGGTACGAACTCCTGCAACTCGTTATATAGAAAAAGATGCAGGGTAGAGAAGACCTGGTGGAATTCGGAAATCTTGGTTGCGAAGCCTTCGAGAATAGACTGGGATTATGAGTGTCGCCAAAATGTTTTTCCTGGCGAAGGAAAAAAAGAAGTATGCAGACTGCAGAGCTGACTGCCAACCATAAGAAGAAAAAGATAAATGAAATCAGGCCGAGTAACTTAGATGCGGCAATTTAAGCATAGAATCCAGCCACCCTTATACCCAATTATGAAAAGTGAGATTCATAACATTATTACAGTCTCGGAAGCGACGAGTTTTTCTTCACTTTTTCTCCTCGCATTATTCAGGCGAAGAGTTTCTAATAGGGTAAGATTCCTCTCCGTGCTCCGGGACGCGACGTACTTTTAAAACAAGAAAAAGGGGTGGGAACACAAGGCAATTAACCCCTCTTAATTTATTAAGGAAAACTTCTCCCTACCCTGGCGTCGAATTGAATAAAGTGAATTTTAAGTGACACTCGTAGCGGCAGTGCAGCGTTTTATTACACTCTTTGTAACGATACAATTAGGTTAGACACTTCGTCAGAACTACATCATAGCACATTACAATACATATATATCGCATACTTGCCTCCACAATGGTCCTCGTTCGGGCCCTCTGAAAACGAAAAGGCATTCATTCAGCACACTTTCGAGTTTTAAACTATTACTGGCGAATCCGCCACCCCGGGGTGGTATAACGATATTAGATCATTATTTCAACCGCAGAGAGAGCTCACCCATCAGAAGCCAACGCGAGGCACTGGAAGATCGCCACGTCCCTGACTACTAGATTTGGTCGGATTTCTCGGTTTTCCTCTCTAGTTAAGTGTCGCTTGCGCGGCCTCTTCCTGACGTTAGCGGTAATTCAGATTAAATTTATCGCCGACCGTGGCGCCCATTGCCCGCCTTTTACACGGGAACGGGTGGCCTGCAGCAGCATTTTATTGTCACGGAAAATACTACGAATATGTTACGAAAATACTACTATAACACTACTGGGGGGGGATTGATTAGTGGTGGCGCGGTGGAAGGGGGGGGGGGGGTTGCAGGGGAGGGTATGTCGGCAGGAGGGGGGGGGGGCGTAAATTGATTGAACTGGATTTAAAACCTTGACGTCGTCAATAAGTGGTCAATATTTCCTTTATGTATAATGAATATTGCTATGGAATGAAAAATTCTCAAATACTGTATTGCGTCTACTCATCCATGCAATAATATTGTCTTTGATATTTCGTTTGTTTGCCGCGCCGTGAAGCGACTGAAAGAGAAACAATATTCACTTCTCTTTTATAAGGATCCTGTTATTTCAAGCTCAAAAACGATATTTGTTCGTTTCCGCGTGCCCGCGTTTTGTACTCTCGTGCATTTCGATGAAAAACGAAGGCGGATTCGATACGTCGCGTCCGCTTGTCGTTTTATTTGCTTTCAAAGCAATTGAAAGTTTGGCTAGCACAAGAAAGCGATTTGCGGTACGGTAACTTCAATAATAGGATAAAATTGTTTCTAAAATGTTATGAGACGCGTACTTGATTGCTTGGGTCGAGCTTAAAAATGCAGGCAACATAGAAAGCATCCAAAAGTGACCATTTACATAAACAATTAAAAAAGAAAATTACCCTTATTTAAAAATAAAAGTCTTTGCCAAAAAAGATTTTTCTCTCTCTCTCTCTCTCTCCTCTCTCTCTCTCTCTCTCTATATCTAATGATTAATCCATCATAATATCTGGAATTCGTCTCCGGTACTGAATCGTTTAATTAAAGCGTATTTCTAAGCCGCTTAAAGTACATACTCGTATCTCTATTGGGTGACTTAATTCGATTAGTATGATCGTTCGATACAAATTGTGCGACGCATAACCGCAGGCAATAGCGGCGCGACGGAATGTTCATCCATGTGACAACCAATACCGCAAGCATACCTACGAGTAGTGTTGGAATAGCATCACTAGTTATCGATAGTATCAATAGGCAGAAGTCTTGCAACAGTTCAATCGTTGGAAAAAACTATCGATTGCTCCAAACCGATAGCTTATCGCCCGTCGGCAATGTCGATGCGTACGTTGTGTTGTGAGCATAGTACGCAACGCAATATGACATCTTGCTCTTGAATTTAAATGAAAGCAGAAACACTTATCCCACGAAACGTTGCGTGGGATAAGTGTGTCTACTTTCATTCAAATTCAAGGGCCAGATGTCATAATGCGTTGCGTACGTTGCGTACGTAGGACCAGTGTGTCGGCACCGTCATCCGATATCAGCGATGATTGTCCAAACCACAGCAATCCTAGAATAGACTGCGGGAGTACGTGGGTGGACTGTGAGTGCATGCGATAGCCAAATAGAAAGAGATAGCTGCATATGGGCCCTCCCTATCCTTGTTTTGTCGCGCATGCGCATTTATCATTCTTTAATTCTTCTTCTTGTAGCGCAAAATAGTTCTTCTACGCTTGAGATGTTTGTCCACTCTCGGATGTTGCGGAGCCAAGGCATTATTCGTCTTCCAGACCGTCGTTTACCGCAAACTTTTCAAATAGTATCGCTCATGTCTCAGCACGTGGCCTAGGTACGACACTTTTCTTTGCTTGATTATGGGTAAAAGTTCGCCATCTGTACCGACAAGTTGGAGTACTCTAACATTAAAAACTCTCTGGATCCAGCTAATGCTCCGCGTTTATTTATTTACCCACGCTCCAAGGTATTTGTATTGCCGGACTCGCTCTAAATCCAAACCTGACAGTTTGATTCTGGGATGTAGATCTTTATTCTTTAAAACGACTAAAAGTTTGGTCTTCGATACATTCATGTTTAACCCTGCATTCTGAGTGCATTCATGTACTTTGTCTAATATGAGTTGTAAGTCTTCTTCTGTTGAGGTTAGTAGAACGACGTTGTCTGCGTATCTTAGGTTGTTAATAGCTTTACCAATTATCTGGACACCAATTTCTAGGCCCTCTAAAGCTCTTGTTATTATGGCTTCAGAGTAAAGGTTAAATAGTAAGGGTGGCAGAATGTATCCCTGTCGCTTCAAATGTCAACTTGTTCGGTTTCTGCGTTTTGTACCCTTATAGTGGTTCCATTGATTCCATAAAGTGATTTGATATTCTATTATACTTCTTGATTTGATATTCTATATTCTATTTTATACGACGGGTGGTGCGTCGCTCGCACCTCCTTTAGCAGCTCGCCGCACTCTAGCAAGGAAAAAGTTGTAGTACAAAATCCACATTACTGATTGTAGTTTCAAGTGATCTTGCATATTGGGTGATTTCGCTCTCAAAATTTGTACATAGTTGAGTACTTGCGTTACTGTTACTGCCCACATGATCGTCGGCGTTTGCCAGCCTCCACTCGCGAATCTTCAACATGGTTTGTTTGTGATAAAAGAGGCGTTGTTTAAGTGAAACATATTTGTTTTAAGTATATAAACTCGCCGTGAATAGATTTTTTTATGTGTGCGAGTTTTATCATAATCTAATTGAAATTTTTACCTTGAACTTTTTTGTGAACTTTTTCTAATGCATAATTATCTAATACAAAACAAAACTGTCGATAGTTATAGGTAAAAATGTCGATACTATCGCCAGCGCTGACTATCGATGTTTAACAGACGCTACTTACGAGTAACATATCTTTTACGATACAAGTAAGCACCTATGTAGGCGAAGCTAGTGGGTAATACCAGCTCAGCTAATTATCCGAGGGATGCTTGAGAAATGCTAGAAGGTGACGAATACCGCAACTGTTTGATAAAACAGTCCTTGCGTAGTCATGGAGTAATGAGCATTTTGCTATATCTAAACCATTATAAAACAAACCACCCAAAAAGCGTATGTCTGTCTGATTAACCGCGACAAACTTATAAACCGGTGGACAGATTTCGATATGATTTTCACTGTTCTAATGAGGGTATTTCGAAGAAGATTTACATAAAATACCACCAACACATCCAATATGGGGGCTGAATAGTGTCATGTGTATGAAAAAGAGCCATACGCCCGGTTTTAGACATGATGTCCTAATCTAAGATCACGATAGTCTCAAGAACCGCTGGACAGATTATAATTTAGTCTTGACTGTCGATTAGGGATTAGGAAGCTTATTAGCGCAGTGCAGTTAGGCCATTATTACCCAACTCTCAGGTCAAGCCCCATCCGGTTGCCTCCAAGCCGAAATGCGAACCCGGATATGACTCTATTCCTGAGGGCCAGTTCCCTGGGAATCTTCCTTCGGGTGCTCCTGGACGGTTTGTGTACCGTGCGGCGATTAGCAAATCAATTGTGCACTCCGACAGATAGCCGGGGAAGTCTGTAAACGGCTTTGTTTCCTATATAGCGGGGGCGGTTGTTTACCTTGTGGCAGACGGTCTTGGTTATGTCATCCCAAGTGTAATAGGTTGGTCCCATTCCCAGCTTCCAGATTGGTCCCATTTTTATCAAAATCCTGTTCTGATGATGGAATTCATAAGGAATTGAGAGAACTTCTCAAATATTATCATATGAAGAAAAAAAATAAATGTAGGTTCAGTTCCGATGACAATGCATATTGTTATGGTAAGCATGACCTGGTTCTTTACGCAGGATTGGCTCCCGATGAGGGGACTCCTCAACGGTCAACAGCGCAGACACAACATTTTGTATACGAATTCAATTATGATAGCCCGTTCTAAGTTTCACATTGACACGGCTGCTGCACCCAGGGTTGGCTCCCTACGAGAGAACTCCTTAACGGTCAACAGCACAGACACGAAATTTTGTATATGCATTCAATTAGGATAACCCAATCTAAGTTTCTCCATGAAATGGCTGCTGTACTTATATAACATTTTAAGGTCGGTTTTTTTTTTATTTTGTATTATTATTAACTGTTAGAATTTGTTTTCTAAATTCAAACAGTTCATAAATTCAAATCATCTATTATTTCGTGTATATTATTTTTTAAGGTTTAATTCTCAATGCGATTTATTGGATAGGAATATTACACACATTGTAGGCCAATTTGCTATAGCTTCATGCAATAAAATGTTTGTGAGTCACTGCTACTAAACAAGTGGGTCACTGATACTATTACATGAGTAAGATATAAAAATATATCCGCCTTAACTAATAATAAGGAAATCTACCGCAAATAGAGTTGTCAACTACAACGGGCGAACCCATCACCTCAGAAAGTTTTAACGATTGTTCGTTCTATTTCCCGTGAAGTGAACGCAGAAGACTTGGACAAAACAGTCCACCGTCAAGCTCCGCCACAAGCCCCTAAGAGGAAAACGCCTTATCCGCGAGATAACCAGGTATGTTACCCAGCGGGCTTACACTCGCGCCCTTACTTCCAATTGCGACCAGATTACTCCGGTATCTCGTTTGGTTACTAGTTCGAGGTCGCTTGTACGGTCCTCTCCCTTACAAAGCGGTAAAACGGTGTAAACCGAATCTATCACGGACCACGGCATCCTTTGCCCGGCTGTTCACCCAGGATCGGGTAGGCGATAGTCGTTTCAAGAGCAGTCGCCGTAAGGTCCGCAACCACCCCCGCTTTATAGGAAACAGTACCTGCTTCCAGACTCCCCCGAATGTTAGTCAGTTGGGAGCTAATGGGCCCATGATGGGTTGGCCACGAAGACCCATGTGTTCAGGGTCGGTCACACTCACGGGTCAACACCCATCCGACGGCCTTCACGCACGGGGTGCGAACCTGGGTAGGACTCTGGCCCTGGTCAGTTTCCCCTGGGAATCAAACCTCTGGCGCTCCTGGACGGTCTGCACACCGTGCGGCGCAAGCCAATCGATTGTGCTCTCTGACAAACAGTCGGGGGAGTCTGGAAGCTGTATTGTTTTCTATAGAGCGGGGGTGGTTGCGTACCTTACGGCGACTGCTCTTGAAATGACCACTGGCCATCCGATCCCGGGTAAGAGGCGGGCAAAGGACGTCTTGGTCCGCGATAGATTCGGTATTCACCGTTTCACCGCTTCGTAAGGGAGAGGACTGCGCAAGCTACCTCGAACTCGGAACCAATCGAGAGACCGGAGAAATCTGGTCACAATTGGAAGTTAGGGCGCGAGAGTCGGGCCCGCCAGGTAGCATAACTGGCTATCTCGCGGTAAGGCGTTGGTCTCTAACGGGTTGTGGCGTAGCTAGAAGCTGGATTGTTTTGTCCAAAGTCTTCTACGCTCACTGCAGGTCGATAGAACGACTAATCGTTAAAACTTCCTATGGTGACGGGCTCGCCCGTTGTAGTCGACAACCCAAGTTGTTAGTAGAATGCACGATCGATTGGCTTACGCCGCACGGTACGCAGACCGTCCAGGAGCGCCAGAAGGTTGACTCCTAGGGGAAACTAGCCGAAAGGCCAGAGTCCTACTCAAGCTCGCATTTCATGCATGGAGGCCGCCGGATGGGTGTTGACCCGTGAGTGTGATCAACCCTGAACAGAATGGGTTTTCGAGGTCAACTCAGCAAGGGCCCATTAGCTCCCAGAAATCTACCGCAATTCAAAGAAAAAATGCCGCGTTTTAAGAGAGATTCTAATGATTTTGTAGAGACTACGTCACATTATTGTAATATTTCGTTTATCCCGCCGGATAAGAATTCAAACTTGCCGCCGCACTATTGTTGCCACTGCCGCCCGCCGCGGCCACAAGAATCGGTAAAATATTAATGTAATTGGGCCATTTGGGGCCTAATCCTACATAATTTCTTTATCTATGTAAAACTATAATCAGTGTAGTAAAGATTAGTACATTCAAATAGGATAAAAACGTTTTTAACGCATGGAGTTTGTGGTACCCGTTGTGTGATACCCGTGATGTTGCATTCGCCGTTGTCCAGGATATGCTGCCTCGGACCACGGCCGCGGCGGTTGCAACATCGCTGAAACTTCGGGTGTTACAAAGTTTAGGCGGTAAGTTCGTTTTTAAATCCTATTTACAATGACAAGCAACCGTGGAATTCTTCGATTTCTTATTAGTACATTCATGTTAATCTATACTAATATTATAAAGAGGTAAAGTTTGTGAGGTTGTAGGAAGTAATCTCTGGATCTACTGAACCGATTTTGAAAATTCTTTTACCAATAGAAAGCCACGTTATTTGTGAGTATCATAGGCTATATATTAATACGAAAAATAAAAAGACTTTTTCGTGGTAGTCGGATTTGCAAAGCAAGTCGGAGAAAAAACGATCGAAGGAAAACGTTTCTTACGAACGCTGCTTTAACGATGGGAGATATATGATTGAGTTCTAGAGAAAATTTCTAGAGCTTGGTAATGCCTACAAAAAAGTTAGCGACAGCATATGTCTAACTGTTATATTTAAGTAAAAAAAAGTAGTTTTTTATATTAAAACAATAATTTTAATCGTTAGGTCATGTTTATTGGTCATATTATCAACAATTATGAATTCATATTAAAATAAGTAAATTTATCGTCTCAAGTGTTTAAAACAAAAGACTTTTCCCTTTTACTGCATTCAATTTCCCTTTTACTGCATAAATGGTTAAAGAGATAAGACACTCACAAATAAGACACTCACAAGAAGACACTCACAAATAACGGAAATATAGTCAAATTGGCATGCATATATATGCAGTGAAAATATAACCCTTCTTTTGGCAGTAAGGAAATAAATCATAGTTCTCAGTACTAACCGAACCACAGTCATAATTTCATCACAAGTAAAAAGCTTTACCGCCCAACGAAGTGGGTACAAGTCAGCTAGTTTAGAAATAAAGAGGAAAAAACTTACCGGTGCGGTATATTCGCAACGTTTTTCGTAAGAGGTCAAACCTGAAACAAAAGAAAAGAAGATTTTTTTATATAGGTACATAATAATATACTGCGAGAAAAATTAACAGTCGCAATGTGAAAGATAAATGCCACCCTACTAGTATTACACAACTAAATCTACATGATATTTCTCTATTACATCAGAAAGACAAGAATATGAAATTTTTCGATTAGACATAACACAATTTTACACAATAATATGACAATCATACCATATTTCACTGCATCTCAAGATATTATCACATCAAAATGCCATTATTAATGGCTTAGGTGCAAGCTGAAATCATAAGTTGTGTACCAGCAATAGGTCCAGAAAGGATGGTAATCTTAATTGCTCTGTATGCAATCGATTTTTAATACAATAGACACGGCTGCATTTCAATAGTAAAATCTGACAACTGGCAGTAAGTTTGGGCATGACAATAAACGTATTGAATTCCAACAGTAGCAAATTGGCGGCTGGCAGTCAGTTTACTCGTAACAATAAAAATGTTACGACTTCTACGGAAGAGTGTAATTTTGTCGCGCGATAATAGATAGCGTAGTCGTCGATTTAAAGGGTAATGTTGATCGATCGAGCGCAAACAATTTACTCATATTAGGGCCGATTTTTCAATCGTCAGATAAACAGTCGGATAGGACTTATTCATTAGATAGTACAAAATTGAATTTTTCAATAGTCAGTTAGCAGTTATCAAAGGGATAAACATACTATTCGCTGAATAAAGTTATCCGCTGCTCCGAGGGTCAGATAACGAGTTATTCATCCAATAAATTGATCCGTCAAACTGATTTTGACAGTTTGAGGTTAGGTTGTGATAATTTCTAGTGATCTTTTGCGTTGAGAAATGGATTTATTCGATGTGTTAGATGACGTCGCTATTGAAGAAGAAGCAGAAATGTATAATTACTTAAATCCGGTTATGAGAAAACAAAGAGTAGCGAGAAACAGACCTGACAATTTTGTACAATGGGATGATGCGGAATTTAAGCGAAGATTCAGACTACAAAAAGAAACTGTCCAGTATCTGCTGACATTGATTGAAGACCAAATCAAACACAATACAGAAAGGTTAGTTCATGCTTATACATATACCCTTACTAAGTACATACTTCAAGTATAGGTATAGTACCTTTATATTCTGCAATGCTACATTATGTCCCACAAAAAGGGCCAACCTCAAAAAAATACTTTTTGTTTGTTATAGGAATCAATGTGTACCGCCTATGATTCAATTACTCGTCGCTTTGAGATTTTATGCAACTGGAAGTTTCTATATCACGGTTGGTGATTTCTCTGGCCTACATAACTCCACAACATGCGTTATTGTTAAGAGAGTGACTGCGGCTATAGCCTCGTTGAGAGTAAGATTTGTAAATATACCCAGAAGGCAAGCGGACATCGTTAGAAATCAGCAAGACTTCCATAAAATAGCTCGGTTCCCTCGTGCATTAGCTGCCATCGATTGTTCTCATGTCCGGATAATGTCACCAGGTTTGTATTGCTCAACTGTGATATATTTTTATTATTATGCCATAGCACGCACCTCAATTGTCATGAATCTCACATTTGTTGTACTTATATTTACCTGACAGGGCACGCTGATCCGTATTATTCGAAATTATGTGATAAAAAAGAATTGTAAAATCGAGCACCCCACCCATATTACCAGTAGGCCACCCGCCACTACTCTTCTCTTAAATATTCAACTTAATTTCAGGTGGAGACACAGCGGAAAACTTTAGAAATCGAAAAGGCTACTTTTCGCTGAATGTTCAAGCGATGTGCGACGCTCAATTAAAATTTTTGGATGTTGTTGCAAGATGGCCAGGTTCATCACACGATAGCCTCATATTTTCAAATTCTTCGGCCAAGTTCAACTTTGATAACCGTGCTTATGGAAATGGCATTATTATAGGTGACAGTGGATATTTTAATAACCACTACCTAGTCACTCCTTACAACAATCCACATACGCCAGCAGAAAGACTGTACAACGAATCACACATAAGGACAAGGAATGTCATTGAAAGATGCTTTGGTGTTTGGAAAAGACGTTTTCCTGTATTAAGCATTGGTATGCGATGTAAGCTACCACTTGTCCAAGACACTATTGTAGCAACTGTAGTACTGCATAATCTGGCAGTAGACAGGAATGACGAAGAGCCACCTGTGGACCCTGATGTGCATGTCGAACCGGACCCAGTATTTGAAAATATACCGCCAGCGGCTCCAGGGAGAAATGTGACGAGGGACTTATTGTTGGAATATTTTCAGTCTTTGATTGACCAACAGTAGTGAGTGTTATCACGAAGTTAATTTGAACACATAATGAACAGTTTTCTACTAGGCATGGTGGGCTATAACTCTCTTAAGTTGCTTAGAGAAATGCTCGCCATGGCCTACGTTTTCAAACTGATCCGGGGAAGAGTTGATAATCCTAGCATGCTAGCGAAGGTTTGTCTCTTTGTTCCGGACAATTATAATCGTGCTCGCACTCATAATCTATTTGCGGAGCCGTCCTCGCACACCAACCTAAGTCGATGGAGTCTGCTTACCCGTGCTTTGCGTCACATAAATGCGCTATGTTTAACAGCGTCAGACTTTGATATTTTTACAGCGAGCCCGCATCTCTTCAAGGGGTGGGCATTGCGCTACTTGTTTGTGTCAGAATAAAATAAATTGTTTACACTCTTTATGTACCGTAAGTTTTTTTAAAATTATTATTGCCTGTATTTGTATTTAATGCTTATTTAAACATGTTGTGTATGTACTTGTAAGAATTCTATTATTTTTTATAAATAGGATAGAAAACGAATTTACCGCGTGAAATTTGTAGCACCCGACGTTTCGGTGACGTCGCAGCCGCCGTTGTCTAGGGTAGACAACAACGGGTGCAACGTCACCGAAACGTCGGGTGCTACAAACTTCACGCGGTAAATTCGTTTTCTATCCTATTTATAATGTCAAACAACAACGATAGTCTTCGATTTTCTATTATTTTTATATTTATGTGTGTATTGCATATCAACGGATTGGTATAAACTGTTAAGTTGATTTGCTAATGAAATAAATAAATAAATAAAATACATGTCTGTAACCAGGTTTATGATGTGATGGGACAGAAAAAACCAATAAAATGAGACAACTTTATTAATATGAAAATACAGAAGAAGAATATGAAAATACAAAGAAGTTTACAGCACCTAACATTTTGGCAATGTTGTAAGCGCCGTCGTCCAGGGTAAACTAAAGGTTGAAACATTGCCGAAATATCAGTTGCTATAAAGTTGACACGGTAAATGTGTTTTACTTTATTTATAAAGCATAAGGTTTTTTTTCATTTCATGCGCTTCTTTTTTCCTTTCTTCCTCATTTAACATATGAGTAATTCGCAATTTATGCTCAATCTCCTTATACGCTAATTCCTTCTTAGCCAAAATGTCCTTATTTTTTAGTTCATTCTGGGCTATTTCGATCTGGATTTTCACCAACTCCAAGCGCGCCGTCGTCAGGCCATCGATCCTCGCCGTTACATTGCCCTTAGTGACCTTCGGTCTCAGAAGCGGTGAGACTTTTGATTTCAGCGACCGTGGAGTCCAAGTCTGCCATTTTGTATCAGGTTTACCTGAAAAAGTTAAAATAAGAATGATCACGGACATGTCAGGATTTTTCTCTTTTATCCTGCTACATTGAATTATAGCACTAGCCTGATAATAACAATCGTTCATGCAGTGCGGTAGTACCAAAAATAACATAACCTAAAGTAATTCCCACTCGAGCATATATATTTGCTCCTCTCTTCTGGTTAGTCCGGTGAAGGAAAACATTGTGAGAAAATCTATACACTAATCAATTCAAGTATGTATATATAAAGGGGTTGGCTGGAAGAAATCGTTTCCGGCAATTAGCTCGCCCTTGCTATGATAAAACATTAGAGCTTGCTATGATCCAAACATAGAATACAATCCAAATTGAGAACGAGTTATGCGTTTACTACATATATACATTAAAATAAAATCTTACCTTCTGCGACACCTGCATCTTCCCCCGATCCAATCTCCAAACTTTGCATCCTCGCATCCGATTCAAGCTTTGCATCCTCTTCCGCTATGATTTGTATATTATCATATGGTGCCTTCGTCGTCACAATTTCAATTTCGTCCAAAATCACTGGTAGTTCTGGACCTGCAAACATAATGCACTGAATTGTATTATATATAGTTTGACTGACAGCATGGTATACTGTGACGCAGGAATGTGCACGGCAGGAAGCGGGATTGAAATATAAACCTATCTCTATATATTGCTTGGCTCGAACTCAGCGGATATATAAGATATGAATATACAAGTGTTACAATATATAAAAGACTTTAATTTTTGGTTTTTGTAAATCAAAATTAATGAAGATATATGAATGTAAAATTTTGATTACATACCTTGAATTAAATCGTTGTCAAATCGTGCATCTAACCCTGTTATGTTGGAGCATATGCCTAGCACCTTCTCCTCGACATCAGTGAAGGTAACTGCTGCAGGCCCCCCACCACCTGTTCGATAAAGTTCCTGACGGTTTTGCGATGCCTTCTTCTTAATTTCTTTTTTCACCCCGTCATATTTAAGCTTGAGGGTTTTCGCCGATCTCGCTGTGACCCCGCTGACAGCATTAAATGATTCAGTTATATTCTGCCATGCTTCTTCTTTCTCTTTGTTTGTTGTAGAGTCCGTCTTTTTGTTTTCCACAATATGCCGAAATCTGCAGACTGTATCCGTAAGTATTTCCACCTCTGCCCTCGTGAAATTAACAGACCTATCTCGTTTTATCATTATACTTTCCATTTTTAAACTACAAACTCGCAAATTCACAAAAGACGCACACGACGAACAGACGAAGCGCGCAATTCTAGGTTATGTTGAAAGCAAGTGTCAAATAAATATTTTTAAGAGCTTCTCGCTCTAGCATATAGAGTAGTTCAATCATGCTGTCTCGCTTTTCGTGTATTGTCTGAAGTTAGTGCTGCCAACATAGCGAAAAATCTTCCAATAACTATTTGACAGTTATTTGATGATTGAAAAACTCGCCAATGTTATTCGACGAATAAATCAACAGATAAAATAATTCCTTGGATACTTATTAGACAGTTTATCTGACGATTGAAAAATCGGCCCTTAGTTTCGTTGATTTTATTAGTTTAGTTGATTGATCGTTGATGTATTACAAGATGGTCATCTTGTTAGGTTGGTTTAATTAAGGTCGATGCCCCTGGAAGGACTTGTAATCTAATGAAATTACGAACTGATTATGAACTGACACAGCTTGCTGATGACAACTTTGGAGTTGTCATCTTCAACGTGCGAATCCGACACGTAAGGCTGTTATAACGATATAGATCGTTCTTTCAGCTGTGAGGTGATTACACAGAGACTTAGGGACATGTTGGAGCTCTAATGCTCCACATACCCACAACAAAAAAGTAATTTCACAGAATAGAAAACCGCAGACTCGCTCAAACTTACACGAGCCAGCTGCAGTTAATTTCCAACTAAATTTGGCAAATATTGCCCAGGCAAGCGATGACTCATGTCATTTCTTCTAAACGATACACATGTAGGTACATCCCACTCTTAGCTATTCACGTCACCGCTAAACGGTATAAAACGTAGTACATTTCAATCGATCATCATCATTCCCTTGGTGGACAAGTATCGTGCTACACCTCAGCATCATTCCCTTGGTGGACGAGTACACCTCTACATTCAGTTCCTTTGGTGGACAAGTACACGGCTACAGATATCGCGACTACACTTCGTTATCAAGCAGTACCTGCATTATCCGCGATACCGATCGTCAAGCCTCGCTCCTCGACTACACACTTCAGACACACTGCCACGGCTTCACCTCGCGCCCACACTACTACACAAGGCGAATTGTCACTCAAGGCGTTAAGAACTGGCGACTTCAACTCAACTCTCTTCAACCTTCTGATTAAACACATCTACTTCGATATCCTCGACTTTCATTCACGGAGAATTCTTCATGATGAGAACCACCCTTCGCTCACAATCAATTGGAGTCCAGTGAAGGGTGGCCATTCTCACAGACAACACAGTCCACATTCAAGCTCAGCCAACATGTCCGTAAGAAACCGACGCATTATCGTGAGGCAATGGAATGTGAACTTAGTCCGATTCACATTCCCAGATTTTTCGGTCCCCCGGTCTGATCATGGGTTTAAGGTCGCTTGCCCGGCCACTACCTGTCATAAGCAGTTATTCAGTTTGAATATTTTGCGAGCCGCGATTCTCTTTGCCCGCCATGGTCACTCGCAATCACGTGGCGACGAATCTATTCAAGGGTTGAAGATGTCAAGTCGACAACTACCCTCCGCTTTCATAGGAGACATGCGTCCCCAGACCCCTCTGGCTATAAATTATTCGCCGGCTGGGGCTTTCTTTGTTTTTTTCGCAAGTGCAGATGGTGCTCCAACCGCCAAGTTCCTACCGAGATATTCCCCCGAAATCGCGATCTTCTGATCCCAACCGCCTCCGACTGCAGGATTACAGCCGCGGCAGAAGCTCACAGAGGCTCTGACAGGGTAAGCCCCTCTTCGAGGAGGCTACCGGATAGGAGTCAACCGTGAGTTAGGCAGGCCTACACTCATCGCACGGAAGCTACACTCATCGGCAGGAAGCTACGCTCATCGCACGGACAGCGGATGTCTGTAACTTTCAGAATTTTCATGATTTCACACAAAAATATCCAAGCAATAAATAACGACAGAAAGACAAATAAATAACTATGTTTCAAAAAGAATAAAGTGGCTTTGATAATGATATTTATTTACACAAGAAATTCCACTGAAAACGACATTATTAGTGTTCAAAATGGCCAATGTAAAATGACGCCTATGACAAAGGTTAGCACATAATCATAATAATAACAAACGCGTATAACAACGCGAATAACAACAATAATAACTTATTTCTACGAAAAGGCCAGCTTATTGCCTACGGGTAATATTCTAGAGCTAACCTAAATTAATTTGCGAACATTGCTTGCGGATAGTTACTTACTTAACCTTTATAATGAGTTTGGCAACTGAAAAGATTATAACAATAAATTTATAGTAAAAAAACAATTTTAAAAAAAAGATTTTATTAACCGCCCTACCTATACGAACGTACTTGATACGTCCGCTATATTAGCATACATAATATATATATATATATATATATATATATATATATATATATATATATATATATATATATATATATATATATATATATATATATATATATATATATATATATATATATATATATATATATATATATATATATATATATATATATATATATATATATATATATATATATATATATATATATATATATATATATATACATATATTCTTTTTAGAATTGATCAATAAGATGATTATAAAGTAAATAATTATAAAAGCCACTTACATCGTGACGAAGGATTCCCTTGATCGGATTCGGGAATGCTTCGGGGATCGTTATATCGATCGCCAATCGGAAATATTACTATATTCTTCAAAAGATTCTCACGGCTATTAGAAATATTTCAAAATAAACAAATCATCATATACACGGACATTAATATAGACTTCCTAGTTGACTCAGTAGCCAAATATAATTTGTGCAGTATTCTGAATATATATGGCTTAAAATCATATGTAGACACTACAACAAGGATCACAGGGCACTCAGCCACATTAATAGATAACACATTCTCAAACCTATCTACTGACCTACTTTCTTCAAAAATCTCTTCTACTGGCCTCTCAGATCATGAAGGTATCTTCGTCTCAATTAATAACACCACAAAAAATCAGGTATATTATAAAAAGTCCCGATTGTTTTCTAAAGCAAACAAAGAAATATTTCTCAGCAAAATTATCAGTGACGACTGGGACGATATTTTTAATTCCGAAAACGAAAATGCTTATCTAATATTTACTCTTTTCTTCGAAAAATTTAATTCTCATTTTGACAGCAGTTTTCCCGAGAAAGAAAGAAAAATAAAAATCCTAACCTAAAGAAATCCTAGATATCTAAGGGAATTAAAGCTTCGGCTAAGAATCTGAGGTCCCTTCGTTTTATACGAAAGTTCAAATGCGATGATTTTGTTATGAAATTTATAAATAAATACGAGAAAATATACAGGCGAGTGGTTAAGAATGCCAAAAGAAATCTAATCCGAAATGAAATATTAAATTTGAAAAATAATTCAAAAGCATTATGGCAGCTTGTAAATGATAAAATGGGCAAAGGAAAAAAGTGCTACTCTAACATTACTCTTAACCGAAAGGGCCATACGGTCGAAGATCAAACAGAAGTAGCGAATATGTTCAACACTTTCTTTTCCCAAATCGGTCAAATATCACAATCAACCACCTCACAGAACAATCTAACAGGTGGGCATAATATACCTTACAGCAGACATATTTTCTTCATGCAGCCAACTGATGTTGTTGAAATAACAAAAATAGTGAATTCCATGAAAAATAAAAAATCCTCAGGAATTGACGATATCGCAATAGACATGGTAAAACTGACACTTCCGTTTATAGTTGACAAATTAGCCTATATATTCAATATATCTCTCCGAGATGGAATTTTCCCAGATCAATTCAAAATTGCTAAAATTATTCCTATACATAAAAAAGGTCCAAAAACTGAAATAAACAACTACAGACCAATAGCGTTGCTACCTGTTTTTTCCAAAGTGCTTGAAAAAATAGTAAATTCAAGTTTGTTAAAATTTATAGAAAATAAAAATATCCTAACAAAATCTCAGTTCGGTTTCAGAAGAAATAAAGGTACAATCGATGCACTGAACAACGTTCTGAGAAAAATGTACAATGACATGGACAAGAAACTTTATTCAAGTACCGTATTTTGCGATTTATCAAAAGCGTTCGATATGGTAGACCATCAAACACTGCTAACTAAACTCGACAGATATGGAATCCGAGGAAATAGCTTAAAATGGTGTAATGATCTGAAAATCATCACATGATCGCTTAGCAGCTCTAAGCTAACCGGAAATAGATTAATCGAATTTTTAAAATTAAATTGTACTTTAAAAAGATCATAGTGACATCTAGCGATTTAATTAGGAACTAAACTTGACAGATGAAGAATGTCAGTTGCTAAACTATAGAGTGCAGTGCCAGCGTCACATAAATAAAGGGGTTTTGAGGGTTTTTGAGAGTTAAGGACATCATTAGGGGTTTAAAGATAGACAATCAGGAATATTTGGCAAGAAATTAGCATATTTTGAGATTTTTACGAAAAATCGACGTAACATTCAACGATTGACAAATAGACAATAGAAGCATGTTTATGGTCTTAAAGAGTCGACCGATTGGTTTTTTCAAAGAAATATAAAAGGGGTTTATTAAATAGTAGGAATTATGGGAGAATTTAATAGCAATATTGATAAAGTCATTTGAAGAACATTTAATTTATTATTAAGAGAAATTGGAAAACATAATCGACATCGATGGAAGAAAGCCGAATTAATGAAATCAAAAGAAATTATCACCAGATAATTGCCAGTCAAAATAAAATTTAATAGTTAAAATGAGGAAATTTAGAAACACGTAATTAAAATAGAGGAATTACTAGATAAAAATACTATCAATAAATAAAATTGAAATAAAATAGTTATATTATTTCGCTTTCAAATGTGAAAGCGGAAACGACGCGCAAGAAAGGCGGCAAGGTTAAGTCAAAGTATGATGATTTCCCGCCGAATATGAAACATCAATTTCTCATAATACGTAAAATAAATACTTAAAATCATTTGTAGAATTAGAAGCACGAATTATCGTTAAGAAATTCGTTTGTTACCAATGTGGCAGAGCGTTATTTAACGAAAAAATAGATAAATCAGATCGTTTTATGATTGATTAGTCAATAGTTGTGGGTTAAATTATTAAAAAAGGTCATATCGATAAGGGTGTTATAAAAGGGATGGACGTGTTGCTTCCGGCATCCATTAAGAAATTTTAGTTGCACGCACTAAAGCTGCGGAAGTTTGGGAAAGAAAAGTATATCTTGGGGCTCAGATGTGAGGATAAAACAGTTTAAAATAAGGGCACTGAGATGCTGTGAAGCATCTTAGTGCCCAGTTCATTTAAATTCGTATAAAGTGTGCAGATCGTATATCACAGAAACGCTTTATCGCACTCGTCATTGAGGCGCTTTTTACAAAGACACTAAAAACGAACAAATAATTGAAAATCCAGTGCTAAAAATGTGAATCGAGAGAGCTACGCGAGTTGGAATGTAAAAATCCAACATTTCAATTAAAATAGAAGTACGAGATTTCGTCGGGTTGCAATACGGAAATTATATCAAAGATGGCGACGAGGCAAAGTCAGACCAATATGTCACAACATTGCGAGCGTTCTTCGGAGGTGCATAACATAGCGGTGAAATACAATTAACATTTGACGAAAACGCAGTAACGGCTTGAAAATTGCAGTACGATAGTAAACGGCTGGGGTTTCTAAAGAGACATTCTTCTTGGTGATGGCAGATTTCTAGAAAGGCGACACGCATCGAAGAAATTGACATTAGTTATAAGTGCATAATGTGAATGCAGCTGTAAATACGGGGAAGTATAGCCGAGAGTCATTGTCGGCAAAGATGTACTAAAAATATGTAAGTTTATTTTGCCGAAGCTGGCGTTATTTAATTATTTGGGCCGAAGCTAGCAACCAATATTGTCATTGTTGTATATTTTTTTTGGGGTTATAAATATTAGAGTTTTGTGGGGTTTGTTGGAAATTATTGGAAATGATAAGTAGTAGTAACGTAAATGCGTGATTTCTACATATTTGCACGTTAACTAAAAATGAGGCATTTAACATCGATTGATATGAATAGTCGTTGATAGTTCTACGAGGTAAACCTCTAGTCAGACTATTATTTAATTTGGAAGAGAGTTAGCCTTTGCTAACTCCGTTGATTCAGACACCAGCCATTATATAATGTGCTTTTAATTTGGAAACTAGTTAAGGAAACATTCGAATTATACTGAATGTTAGAATAAAATTAAAGATAAGGAAAATTGTAGATTATATTAAGGTTTTTTTGTTTTGACTGATCGATGGGGTTTCAAGGATAACGGGGAGGGAATAGTATTAATAGAAATAATAGAACGAAAACCATATGGACATTCAGTGGACTGAATGGTAACCAGGTCGTAGTTTATATCGGGCATTAGCGACTGCGGTCATTTAAATTCATTATATCACTGGAACGCCATCGACTAGTTGACAGTGTGTTAGTTTATAAGTAATTTTATTGTTGTATGTAAACATTACGATTCATGTTTCAATATAAATTGACATTGAACACATTTAAATAAATAAAGGATTAGAATCTAATTGTCGAATTTCACGACGGAGATTTAAACTCATGCATTATCATTATTAATATTATTTTATTAACAATCGACTGAACGCAGCCATTGTTGTCATCGACAAATGATCGATCGAAAATAATTCAAGAAGAAATTGTAAATATTTGTGGTGAATTAGGCGCTCATTATAATAAATATAATTCACAATAGTAGTACTTAGACTAAAATAGAAGAATTTATAATTTTAATTGTTAATATATGCATTTTGATTAATATATGGATTATTAATTGGAGAAGATTTGTTTCATTGAGGAAGTATATAAAAAGAGGGAAATTATTAGGCAAGGTATTGGAAGCCTATCCCACTGGAAGGTAATATTATCACTGTCGCTGTATGGTGGTAACATGTTGAAATAAATATAGTAAAAATCTTCTCTGACATATGCCGTCCCAATGTGGTGGGCCAATAGACATTGAAAGCATCGTAACATAACATATCGAGAAATAGATTATAAAATCATATCTCGCAGATAAAGAAAAAGAATTAAAAATTTTCTTTACAAATGGCGTCCCAACGTGTGGGGCCTTGATAGATTCTAAATAAAATAAATAGTAAATTATTTTCGATCGATCGTAATTTGGGCATTTAATAAATAAGAAATATAGAAACATGAATCGTGTGATATAACTGTATATTTAGCATTGCGAATTGTTGATATATTATTTAATAATTGCGATATAATATTTAGTTAATAATTGCGATAAGAATATTTAAACATACGTTTTTTTTTTTTTTTTTTTGATATTTTAATTCTTCAACAATTTGTACCTACCTATTTATTATTTTATTTTATTTCATTTAATTTAATTACGTATTTGATTACAATTCCATTTTAATTATATTTTGCGATTATTTGTTTGATTTAAGTTTATATATTTATATTTCTGATGATTATTATTATTATTATTTAGCAATAGTTTAATTAGTCTTAATTTAATTTAATTTAATTTACATAATTTTAACATTAAATATTGAGATACTTTCCATTTTTATAAATTGACAAAAATACGAAATTATATCATTCTAAAATTATTCATTTCTATTAAGCAATTGATATTTTAAAAATTGACAATCAATTTGCATTTTTATTACATCTGATTATTCTAATGGTAATTTTGTTTTATTTATTATTTGGATTAGATTTAGTTTTATTTTATTTTATTTTTATTTTAAAAAAGATTTGAATTTTCTATTTTTAATTTAATTTTTAGTAGACTATTTTAATAATTATTTTCATAAGTAATCATAATCATAATCATAATCAAGTAATCATAATGCACAAAGAAAATTGCTCAAGTCTGCCTTAGAACAGGCTCAGGCCTAGTTAGGCGACTTTCGGTCATAACCATGTCTCAGTCACAATAAGAATCAGTTTTCTGCTATTGCCTCATTTACATACAATGTGACATGGTAAAATGTAATAGTTAAATTTTGTAATACCTACTCTAAATAAAATAAAAAAAAATAAATTGTATATGTGTGTTGTTTCTGGAAATCTGCCTATTTACATAATTAATGTTATTGTACATTGTGTACACATATTGACTGCAATCGTCGTAATTGAATCGGTGATTAAAATAGTACCTCGGGAATAAGAATAGTTTAAAAATAAAATAAACAAATTTGATTGTAATCAGGACGCCGCGGATAATAACCTTTGGCACGATAGCAATCGTCAACCTTTTGCTTTGAATAAAATATAATAAATTAAATTCGTTTAATTAAAAATAAAATAAATTGAATTAGTTTTGAATCAAAATAAAATAAATTTATTAAATTCGTTTAATCAATAATGAAATAAAATAAAATAAATTCGTTTAAATAAAAAATAAAATAAATTAAATTTATTTTGAATAAAAATAAAAATAAATAAAATAAATTAATTAAATTTATTTTGAATTAAAATAAAATAAATTAAATACGACAAAGAAATTAAGAATAGACGTAGACATCATAATGTCTCAAACAGCTTCGTCATCGAAAAAACGAAGGCTGGAGAGAGATATATCTCAGGGACGTGTAGAACCATTGTTTGGAATTAGGCAGAAAGAAGATTTTTATAACACTGTGTCTCAATGGAACCTGGATGTAGACCAGGAAAATACGAATAGAGAACTCGATGGCTGGGAGGGGGTCGTCGGTTCGCATTTTTAATAATACCCTAAATAGTAATGATATGGATCAGTGACCTTATATTTATGTAAGGTTAAATAATTTTAAATTAAAAGCATTAGTAGATACAGGATCTTCTGTTGATATAATAGGGAGTAAATATATAACATTATTTCAGGGTTGTGCGTTTGATAACAAATGCAATAATATACAACTGATGTCGGCGGATGGTACGATACAGAATATTATAGGAGAATTGGAAATAGATATCAGATATGAGGACGTTGCCGACGTTTAAAATACATACTTAGTAAATACATACTTAAAATACTTACTTATATATAAAATCGGAAGGTAAAGCCATAGGGCGATGCCACATAAAAGATATGGTAAAAATTAGTAAGGGGTGATTAAAGAACCTTACGGTTCCATCGGTTGAGTGATTAGTTATAGAAGCTCAATAAATTATTGGGAGTATTAAAAAAAACTCACGGTTTTTTTGATGGTATGTTTTGTGGTTGTCATAGCATTATAATATTATTATATTGGCTGTCATTACAGTTATTATTATTTTATTGAGAGAATAACCAGCAGATTATTTTGAATATCAGAGTTATTGATTGTAGCGGGGTGTGTGTTCTTGTGTATGTATTGTATTATTATTATACCAACATAATAAATTATTTTAACACGATATATCAAACATTAGATTTCATCATTTTTCTAGTTATAAATTACATTACAGATAGTATCATTATCCTGTTCCTTACTAGTAATAGATATTATCCTATCCATCATCCTATCACCATTCCTATCCTACCATCCTATCCATCATCCTATCACCATTCCTATCCTACCATTCTATCATACACTACCTATCCTATCACATTCCTTATTTCTATTCCATTACCAAAGTCTTAATAGCAACAAATCATTAATGCCATACACCAAAAGCAGTATACAATAAATCAGACATATTTTAATTACAATACATATTAGCTTACACGTTTAGTTGAGCAGTATAGTTTAATTTTTTTCACATTAGAATCACACATTATTTTGCGTATATATATATATAGCATACAGTTACATTTTGCTAAACATATTATCCATTTGATACGTATATGTATGGAAGAATGCACCTCGTGAAATCGTTGGGTTGTAAAATATTGTTAATAAGCTGACAGTTTTTTTTCATTTGGGTATCTAGGGGAGTGATATTGTTTTGCAAAATTGGGAAAAGAGTTATAACAAGGAGAGCGTTGTGTTGTTTGAATCTCTTCGTTTTAAGCAACAAGTATTCCTTTCCTATCCTATCCTATCTTATCCTAAATCCTATCCTAATCACCTACAACTTGTTGTCCAATCATTCCTACCTAAAGCGAAGAAATACAAGCGAACACGTTTAGGAATCTCATTAGTGTAATAAGTTTTTGTTTGTAAGAACTAAATGGCAAGCAGTATCGGGGTACGATTTATTATATTGGAGAGAAGATTCCAAAGTATTATTAGTGAAGTCGATGGATTATTGTTATTGATAAAGTTGGTTGATCGTTATATTATTGAGGCTATATAGGGCCTGATTAAAATCATTATTATAATTATTATAAAATATTATATATTGAGGAATTGAGTTATAGTGCTATATAGAAAGCGACTATAAGATGAATGAAGAGTCATATTAATATTGTTATTTAGTATAGGATGTATGGTGGTATTGTCGACGTCTCGCTATTTTAGAGCGGGATGAAGAAATTAGAATCGGAAAATAGCGCTAATTTTTAGAGCGACTATAATATTATGGGAATTTTTATCTGAAGTGGGCGGTCTTCGGAGTTGGAGCCACTGCTCGGGTCCATGTTTTGTTTTGTATTTGGTAACTTGCGAGGGAGTATATATCGAGGTCTCGGCAAGGTTGAGGTCGCCCTCAACGCGTGACCCTGATCAGGTCTACGCTTTTGGACGAGTTGACACCCAGAGTCGGATATGGTCTAGATTCGACAGGGAGGAGCTCAGATACCCAATGGGATTATTTTATTACGGTGGCATTATGGTTACATGCACCAAGGGGGTTATTATGGGGTTGCGAAATTAGAATAGACCGGATATTGATTTAGTTTATGTTAAGAAGGAGATAAATAGTAGCGATCCAGGAGGGTGAGAGGAGAAGGACGAAGAATACATTTGTTAATTAGTAAACCAACATAAGTTGTGATGAAGGAGGGGATTGATTTTGGTATGAAGATAGAATGAAAGGCGTTTTGAACGTGAAGTATGCAGAACGGTGAAAGGATAAATTCAGTTTCCAAATTCTGAAATAACGAATGAGAGTTAGAAACCATTTACAGTGTACGTTAAAATCACAAACAATAGACTAGTGGAGAACCTATTAACAATCGTCAGGTTATCTAATTTGAGATTGTGTCTAAGTAAATAGCAGAAGGACAAGCCCAGCGTGAAATAGCATACTATATTAAATAAAAAACTTACTATGCGACTGGTTGGGACAATGTCACGATTTTTTTTAAAATCTAGAACATTAAGGGACGACCAGAGCCTGTTCAAGTGCATTGTTCTGACTTAGGCATATTCAAACTATTTTTTTTTGAAGAGTTAGACAGTTAAAATGTTCACCATCGAGGACTCGGGTTAAATCCTAATTGAGCGGAGTGGGTGAACGGAGAATAAATAGACGGAATCAATTTAAATTTTGCAACGGAGAGAAATATTATAATTATTATATTGATGTACTGAGATTATTATGGATTGGTCGATAGAACGGAACAAGTAGGTGGAGACATGGTCGAGGACTCGGGTTTATTTCCTAATTGAGCGGACGCATGTTGAAGAGAAAGAGAGAAGGTGAAGCTGGAATATTTTAAATAAATATTAAATTTTGCAACGGAGAGAAATATTATAATTATTATATTGACGTATTGAGATTATTATAGATTGGTCGATAGAACAGAGCAAGTAGGTGGAGACATGGTCGAGGACTCGGGTTTATTTCCTAATTGAGCGGACGCATGTTGAAGCGAAAGAGAGGAGGAGAAGTTGGAATATATTATATAAATTTTAAAATTTGCAACAGGAGTGTTTGGAATCTTCATCATTATTATTATTATAGGTATCATATTATTGAGGTGAGATATAGAGGAGAAAGTGAGAAATTATATTAAAAGTATTATCATTAAAAGATCTGGGTTAGGAGATTGGTATTATATGGAAACAAGATAGAAATTATAGAATTGAAGAGGGAAGGCAAGCCACAAAACATATCGTAAGGGTACGTGAATTAAAAGTAAAATATTATCATAACATTATAGTACAAAATATATAGTAAAGGTACGTGAATTAAACGTAAAATATTATAATTAACATATAGCACAAAACATATCGTAAGGGTACGTGAATTAAAAGTAAAATATTATCATAACATTATAGTACAAAATATATAGTAAAGGTACGTGAATTAAACGTAAAATATTATAATTAACATATAGCACAAAACATATCATAAGGGTACGTGAATTAAAAGTAAAATATTATCATAACATTATAGTACAAAACATATCGTAAAGGTACGTGAATTAAAAGTAAAATATTATCATAACATTATAGTACAAAACATATCGTAAAGGTACGTGAATTAAACGTAAACTTATTTTCATTGACATTATAGTACAAAACATATCGTAAAGGTACGTGAATTAAACGTAAAATATTATCATTGACATTATAGTACAAAACATATCGTAAAGGTACGTGAATTAAACGTAAAATATTATCATTGACATTATAGTACAAACATATCGTAGGAGTTACATAGTTATTTCTATAAAATTATTAACATTAATATTATATTACAAACATCATGAATAAGCGGTTGGAGATTAAACAGATAACACGAAAGATATGTGATATGATTGCTTGAGGGCAAGCAGAGATTTTGGGAGGGGGTATTGTAATGATCTGAAAATCATCACATGATCGCTTAGCAGCTCTAAGCTAACCGGAAATAGATTAATCGAATTTTTAAAATTAAATTGTACTTTAAAAAGATCATAGTGACATCTAGCGATTTAATTAGGAACTAAACTTGACAGATGAAGAATGTCAGTTGCTAAACTATAGAGTGCAGTGCCAGCGTCACATAAATAAAGGGGTTTTGAGGGTTTTTGAGAGTTAAGGACATCATTAGGGGTTTAAAGATAGACAATCAGGAATATTTGGCAAGAAATTAGCATATTTTGAGATTTTTACGAAAAATCGACGTAAAATTCAACGATTGACAAATAGACAATAGAAGCATGTTTATGGTCTTAAAGAGTCGACCGATTGGTTTTTTCAAAGAAATATAAAAGCGGTTTATTAAATAGTAGGAATTATGGGAGAATTTAATAGCAATATTGATAAAGTCATTTGAAGAACATTTAATTTATTATTAAGAGAAATTGGAAAACATAATCGACATCGATGGAAGAAAGCCGAATTAATGAAATCAAAAGAAATTATCACCAGATAATTGCCAGTCAAAATAAAATTTAATAGTTAAAATGAGGAAATTTAGAAACACGTAATTAAAATAGAGGAATTACTAGATAAAAATACTATCAATAAATAAAATTGAAATAAAATAGTTATATTATTTCGCTTTCAAATGTGAAAGCGGAAACGACGCGCAAGAAAGGCGGCAAGGTTAAGTCAAAGTATGATGATTTCCCGCCGAATATGAAACATCAATTTCTCATAATACGTAAAATAAATACTTAAAATCATTTGTAGAATTAGAAGCACGAATTATCGTTAAGAAATTCGTTTGTTACCAATGTGGCAGAGCGTTATTTAACGAAAAAATAGATAAATCAGATCGTTTTATGATTGATTAGTCAATAGTTGTGGGTTAAATTATTAAAAAAGGTCATATCGATAAGGGTGTTATAAAAGGGATGGACGTGTTGCTTCCGGCATCCATTAAGAAATTTTAGTTGCACGCACTAAAGCTGCGGAAGTTTGGGAAAGAAAAGTATATCTTGGGGCTCAGATGTGAGGATAAAACAGTTTAAAATAAGGGCACTGAGATGCTGTGAAGCATCTTAGTGCCCAGTTCATTTAAATTCGTATAAAGTGTGCAGATCGTATATCACAGAAACGCTTTATCGCACTCGTCATTGAGGCGCTTTTTACAAAGACACTAAAAACGAACAAATAATTGAAAATCCAGTGCTAAAAATGTGAATCGAGAGAGCTACGCGAGTTGGCATGTAAAAATCCAACATTTCAATTAAAATAGAAGTACGAGATTTCGTCGGGTTGCAATACGGAAATTATATCAAAGATGGCGACGAGGCAAAGTCAGACCAATATGTCACAACATTGCGAGCGTTCTTCGGAGGTGCATAACATAGCGGTGAAATACAATTAACATTTGACGAAAACGCAGTAACGGCTTGAAAATTGCAGTACGATAGTAAACGGCTGGGGTTTCTAAAGAGACATTCTTCTTGGTGATGGCAGATTTCTAGAAAGGCGACACGCATCGAAGAAATTGACATTAGTTATAAGTGCATAATGTGAATGCAGCTGTAAATACGGGGAAGTATAGCCGAGAGTCATTGTCGGCAAAGATGTACTAAAAATATGTAAGTTTATTTTGCCGAAGCTGGCGTTATTTAATTATTTGGGCCGAAGCTAGCAACCAATATTGTCATTGTTGTATATTTTTTTTGGGGTTATAAATATTACAGTTTTGTGGGGTTTGTTGGAAATTATTGGAAATGATAAGTAGTAGTAACGTAAATGCGTGATTTCTACATATTTGCACGTTAACTAAAAATGAGGCATTTAACATCGATTGATATGAATAGTCGTTGATAGTTCTACGAGGTAAACCTCTAGTCAGACTATTATTTAATTTGGAAGAGAGTTAGCCTTTGCTAACTCCGTTGATTCAGACACCAGCCATTATATAATGTGCTTTTAATTTGGAAACTAGTTAAGGAAACATTCGAATTATACTGAATGTTAGAATAAAATTAAAGATAAGGAAAATTGTAGATTATATTAAGGTTTTTTTGTTTTGACTGATCGATGGGGTTTCAAGGATAACGGGGAGGGAATAGTATTAATAGAAATAATAGAACGAAAACCATATGGACATTCAGTGGACTGAATGGTAACCAGGTCGTAGTTTATATCGGGCATTAGCGACTGCGGTCATTTAAATTCATTATATCACTGGAACGCCATCGACTAGTTGACAGTGTGTTAGTTTATAAGTAATTTTATTGTTGTATGTAAACATTACGATTCATGTTTCAATATAAATTGACATTGAACACATTTAAATAAATAAAGGATTAGAATCTAATTGTCGAATTTCACGACGGAGATTTAAACTCATGCATTATCATTATTAATATTATTTTATTAACAATCGACTGAACGCAGCCATTGTTGTCATCGACAAATGATCGATCGAAAATAATTCAAGAAGAAATTGTAAATATTTGTGGTGAATTAGGCGCTCATTATAATAAATATAATTCACAATAGTAGTACTTAGACTAAAATAGAAGAATTTATAATTTTAATTGTTAATATATGCATTTTGATTAATATATGGATTATTAATTGGAGAAGATTTGTTTCATTGAGGAAGTATATAAAAAGAGGGAAATTATTAGGCAAGGTATTGGAAGCCTATCCCACTGGAAGGTAATATTATCACTGTCGCTGTATGGTGGTAACATGTTGAAATAAATATAGTAAAAATCTTCTCTGACATATGCCGTCCCAATGTGGTGGGCCAATAGACATTGAAAGCATCGTAACATAACATATCGAGAAATAGATTATAAAATCATATCTCGCAGATAAAGAAAAAGAATTAAAAATTTTCTTTACAATGGTTCAGCAGCTATCTCTCAAAAAGAAAACAAGTTGTACAATTAGACGAACCATGAATTGGCTCTGTTGAATACCTGGTTCGAGAAAAATAATCTGTCTCTTAACACATCCAAGACAGTATCCATCTTCCTATCATGTAGAAAAAATAAGGTTATGAACAGTCAAAATTTAATTATCGGTGCAAACACAGTAGCCAATATTAAAAGCCATAAATTTCTGGGTTTAGTTTTAGATGAAAATTTAAGGTGGAATGCTCACGGAGAGGAATTAAGCGACAGACTATCCAGCGCCTGTTTCTTACTAAGGCAAATAAGGAAACTGATCAGTGTTAAACACACTAAAATAATATATTTTGCCTATTTCGAGTCAATTCTTCGTTACGGGATTCCCTTCTGGACACAGTGTACATTAGTTTTAAGGCAACATATTTTCTCTCTCTAAAAACGAGCCATAAGAATATTGATAAACCTTAAACATAATGAATCATGTCGTGGTCACTTCAAAAATCTCAGTATTCTAACTCTACCATCACTATACATATTTGAATGCATAAAATTAATATTAAAAAACATAGGAAAAATGAAGACCCGAAAAGAAATTCACTCGCATTTCACCAGATGTAGGCACAATTTAGCATTACCCCGTCCATCTCTGGAATTATTCAAAAGGGATCCAAATTACGTTGGAATGGCGTGTTACAATAAACTGCCTGAGAATATCAAAAGTATATGTAGAAACGGAAATATCACCCAATTTAAATCGAAATTAAAAGGCTACCTTATTGCGAGAGAATTATATAATATAAATGAATTATAATTAGATTACTGACAATTTCCATCTCGATTTTTTTTATTTAACTTGACATTTGTACCATTTTATTGATTATTATATTATTACTATTATTTCTAATTATCTCCCATAATCAATTATAATTCTTACTTACAGGACCATTTAATTTTAATATTATAATTTCATGACTATCTGTAGTTATAAATATCTAATATAACTCAATTATGTGGTGAGTCTCTAATGAAATATTTAGTATACATTTTAAAGTTATTTTAACATTAAGCGGTTATATAAAATGTCTAAACAACTATGTAAAGTTTTTTGAAGACAATAAATGCGATTTGATTTGATTTGATTTTAGGTGTTAACGAGAATGATGAATGTCTCTCACTTGCGGAAAGGGAAGTAGGTTTAAGTTGGGCCCATTTTACAACTAGTAACGCTCACCCTTCATCCAATTATCTCAAAAATTAAGCTACAATCCTTGTTTATACGTAAACTCACTCAATTTCCTATTATTTCAAGGGAAATAACAAGACAAGACGAGCTACTTGACAGATGGAAGAATTTAAAATTTCGAATTTCGTTTTTTTATTTTCTAAAGGTGCGATATAAAGAAGCTGCGATCAATATTCAGCTGAAAACTTAAAACTAAAAGCGTGACATGCCCTCATATCAATGAAAGGAAGCAGTCAGCTCTTTCCTATTAGTTGGAAAGATTACCTTTAACCTAAATGGATTATTTACAATGAACGAAACATAAAATATGTAAAAATTCAATATTTTGAAATATTTGATAGTTTTGTGTATATATTCTTTTTAGAATTGATCAATAAGATGATTATAAAGTAAATAATTATAAAAGCCACTTACATCGTGACGAAGGATTCCCTTGATCGGATTCGGGAATGCTTTAGGTGTTAACGAGAATGATGAATGCCTCTCACTTGCGGAAAGAGGAGTAGGTTTAAGTTGGGCCCATTTTACAACTAGTAACGCTCACTCTTCATCCAATTATCTCAAAAATTAAGCTACAATCCTTCTTTATACATAAACTCACTCAATTTCCTATTATTTCAAGGGAAATAACAAGACAAGACGAGCTACTTGACAGATGGAAGAATTTAAAATTTCGAATTTCGTTTTTTTATTTTCTAAAGGTGCGATATAAAGAAGCTGCGATCAATATTCAGCTGAAAACTTCGGTAGATAGATTCGGTGCACTCCGTTTCACCGCTTCGTAAGGGAGAGGACCGCGCAAGCGACCTCGAACTCGGAACCAATCGAGAGACCGGAGAAATCTGGTCACAATTGGAAGTGAGGGCGCGAGTATCTCGAGCCCGCCGGGTTTATTCCTGGCTCACTCGCGGTAAGGCGTTGGACTCTTACGGGTTGTGACGTAGCTGGACGTAGAATTGTACTGTCCAAAGTCTTCTACGTTCACTGCAGGGCGACAGAACGACTAATCGTTAAAACGTCCTGTGGTGACGGGCTCGCCCGTTGTAGTCGACACCGCAAGATGAGAGCGCAGTTATCTGATATCAGAAAAAATAAAATAAATAAATATTTATAATTGCATAAGTTGTTAAAAATGCTATGCAATAGCTTTATCGCGGCAGTCCCCGAGTGCCACACGTATTTTTAAAATATTTTTTGATTTTTATTGGTGAGCATGTCTATTCTACACCTGATCCTGGGTGTAGAATGGACATGCTTACCATAAAAATATAAGAAAATACAATACAAGTAAAATTTTAACTTCATATGATAAGAAGAATTGGGTCTAATTCAGCTTGCAAAATTTGACCTAAACAAACTGCATAACATACATGCATACTGACATACATACTAATAAAAATTGGAAGGGAAATAAAAGCTTGTAAAAATACAAAAAAATAACTCTTTGTGGGCGCAGAAAGTGTCAAACCAAAATAAACTAAAGCACAAGGAAGCAAAGGTTTAAAAAGGAGGAGATTGGGAAAGAAAGTGGAATGTATGTGGAAGTATTCAAATGTGAAAGTAGAATATTTCACATCATCACAGTCTTTAATTATGTGACAAATCCTGAATTGTATAAATATGAACTCTTGCGTAAATCTCAAACGCCAAACATTGAAATGTTAAAGAGGGGTTTAACTCGAAGTAAGTAATATCGTGGCCCTCAGTCAACATTCCTAAAGAGCTCTCAGTATATTTACATCTATCACCCCCATTTCAATTCGTCGCCGATTCGCACCTACTTTAAATGTTTATCATCTCCTTGAGAAAACCCTTGGGGCGGGAGGAAGAAGGGAATATGTGGGGCGAAGGGGGGAGTTTAACCTGTGTTGAGATTAATGCCCTTCCACGTAGATGTCTACTTCTCTTTGGGCGTTGTATCATCTTGGTGACGCAGACCCTTTCCATGTGCTGCTGATGTTTAATTCACTTTAAAATTTAATGACATTACTAAGTGCCAAAGTTAAATATCATTAAATAGTATAAAATGAAGTTGATATATATTATTGCCTGTTTATCCTTCTTCTTTTAAACCACTCAACGGATTTTGATGCGTTTTTCACTATTACCAAAAAACGAGGAAGGTTTTTGTATATCATTTGTAAGTTATGATGGTGTATTTCAAAAAAACATTAAAATGAACGCCATCTGTCAAGCGACATTGTAACGTTTTGACATTAAAATTAACGCCGCTTGACAATAAAATGAATTAACTCAGAAGTGGTAAAAACCCACAGAATAAAACACTAATGAGTTTAACGACCATTAAGATTTTAAATTTTAAACATTTTCTATTCTGTATGCGGATTTATATGAATTATTATTTTATGTTAGTTATATATTACAGGTAAGCCATTAGTAGTAGTAGTAAAAGGAGTGGGAAGCTTGTTTCTAGCCCTTGATGTCACCTGGATCTATAAGACCCTTTGTAACTAACCACTTTGTGGTTGGATCAGTGGTCTGCCAGTAGCCCGGTACTGCTTACCAGTTTATGCAGAACACTGACCTTCACTTTGAGCAGATCGCTGGGTTCGAGAAAGGCTCGTCTCAGTAAACTGTGTCTTTTTGCGGCGAGGCCTGGGCAGCAACCAACGATGTGTATTCTGTCTTCAGGTTCTTCGCCACATTTCGGCAGTCCTTGCTTTCGTTTAAGCCAAGGTTGAATAGATGTGCTCTAAGGGTCGTGTGTCCGGTGAGAAGACCGATACTGGTTCTGAGGTTCTTCTTGCTCATGTCAAGTAGGGCCTTGGTTTTTTCTTGAAGTGGTTGCTTAATCATGGCTTTTGCCTGGCGACATCCCTGGCTCTGTTTCCAGGAAGCCCGATGTTCCTGCTTCAAGTAGTCGCTGATGATTTTCTTAACTGTTGCGAAGGGGACCCCAACAACTGGCTCCACCGGGCATTCTAGTGTGCCCAGTTTTGCCAGTCTGTCGGCCTCTTCGTTGCCGGTTATGCCTTGATGGCCCGGTATCCATATTAAGGTGATTTTGTTGGCTTTCCCTATTTTTTGAGCTCTTGCATGCAGTCCCAGACCACATAGGATTCTGTGGTGGCTTTAGCCAGAGCATCCAGTGTTGCTCTGTTATCATATCAGATGATTTTTTTTATTTTTTACCTCAAGTCGACTTTTAGTGGAATTTTATACATTCCAATATGACAAACACCTCGGCTTGGAAAATCATGGCATATTGTCAAGGGGATGTTGATTCTGTGGTTGGTTTTGGGTCAGTACACACCTGCCCCAAAACGTCCATTTGTTCCTGATCGTCGGTGAACCAGGCGTCCGCGTTTAACTTTGGAGCCTTTTGTGGATTCTTCTAGTCTTCCCTGGTGGGGATAAGGATTTTATAGGATTTCTCTACCAATTTTTTTTTTAGTCGATCCTGGGTCAGGGTGAATGGGCTTTTGTAGATGAGGTTTAGCTCAGGATTATTATAACCTCCTCGCTTCCACTCGCCCAAACACTTCAGTCTGTATGCAGTCTGGCGGAGTGAATTATGAGCTTGTTCACAGGTGGGCAGCAGAGTGCCCTAAGGCCTGAAGGCTTACCCTGTAGTTACCCTGAAGGCTATTCAGCATGTTTTTTGTCTCGAGCTTTTTACCTTGGACCACCAGACTATTGCAGCATAGGTTAGTCTAGACAGCAGTCTTGCCCTGTATAGCCATAAGGAGACCCTAGGTTTGAACCCCCAGGTTTTTACCATGGCTCTTTTGCATGTCCACAAAGAGGCATAGAAGCTTGTAACGACATTCAACTAACACTGCCTGTTTTCAAGCGACAGTATGGCGTGCAAATTCGCTAACTTAGTGATTCTTTGAACATAAAATGCTTGTCGGAATGATCGTGAGACTGGTATCGTGGGACTGCTACCCATGGCTGAGATGCCTTATCATAGTATGACATATGTATATGCCTTATATAGAGGTAGAGGTATAAAGGTGCCCTAACAAAGTATTTCTTGCTTGAGTTATATCAACATTTTTTTGCCTAACAGGTCATTTCTTTAATCGCCTACTCGAGCGCCATTCCAGAAACTTTTTCCTCTCTTATCCAATCTCCTTCTATACATACTTTCTTACTCGGAGGGAAAATCAAAGCATCGCAGTCGAGGCTCAATATGGCATACTGCATACCTGAGTTGCCTAAGAAAATGTCGACAAAAGAACGCGTCCCTCACCTGGAGGGTGAGAGATTTTATTTCTCCATTGTCGGGGCGTAATAGGAAAAACATCTAACGTCGGTTACCTCGTAAAGGGAACACTAGATACAGCAGTCACGGGAAAAATCACGTTCTATTTGCTATTTGGTATCGCCGGGCCTTCTTCCACAGATTAATAATGAACTATATCCGAATATACAAGATGCGTCACGAATTCTTAAGAGTCGAAAATATAAATGTGTAATAAAGATCATCTTTGATTTCCTTCATGCGTAAAATTAATCCATCATGAAACGTCAAGAAGGCCTTCTGGATGCGAGAATTCTAACTCCATTTTGGTAGGATTTTAAGATTTATACAATTCGGTAGATATTAACATCAAACAATACAAAAGAACCTCATAAAAAGGAAAAACTTATAACAAAGAAGAGAAACTTTGACAGAAAACCATAGAATGATAAAAACTGAATGAAAATAGATCCTAGAATAACTTCATCAAAGTGGCCACTAAAATGACTGAGGAATGGAAAAACCGGTTGTGTCACCCCAAAACTTCAAAGGCAAGTAGCCAAGGACTTATGTAAGGATTTTGAGAGTAATGTCCCTTGAGGAGGAGTTGACCTGATTTAATATTCAATGTAAAGTATTGTCGGCGAGCAATAATCCAGTGTCATAAAAACGTGTTTAGAACGCCATCTATAGTGCGCATCGAAACTGCCATACCATGAACGCCGCTATATATATCTAACGAACAACAAAAATTAATCTATATTTAACACTACTAGTGTTATCTACACGAAGTTTAGTAGTAAAATTATAGCTGCCAAATCGTAGTACGGCATTGAGCATATAATACCCTATTGAGGACATCGTTAATTGTTATTCCAAGATCTTTTGTTGGTTTCTTAAGAATATTTTTTAGTGCACCGTTTGCTGTGTCTCCTATAAAATTTAAAGACGGGCGAATTTTCACTTTTTGCAATTAGCGATTCAAGTAGAGTAGCGATTCTATTATTCGAAGTGTGGAGTGCAGCGTGATGTAATATTATGGGGAGCCTTCCTAGAGGCACAATTCTAATTCATGTCCTATCTGTTCGAGCTCGAAATTAAAATATCATTTGGATCCTCATCTGTGCCAACGTATAAAGTGCGTAAGTTTTACGCTCCGGGGAGGAAAAGCGCCGCTGCTCGTAAATTGGCATCGTTATTTGCGCTTTACGACTCGGTATCGAATGTCGTCGCGATCGTGTCGCAGAATCTCATAATGTCATCTCAATTGTGTCGTAATCTGCGACCGTAATCCAGCCCCTCATATCAATTTTCTGAATTTTATATGCGGTAGTCGTCTCAGGATTGGTTCCTTATCCGTTGTATGTACGTCGCAGAGCGCGCCGTGAGTTCTTAGCCTGATAGCGCTGGCTGTGCGTGAGTGGCGAAAATGTCAACACATTTTTTTACGAAAAGATCGATAATGCTTTGGATTGTCCAAGATTGTTCAACAGTGTTCTAGAATATGCTGGAATGCTCCAATAGGCTTTATTATAGAGCTGGATGGGTAAGCAATTGAGGGGGGGGGGGTTAAAGGTGGGGCGGGGGTAGACAACGCTGGATGACATTCAGCTAGTAACTCCTCAACTATTACCACAGTATATAAAACAGTAGCTTTACTCGCGAGCTACAGGGCATTGCGGAAAGAGGGCTCGAGGAATGTGGGCAGAGGGGTGAGTCTCGACGAACGCCTTTGGTTAACGTTACGCGCAGGTAAAGGCTGGCGACGCTTTCGAACGTTTGGGGCCGAGTAGCGGACATTTGGCGACCAAATCCGAGCCCTTACGATTCATAACGTATTCGCTTCGATTTAATTGTTGTTCTAAGAGAAGCCACTGTCTTCTGTTATACTGTACTATTACCCTGGGGGCTAACGGGCCCATGATGAGTTGGCCACGATGACCCATGTGTTCAGGGTCGGTCACACTCACGGGTCAACACCCATCCGACGGCCTCCCCGCATGGGGTGCGAATCCTGGGTAGGACACTGGGTCAACCAGTCTCCCCTGGGAATCAAACCTCTGGCGCCCCTGCACACCGTGCGGCGCAAGCCAATCGATTGTGCTCTCCGACTAACAGTCGGGGGAGTCTGGGAACTGTATTGTTTCCTATAGAGCGGGGGTGGTTGCGTACCTTATGGCGACTGCTCTTGAATTGACCATTGGCCATCCGATCCCGGGTAAGAGGCGGGCAAAGGACGCCCTGGTCCGCGATAGATTCGGTGCACACCGTTTCACCGCTTCGTAAGGGAGAGGACCGCGCAAGCGACCTCGAACTCGGAACCAATCGAGAGACCGGAGAAATCTGGTCACAATTGGAAGCAAGGGCGCGAGGGTCGGCCCGCCAGGTAACACTGGCTATCTCGCGGTAAGGCGTTGGCTTCTTGCGGGTTGTGACGTAGCTGGACGTTGGATTTGTTCTGTCCAAAGTCTTCTACGTTCACTGCAGGGCGACAGAACGAGAAAATCGTTAAAACGTCCTTTGGTGACGGGCTCGCCCGTTGTAGTTGACACCGCAAGTTGTACTATTACCCTGATAGATATAAGTGTTCTGTCGTTTCTTAGTATACAGGGTGAGTTTTTAGTTACCGGCATTCTTAAAGGGGGTGGGTCAGTACGAGTAAGTAAGCAACTTTATTTAAAAAAATGATAATATTTTATTTTTTTTGTTAAATTTGAATATGATATATAATTTTTAAAAAATAGAGAAGCGTTGAGCGCGCTGCGTCATCTAGCGGTAGGTCAAATATCGCTAATAAACAATATTTTGCAGGGCCTTGTCAACACTTTTTATACTATTAAAAAAACACACAAAAATAAAACAAAATAAATGCATATTTTTATAAACAAATTTTTCTTTTTTGCTCTTGCTGATACACCCCTTTCAAGGAAGACGGTAACTAAAACTCACGGTGTATAAAGTCAGCTCGCCAATACAACCTTGAATTTGAGAGTTATCTAAGACTTAGCTAAAATAGAGTCGATGAATCGAGAGAAAAGTTATACTAAGAGAATTGGTTTTTCACAATAAATCCAACATCTTGCGGTGTCGACTACAACGGGCGAGCCCGTCACCACAGGACGTTTTAACGATAAATCCAACAATGCATAACGGAATAAATCCAATAATGCATAATTGATTAGTTTTGATCGTATAATCCCAGCTAGGATAAAGGTGTAGATCGGAAAGGATACGCTTACCCAATAAAGACAGCGCTGTCGTTGTGCAACGGTGTTTTTGAAAACTAGACTGAATTGGGAATTAAACGGAATATCTGTGATTTTCGAGTCATCGCAGTTTCCCCGGCGTATAATTCTTATACGAGTACTTACATGCCCTGCAGGTTGTTGCCCGAAGCATTAACCAGTTATTAAGAATGTTAATTTGTTGATTATAAATAGGTTCTTGCCGTATCAAAGCAGTTTACTCGTTGAGATATTATACGCAAGTCGACAACCGCGATGTTACATACAGCTTGCATTACGCAACTCAATCAGAATAAAACCGGTTGGGTGCTTGTGTGAATCCCGTTCCGGGGGTTTCGTACCTCATTTGAAGCATTTCGTTATTTTTTAAATTTCAATGCCGAAAATATACAAGGTTATGCAACTCAAAATTTTAAACAACTAGTAGTAACTAGTAGTAATATGAATAGTACCAGTTATTACCACGCTAAGGGGCGCGGATTGATTTTTATAAGGCAGCTCTAATCATGACATCCACACGAGAATGAAAATAATTAGCGAAAGAATTTATGATCCGGATTTTGAAAAATATTGCGATAATATTATTTTCGTATTCATTTGGATAGTTAATAATAGCATAGCTATAATATGCATGAAAATATGATTAATTCGTCCATTATATGGAACATTGTCCATTGTATGGAAGCTCCCCGATCCAATTTAAGTATGGAGCTCTGAAGCCTATTGGCTACTTCCATCGATAAATAAAACATCGATAAATACAAAACAAATGGAAATCGGACAGCACGTTCTTGAGTTATGGCCTCTGAATCGGACCTTAAGGCAAGAACGCAAGAATGCAAGAAGTCCAATTTCAAAAAATTCGGATATTAAGTCAAGACTTTACTTTATCTGGCCTAACCTAACCTAACCAGGCCAGACCTTATCGGACCTTAAGTCAAGAACGCAAAGTCCAATTTGGAAAAAATCTTCGAGTTAGTTTTCACTATTCATTAACTGCTGGAATACTAATACTACCAATCGGTCGTTTTTCCGTTGCGACAACTCGCGGGCGCCCGATCTCTGTATTTATGCAATTATGTAATTATATAAAAAAAACCGTTATACATTAGTATGCGGGCACTAACACCCCCTACAAAGAAAACTTCGAGGGTTGAAAACATGCCGTCGTAGGTTTCATTCGTATGGCTAGCTTTCTAAGGGTTAATACTATTTTACTCAAGAGCTTACTGAAATAGAGATGTTGTTAAATTACTTATTTATTTAGTGCAGGGATATCGAAAACACAATGTATTATTCAGGAGCCAAATCTTTACAAACCTTCCTAAAATTAGAACTAACCAACTATTTTCAAAATAAATCCGGTATTTTAATTGGTCTAACAAGTATGAACATTCAACGTTATAAAATTTATATCTATACCAGAATTTTGATGGTGATATAAAAAAAATTCGCGTGTCAGTACTTATTGGAAATGCTAACATATTAAATAATTCATGAAGCACGTAGTCAGGTGCACTTAGAAGGAAAACTTCTATTATTTCTAGGGCATTGTGAGGCCATAGACACAGGAAAGTTCACAGAAAATAAGAATAAGCGGCCAGTGGAACAGATATATATGTACCTGTATATAAACTGCAATTTATAAGGCTTAAATTCTATGGCTTCGAAGGTCTAGTAAATCGGTGTTTAGGTGGACGCTCACATATGTCAACACAACTAAAGTTGCCAACTACAACGGGCGAACCCGTCACCTTAGGAAGTTTTAATGATATTAGATCGTTCTGTCTCACGTGAGGTGAGCGTAGAAGACTTAGGATAAAACAGACCACCGTCTAGTTACGCCATACGACCGTAACACGCGAATGCCTTACCGCGAGATAACCAGGTTAATCAGCCAGTTGGCCGACACTCGCGCCCTTACTCCCAGTTGCAACCAGATTACTCCGGTCTCCCGACTGGTTACAGGTTCGTGGTCGCTTGCGCGGTCCTCTCCCTTACGTAGCGGTGATACGTTATCTACCGAATCTAGCGCGGACCACGGCATCCTTTGTCAGGCTCTTCACCCGGTATCGGGTAGCCGATTGGTCGTTTTAAGAGCAGTTGCCGTAAGGTAAACAACTACACCCACCCTGGCTCGCACTTCTACGTGGAGGCCGCCGTATCGGTGTTGACCCGTGAGTATGACCGACCCTGAACAAATGGGTCTTAGTGGCCAAACTGCAACAGAGCCCATTAGCTCCCCATATGTCAAGACGGTTGTTCTTAACCTACTACAACCGGTAGTTAGTCCGGAGTCCACTGCTCACACCCAGAAGTCTAATAATAGCATGAGCCCGATTCGGGTTGGTGAATTCAATGTCAGCTCATTATTTCCAAAACAACACATTGCGATTACTCAATCCCTAAATCCAACCTTTGATGTGAGAAATATAAGTCCAAAATTAATAAAGCTGAAGAGAAATGGACAGCAGAAAAATGTCCGGAAATTGTAGACATACAGCAGAGACATAACACTTTTAATTAACATAAGAAAATCAGAAGGGTAGTAGAAATAATCGAAAATAAAATAGTAACTAGTAGTAAGATGAAAAGTACAAGTACTATTCAAAATGCCAGCGCTGAGCTCAGATAAGTTTCTATATAGGACAGGTCCCTGCTTCGTAAACTTAGAATTCCGAAGATTGGTACTGAAACATTTAATTAGCTTATCCATACCACGAATAAAACTAGTAATATTAGTAAAAGGAGTCCAGCTCTTTATGTCACCTGGATCGATAAGATCTTTGTAACTACCCATTTTGTGGTTGAGTTAGTGGTCTGCTAGAAGCCCGATACTGTTTACCAGTCCATACAGATCGCTGACCTTCAGGTTTGCCCAATCTGCCCGGTCGCTATGTTTGAGAAAGGCTCGTCCCAGTGAACTGTTTCTTTTTGCGGCGAGGCCTGGGCAGCGACCAACGATATGTATGCTGCCTTGAGGTTCTTCGCCACATATTCGGCAGTCCTTGCTCTCGGTCAAGCCAAGGTTGAACAGATACTATTCTCTAAGGGTCGTGTGTCCGGTGAGGAGACTGATGGTGGTTCTAAGGTTCTTCTTGCTCATGTCAAGTAGGTCCTTGATTTTCTTAGAAAAAGGTTAGTCCATCGTGGCATTTGCCTGGCGACATCCTTGGCCCTGTTTCTATGATACCCGAGAAACCTGCTCCAAGCAGTCCCTGATGATTTTCTTACCTATAGCGAAACGGACTCCAACAACTGGTTCGGCCGGGCATTCCAGTGTGCCCAGTTTTGCCAGTCTATCGGCCTCTTCGTTGCCGGGTATGCCTTAATGGCCCGGTGTCCATATCAAGGTGATTTTGATGGCTTTTGCCAATTTGTTGATCTCTTTCATACAGCCCCAAACTACAGAGGATTTTGTGGTGGCTTTAGCCAGAGCGTCCAATGCCGCTCTGCTGTCAGAGCATACAACGAATAAAACTAATTGACAAATCGAATAATTCCTTGAAAATTTACGGCTCCTAAAGTCAATCAGTCCCATTAAATGTCCAATCTGAAATCACAGACCAATTTAAAAGAAACTTTCGATAGTTTATTTTCCTATTAATACAGAGAGCTAGTAAAGAGTTGTGACTGTAATGCAGAAAATGTGATTTTTCAGTCGTACGTTTGTATTTTAGCACCCTGACATAATTTATGGCAACATCTTTTGCCATTGATGAATAAAACACGTTGAAGAAAGAATTTTCTAAATCAGATAAAGCGTTCTTGTTATGGCAACTTAAGCCATGTAACTCAAGAACGCGTAGTCCGGTTTCAAATCAATCTTTTCAATTCTGAGAACTGATAAAAAAAATGTGTCCGTATGGCTGAAAACGTAAGTTTTCAGTCGTCCGTTTGTATGGCAGCACGCTGACGTAGTTTACGGACGACCCTCGAAGTCTAATGAGCTCTTTCCGTTAATGAATTGAACAGATTAATGTAATAATTTTCAAAATCCGACAACGCTTTCTTGAGATATCGTTGACTCAGACAGTAGGTTCCGGGTTCGATTCCCGACTGGGTCACAAATTTCCGTTGGGTTAAAATTAACGGAATCGCATTTTAATTCTGTCGATCGAATGCAATAAAAAGACACATTCACACAAACACTTCATAGTAGGGTTGGTCGTAAAAGATTGTCGTATGATAATAAACTCGCCCTTTGTGACATTTTACAATAAAGAGAAGAAACAATCAATCAATCAAACAAACAAACCTTTCATATTGTGGCCAGAAGAGAATAATGCTGATTAGTGCAAAATATGAGACAGGAAAAGGTCCGAGGAAGATGGAGATTGACGAAGGACAAAAAAGGACCAGGGATGGTTGAAGAATTTTCAATAGTATTACCAACAACGAGCGACATGCATGCCAAACATCGCTAGGAGACGGCCCCAGAAGTAGAAGAAGATTCTGCTAATAATGACAGAGTCGCCGTGTCAGGTGGCTGACTGGAAAGTGTAGGATGAGGTTGAAGCGCAGAATGCCGCCTAGCTTTAGCCGTATTTAATGTCTCCGCGCGCGGAACCAGTTCTGTTCGCGGAGTTGCCGTTCGAGTTTGTCAAGCGACCGCAGCGGCAGAAATTTCCCGCGGTCGCGGCAACTAGAAAACAAGACATGTTTAGCTTCCTCCTCCGCCTGCCACATCGACAGCTTTGTCTTTCACCTCGACTGGCGCGGATACGACCGTATGCACTTACTTACTGAAGTACATTTCGTTCGCACCTCTGTAATGGGAGAACACTGACTGAAATGCAGTTAGTCCTTCGTATTTTGGTTTATTATTATTATATTATTATTATTTATTCCGTAGCCGGCGATTGGGGAGGGGGTCGCCCTCGCAGCCAATACGGTGCTGTCGGATCTCGTACTCCATTCACGATTCGCTTCCATTCTTGACTACCCCGCTTCAAAGTGACATTACTCTTCCATTAATGAAATAATGAAATGAAAGAAATGAAAGACATTACGCCGAGGTTTTACATTACTCTTTCATTACGCCGAGATTTTACAATTTGATCAATATGGAAATAAAAATTAATTTGACATTTAGGGTATTCAAAAATAAAATAAAGGAATGGTTATCGAGTCATGACAGACTAACTATACATCAAATGTAAGAAATTATAGTTTAATAAAACTTAGGTGCACACATTATTAATATATTTTTAAATATTATGTATGTTGATTATATTTTAACATTCAAGAGTTGTATTTTTGGTTTTATTTTTGGACTAGGTGTTTTATGTAAAATTTTATATTTCTTGGCATAAATATTAAATATTATTGACTTTTTATTGTTTTAAATTATAACTTTATCTTTCTTTTTACTTTAATTTTAAGTCAATTCGGTTTTTCACACTCTATTTGATTGTTTTTTTTTTTTGAGGACCATATTTTAGGGCAATTTGATTTTATGAGCATTTTACTAAAACTTTTACATAATTTATTGTAAAATTAGAGTCCTGTCCATCCTAGAACGGGCTAGTCCCAGTTGGATGACAGAATCAAATAAATCCGGTTCCTGTTATTTTTATAAGCAAAAACAATGTTTTATAGTAATTAATTCCTAAACAAATAAATACATTGATACTTTATAAAGTTATTCGTGTGACAAAATTTATAATTTTATACATGTTTATGAAATAAAGCGTTTATTATTATTATTATTTCCTCATGCTGGTACCAACTGTAGGCAAAATGCATTTCTGTGGCGAACGAGTGATAATTTCAATGATTTGATTGAACGCTTTGACTTTGATCTATTCTGTATGAGTATTAACTCAGCTAGGCAGCGGCTGAACAGTGAATTCTTTAGCACTAATTGTTGAATTATTTTTGATGTATTTTTAATCGATAGCTTTAATTGAAAGGTCACATGTTTCTACAACGTTACTTAAACCTGAAAACCTTTAATTGGCTCTCTGTTATCCTACTCCGTCTTTTTGTTGAATTATGATTAGCTGTTGGTTTTCCTAAAAATAAATAAATTAATTAATTAATAAAAAATAATATATATTACTTTAATTCGCGCAGTCACGAACGAACCCGAATACAATAAAAAATATAGATAAAAGTCATACTAGCAGCAATAAAAACGAAGACTGACTAGGCGACACGGCAGAAGTTGTTTCTGGTGTAAGTTGTCAACTCGCTAATGAATCTGTCCGCGCGTCTCGCGCGCAAGAGCGAGTGTTTCTTTTGTAAGCACAGCGCCAAGCTCCTTTGACTGCAGCGTTTCAGCAAATATTAAATGAAGCTTGGCCGCTGCGGATGGCAAAATAAGCGGGAGACTTTAATTATTGAGCAAAACGTAGGGGCAAAAAATACTACGGAACTGGAGATTTGCTCTTGGACGGTTTCTCCGTCTTCACCTCCCCGGAACTCCCATTGCGCGAGATAAGTTACATACTTAAACCTAAAAATTCAACCCACATTTTATATTCTTATTATAGTCAAATGGGTCATTGGTGTCGTTTGCTTATTTGGTCAACTTCTTTGTCCAGTAGTTCAATATTTTTTTATACGACTGCCCAACAAAAAAGTAGTGTAATGTGTTCAGGGTCGATCTATGTATGTTTTCCGTTTCTTTATTCCACCATAACTTCTACGGTGGCACAGTGGTTAGGTCGCCTGATCTTAAATTGTAATATTTCAGTTTTGATTCCCGGCTGGGTTACTATTTTCCATTGGGTTAAAATTAACGGAATTGCATTTGATTTCTGTCGATCGAATGCAATAACAAGACACACACTTACACACATGTTACAAGCATACATTCATATAAACACTTCATATAAGGGTTGGTTGTAAGAGATTGTTGTATGACAATAACCCGCCCATTGTAAAATGTCACAATAAAGAGTAGAAACAAACAAACTTCTGAACGCTTGAACCGATTTAGAAGTGTGTGGTAGTTAGAACCGTTGTCATTTCGAGTAACCTTAACTGTTTAAATATCATTTAAGTAGTTGTCTAAATGTCCAAATGTCCAAAATTTCGTGTTTCATCCAAATGTCCAAATAATAGTGTTTAGTGTCAAATAAAAGGTATGATTAAGTACATTTCGGAAATATATATCTAACTATATGAGTATTTACATAAACCACAAATATTTCATAAAAAATCGTAATGAAAATAATTATAAATACAATAGTTTACTTTCTGTAACGGCAGTCGTGTTTTTATTATTTTTAATAAATTTACCTGCTCATGGTCTTTCGCCTATGATGTCGTTATTGCGTCATCGCGTCTAACATTCTCAATAAAGCAATGATGGAAAATTAACTATTGCGATAGTTGTGAGTGTATACATTAATTTAAATATTTTATAATCAGTATGAGAATTTTATATTCTTTAAATTAATGCAATAAATAAAATTTCTTAAATAAATAATGAGAACAATATCATTAAAATAAAAAAAAAATATCATAATTATCGTATAAAAAATTGAATAGTTATGAAAATAGACCATCTTGGTTTAAGCTACAAGGAGTCAATGTTGCGACCCGGTATTTTATTTTCGTGGCCTGGTGCCGGGTCACGACCCACTATTAAGACTTCTGATAGACGAAGGGAGCTTATTATAAAGAACAGAGGCTTTCGTGTAGGAAACTAATACACATCTTGCTAAGTCGATGCCGATTAAGGCGTAGGTCAAGTTTATTTCTCGTGTGAATTTTGTTGATGAAATTTATAATTCGCCAGGACCTCCAATATCTGTTTACAAGTGAAAATAATATGTTGGCAGATATAGCATGAGTACATCGTCATAATTTCCGACTCTGAAAAACGGCTTACACATAGCTCTTAGAGAAGCTCTGTATAAACAGCCCAATGCCCTTTTTTAAAGGATGGGATTTCTAATTGAATTTTCTTCCATTCTCAAAAAAAAAAACCCATATTACGTCAAATACAACTATCCATATAAGACTAAAATTCTGTTGTTTCGGCAGCTAATGGGCCCTGTTGCAGTTTGGCCACTAAGACCCATTTGTTTAGGATCGGCCAAACGCAAGGGTCAACGCCCATCCGGCGACCTCCACGCAGAAGTGCGAGCCCGGGTAGGACTCTGGCCTGCGGGCCAACTAGGCTTGTCGACTGCAGCGGGCGACCGTCACTTCAGGAAGTTTTAACGATTAGTCGTTCTATCTTCCTGGAGTGAGCGCAGAGGACTTGAGGACAAAACAGTTCACCATCTAGCTACGCCACAAGCCCGTAAAAGGCCAACGCCTTAACCGCGAGTGTTACCCGGCGGGCTTACACTCACGCCCTTACTTCCAATTGTGACCAGATTACTCCAGTCTCTCGATTGGTTACGAGTTCGAGGTCGCTTGCGCGGTCCTCTCCCTTACGAAGCGGTGAAAATGTGTTTACCGAATCTATCGCGGACCACAGCGTCCTTTGCCCGTCTGTTCACACAGGATCGGATAGCTGATGGTCGTTTCAAGAGCAGTCGCCGTAAGGTCCGCAACCACCCACGCTCTATAGGAAACATATTGAGATGTCAACCACAACGGGCGAAACCCGTCACCGCAGGACGTTTTAACGATTCATCGTTCTATCGACCGTGCAGTGAGCGTAGAAGACTTTGGACATTACAAATCCGACGTCTAGCTACGCCACAACCCGCAAGAAGCCAACGCCTTTACCGCGAGATAGCCAGTATGTTACCTGGCGGGCCGACACTCGCGCCCTTGCTTCCAATTGTGACCAGATTTCTCCGGTCTCTCGATTGGTTCCGAGTTCAAGGTCGCTTACGCGGTCCTCTCCCTTACAAAGCGGTGAAACGGTGTGCACCGAATCTATCGCGGACCAAGGCGTCCTTTGCCCGACTCTGAACCGGGATCGGATGGTCATTTCAAGAGCAGTCGCCGTAAGGTAGGCAACCACCCCCGCTCTATAGGATACAATACAGTTCCCAGACTCCCCCGACTGTTAGTCGGAGAGCACAATCGATTGGCTTGCGCCGCTCGGTGCGCAGACCGTCCAGGAGCGCCAGAGGTTTGATTCCCAGGGGAGACTGGTTGACCCAGTGTCCTACCCAGGTTCGCACCCCATGCGTGGAGGCCATCGGATGTGTGTTGACCCGTGAGTGTGACCGACCCTGAACACATGGGTCATCGTGGCCACCTCATCATGGGCCCGTTAGCTCCCTATAGTAAACAGTACTGCTTCCAGACTCCCCCGACTGATAGTCAGAGTGCGCAGTCGATTGGCTTACGCCGCACGGTGCGCAGACCGTTCAGGAGCGCCAGAAGGTTGATTCCCAGGGGAAACTAACCATAAGGCCAGAGTCCTACCCAGGCTCGCACTTCATGCGGGCCAGTTTTCTTTAGGAGTCAACCTTTGGGCGCTCCTGGACGGTTTGCGCGCCGCGCGGCGTCAGCCAATCAATGGAGAATTCCGACTGCCAACCGGGAGAGTCTGGAAACAGTATCGTTTCCTATTTAGAGGGAGTAGTTGTTAACCTTACGTCAACCGCTCTTGAAACGATTATTCGGCTAACGGATTCTGGGTGAAGAGCCGGGTAAAGGACGTTGTGGTCCGCGATAGATTCGGTAGACACCATTTCAGCGGTGCGTAAGGGAGAGGACCGCGCAAGCGACCTCGAACCTGTAACCAGTCGGCCGACCGGAATAATCTGGTTGGAACTGAAAAAAAGGGCGTGAGTGTCGGCCCGCTGGGTGAATAACCTGGTTATCTCACGGTAAGGAGCTGGTCTCTTACGGGCGAGTGGTGTAACTAGTTAGTGGTCTGTTTTCGTCCCAAGTCTTCCACGCTCACATCACGGGAGAATATCGTTAAAACTTCCTGAGGTAACGGGTTCGCCCGTTGTAGTTGACAGCTCTAGTTGTTTCTGGATCCATTTATGTTCTGAAAACTCTAAGTCCAGATCCAATGAATTCAAAGATGCGTGTTAACATCACTAGTATTTATTTGTGAAACATGGCAAAGAACATGGTGTTTTGCTTCATGTCTGCTAAGTTTGGAGCAATATTTCACGACCTATCATTTGTCACTCGTTCAGACGACATCGTGACAGGCGAAAGCAGATCATTGGCCCATGAATTGAACGGATGACAACCTCAAATTGGGTCTACATTGGCCTTTCCCTGCCGTACAGTGGGACACATTTGTGGGAAAATTTAAATTGAATAGATAAAAAGTTCAATTAAAGCAAAGTACTGAGACAAGAATGTCACGTGGTCAGAATTATTGTATATATTAGTATATAATTTATTTCGTATATTATATAGATAAGTAAAATATCTTTAGTACCTATACAACAAAAACTGTAAAAATCAAATGTCATAAAATGTATACAACGCTTACCATAACGTATCCAACTTTAGGCGGCAAAAAAACACTTATTAATACAAAATAATGTTATTCTAATTACCTATAAAGTACTATATTAGAGTAGCATTGACCCCACAGACCCCATGGTAATACACAGCACTACTTCCAGCGGTTACACTATAATGGAAAACGCTTCTGCAGTAAAGTGTTCGCCACGCATCCTCTGTAAAAGTGTTCAACAGGGTCTTCGCATACCGCCTAACGGATTTCTTTGATTGAAATCAATACAGTTCAGTAGAAATTTCAACGGAGTGGATAATCCAAAATATCGGTTGTGCCACCCGAAGATTTTCCTGGCAAGTAGATAAGACCAAAAGATTCCCAAAAGATTTCCATCCCAATGTAATTGGATTTAAGATAGCTTTACTTAAAATTTTGTGTAAATTTTATTCAATTCAAATGCAACAGGACATTCTCACAACAAATGCATCCAACAAGGCGATCCGTTGCTAAAAAAATAGATATTCCCCGAATGATGACCTCTTTTGGTCAAAGGCATTTTACTGTTTTGGGCCCTAGGACATATAACCTTTTAGAAGATGGAATTAAAACAATTCAGTCTAAAGATTCCTTTAAGAAACAGAGCCATATGTGGCTAATAAATGAAGGCCGTGAAAAGAGCCACAAATTATTTGACTATCTAGCATGATTTTTATTTTTATTCTTATTTTATTTTTATTTGTTTATTTTACTGAGTAGGTATCTATCTATCTATTTACTATTATTATGATTTCGATTTTTATTTATTTACTCGATAATTTTATGATTATAATTTCAAATACTTCTTGATGATATTTTAATTTATTTTTCTAACATGTTTAATTTTTAAGTTTAGTTGTTAATTTTTTACTTTTTTTGTGTGCACATGTAAAATATTTCCTGATACACCTGCCTTAGTACAGGCCTAGGCCTAGTTAGGCGGTGTTGACGCAGTGACCAAGATACTGCAGTGTGCTCTATTTTTGCTACTGGTCCAAACACATTTTTTTTGTAATGCTGCAGTAAATTATATTTTGTGCTTTACCTTTAAAAATAAAAAAAAAATTAAAAATGAGACCAAAAGATTTCTGAATACACCTTTTATAAACAGCAGCGTATATTATAAACAGCGTGAGAGATGGAAATAATATTAACTGTTTTTCACACACAAAAAAAAGATGAAATTCCCAGCTTTGTAAACTTGACACTGTGCGCCACGTCGCCGCGGCGGCGCTCGGTGTAAATGTCAATGACGTCACAATGGATCAGACAGACAGAATATTTCGGATTAAATCGAGAAATAGATGACGTGTGGGATTACTGCGAATCTATGCAATCACGTGATGCGAGATTTGATGAATTTCAAATAGATCATTAGGAACTGTATTCATAAAATTACATTAGACTCAATCCCCAAGCTAGGAGGTGCCTTAATTCGGTCTACCAGTATAACAGGGGATACATTTTGTATGTATAAGATAGGAACACCTGCTCCATTATTGGTGGGGATATGCGGATAGCGTAAAAAATCTAAAGCTAATAATAGGCATGTGGACGAGGTATAAATTAGGGTGAGGAGGCAGAGTTACGTTCCTCTTCCTTTAGTCTCTTTAGCTATTTTGTTGGGTATCGTTATCCTCTGATCTACTTTTTTCCAGATCATATATTGCTGTAACTTTAAGGTATAGGTTTTCCATATGCTTTGCGCGTTCTCCTCATTTGCCCATCGTTATGTCGTAGTATTCCATTTCATATTTGAATCAATCAGTGAGGTAGTCCACGTATTCATCCGTTTCCCTACTTTTAAATTTCTGCGAGTATCTTGTTGCTGCCGATAATAAGAGAGATGACTCTCGTCTTTTAATATTTTTTTTTGTTATGTCTCTCTTCCGTAAGTCTTGTTTATCCAAAAATTCAAAAAAATAGTGAAACCAAAAACTGGTTTACTTGTTTCGAGGCCTTCCGATATTTCCTTGAAATAATATTGGTTTTTGATGAATTGGTCAATCGGTTATTAATTTAAACCAATTGGTGATGTGATGAGTAAGAATCAGCTCAGGATTTTCACAATTTAGAGTTTTACAAAATCTAACTTAAAGTCGCTGATTCTTTTCAACTCAGGAGACGTAGGCGATGGTTTACGATTTCCTGATTATATTCTGTAGCTACACATAGGGCCCGATTGCGTTTCTTTGTGAACTAAAACTAAAATTAGTCCAAGCGAACGAGACAGAGCAATATGTTAGAGCGAAATATGAAACGAACGATCGTCGATAATAAATTCGAGCATATTTCGTGCGGTCTAAGATTTGACCTTGGCGCGCAGTTTTAATGCGAAAAACCGCTCATCTCACACTCCGCTCTAGCGTATTGCCCTGTCTCGTTCACCCGGACTAATTTCCGATTTTAGTTCACGAAGAAACGCAATCGAGCCCACTGTCTAACTATAACACTCTCTTTGATTTTAACAAGAAGGTCAGGTTAATATGTTTTTCTGCACATTTATCTTAATACTTCATTTCCAGTATGTAGCCCACCACAACGGTTTTACTTTCTTCTCGTCACTATGGAGTCAGTATCGGAGTTATTTTCAATCATAACTCTATGCGTAGTCTACGAGTAATCTGTCACGCATCCTGTATAGAATACCTACATATATCTATCATAGAAGACGTACGTTTTTCCATATAAAAACGGCAGACGACCTCATGCAAGTGACCTGTTAAAAAGATTCATCATAGAGCATTCAGGTGGCTGTCGCTTATGAAAGGCGAGCGATCCTTTCGCAGAATCCATGCCACGACGCGGCGTTGTCAACTCAGATGCGGGCCATTCATCCTCTTTTATTCGTGGACACGACAAACTTCCGCTGGGCACGTTCGCATTATTCAACCATTAAGGAACCGCGGCGCATGCGACACGTAACCGCGTAATAACAGATGCTACCTCTCTCAAACTCGAGAAACATGGTTTTGTAAACGTTCGCGCATCTTAATGGTAAGCCAGAACTGTTGAGTGATCCAGGCTTCCAGGACTTTAAATTACAATCCAATCTCCACATAAACCGACAGCGACTTAGCAAAGTGCGATACAGTTTTATACACCAAAATTTGTCCATAGAAAATGAAAAGCCTCGGAGAGGACCAATTTGAAAATATAATTATAAATAATTTGGTACGAAACCTAATTTATGGTATAAGGGAGTTTGAAAATTTCGAGTTTATTTTCAATGTTGATAATTAGCAAAATTTGTAAAAAATTTTAACATAACGGAATTATGATAGCTGACATTCTAATTCTCATATAATTTAGTATACATCTATTTATGTTTAAAAATACGAATGCATATTGCTGAATTGAAAATAAAATTATTTTACGTTGATTATTCTACATAGAATTTGCATTTCTATTTTAATATATTATTCTCTCTTACCTACTATTTAATGACATTAGTATATTTTGATTATTTGTAAGTAGGTAATATTGAATATAATATTACAGCCATGACGACTATCATGATAGTTATGTTTTTATTAATAAAATTTTAAGCACTTAATTTTGTAACGCATCCAAGCGTGGGAATGCCTATCTACTGGATTAGTTGATTGTATTGTATTTCCCCCTGATTGCTTATTAGGTATAAGTGTACTTTGTTTAACTTTGAACTATTTTTGTATTATACAGTAAGTTTCATTAATCTGTAATAATTTTAGAAAAATAAATTAAAATTGAAATTGAAGTGTTTATATGTATGTGTGCATGAAGCATATGTGAAAGTGTGTGTCTTATTGTATATAATATTACGGCCATGACAACTATCGTGATAATTATGTTTTTAATACTTAAATTTTAAGCATTTAATTTTGTGACGCATCCAAGTGTAGGAATGCATATCTACTGGAGTAGTTGATTGTATTGTATTGTATTGTATTAATCCCCGCCTCAGTACGCCATTCGACGCACGACCTTTACCGCAGTATACCAGACAGAAGCCAGCTACGTCACGAGTCCAAGGGCCCGCATATGGCGCCACATGTCTACAACTCAGCCAACGCATATGTTTAAACTTTTTGAGAAATTCGCCAGCCTAACCAAAGGCGTTCGTCGAGACGGACCGACCTCCCTGCTCACTTCCATCACACCCTATCCCAGCAATCCCCTGTCGCTTGAGAGTGCGTCTATTGTTCTCTCGGTATACTGTGCCTTTGCCGGATTGGTCATGCTGCACTATCGCTAGCTTACCTGCCTTTCACTTCATCCAAATTTACATCCCCGCTGAAATATAAACTATGCAATCCATTAAATTATCTTTGCTTAGCCAATGCGTCGCGAACCCAATAAAACACAAAATAATTATTCTATTTAAATACACATTTGCTAGATTTTCTTCATTACAACTCTTCGACGTCATGTCTCCCTATTTCTTAATCTAGTTTTATTTTCCAAATGTAAAGTAGGGTAGGTACATATTGAAGAAGTTGGATTCAAAATGCCTAAGTATATATACTTTAAGATGACCTGATCTGTTGATGTGCATTCATATCTTACAAGATGCATACGTATCTTGCCATCGTTCCCAATCACACGAAGCCTAGGAAATTTCTGTTACTGTTCAGCGAGTATGTGGAATCAAACACTCTTAACCTGCTTTCAAAAAATCTTTAAAGAAACCTCTTTCAAATGATGGCTTATTGATGTAACCAGGTTAATCACCCAGCAGGCTGACGCGCTCTTACTTTCAGTTACAACCAGATTACTCCGGTCTCCCGACTGTTCACAGGTTCGAGGTCGCTTGCGCGATCCTCTACCTTACGTAGCGGTGATACGGTGTCTACCGAATCCATTGCAGACCACTGCATCCTTTGCCCGACTGTCCACTCGGGAATGGGTGGCCGATTGTTTGTTCACAGATCGGCTGTCATAAGGTTCACAACCACCCACGCTCTATGTGAAACAAAGCCGTTTTCAGACTCCCACGGGTAGCCGATTGGCCGTTTCAAGAGCAGTTGCCATTAGGTTAACAACTACCCCCGTTCTATAGGCGATAGTACTGTTTCTAGACTCCCCCGGCTGTCAGTCGGTATGCACAATCGATTGGCTGGCGCTGCACAGTGCGTAAACCATCCAGGAGCGCCCGAAAGTTTGACTCCTAGAAACTGGCCCGAAGGCCGGAGTCCCCCTGGCTCGCAAGTCTACGTGGAGGCCGCCGGATCGGTGTTGACCCGTGAGTATGACTGACCTTGAACACATGGGTCTTAGTGGCCTAACTGGAACAGGGCTCATTAACTCCCACCGCTAACATCAGGTAGAGGCCTCCATAGCGATTTGGAATCTTCTACCAGACGGAAGGACGGAGAAATTCGGCCAAACATTTTAGTGAGGGCGTAAGGCTTACTGCTGGGTTCCCTTCTTAGTGCCTCGCAGTATAACGTTGGATACTCACGGGCATGTTGGCGTAGTTAGACGGTGAACTGTGTCGTCCCTCAGTATTTGCATTCACCAAACGTTCGAAAGAATGATCTAATGTCGTTATACCTTCCTGGGAGCTAATGGGCCCTTGCTGGGTTGGCCACGAAGACCCATTCTGTTCAGGGTTGGTCACACTCACGGGTGAACACCCATCCGGCGGCCTCCACGCATGAAGTGCGACCCCGGGTAGGACTCTGGCCTTAGGGCTAGTTTCCCCTAGGAATCAACCTTCTAGCGCTCCTGGACGGTCTGCGAACCGTGCGGTGTAAGACAATCGACTGTGCACTCCAGTACGGAAATCAGTACTGTTTCCTATAGAGCGGGGGTGGTTGCGGACCTTACGGCGACTGCTCTTGAAACGACCATCGGCTACCCGATGCTGGGTGAACAGCCGGGCAAAGGATGCCGTGGTCCGCGATAGATTCGGTAAACACTGTTTCACCGCTTCGTAAGGAAGAGGACCGCGCAAGCGACCTCAAACTCGTAAACAATCGAGAGGCCGGAGTAATCTGGGCGCAATTGGAAGCAAGGGCGTGAGTGTAAGCCCGCTGTGTAACATCCCTGGCTATCTCGCGGTTAAGGCGTTGGCCTCTTGCGGGCATGTGGCGGAGCTTGGCTATGGATTGTTTTGTCCAAGTCTTCTGCGTTCACTTCACGGGAGAGAGAACGACTAATCGTTAAAACTTCCTGAGGTGACGGGTTCGCCCGTTGTAGTTGACAACTCTAAAGCGACGGCTACTATTTGTAAACGTATGGAAAGGACACTATAAGAGAATAAAACCCCGCGCCACCGCCGACAGCGGAACTTCGTCAACAGAGTAGCCCGACAAAGCATATTCTCTCGCACGTAATTAAGGAAACAACTTTGAAGAAAGCAATTTACGGGCGATGGAGAAAATATATAAAAAATACAAGACAGGGCGCTGTGCTCAAAATGTACTGAGGGGTGGGCAAGATTGTCGGATGATGTCGTAATACGCGGAGCCGCGGTTCGTTAGGATGAATAATAATTGCGACGCGAGGCAGCAATCTGAAGGGATATTTAGTTATACAATTTTGAAGAGGTTTAAGGAAAAATCTGCATATAACAAAGTATACGTATAAAGTCTAAACATCGAGAAACCTAATTTGCGGAGACTTTACTCTAATCTAAGTCATCTAAAAAGTTGGATTCATTACTGACTAACTTATCTCAAAGTCAGAACCGATGCGAGAAATCATGGACCGTACTTGATATTGTTTCATAATCATCTATAATATTTTACTTCAATCCAGCTAATAGGGATTAATAATAACTATTAGTAATAACCTTTCAAAATTTAGAACAACCTTTCATTTTAGTAATAGCCTTAGATTAAGAAAAGGACATAATTATTTGGAAGGTCTTGAAAGGTAATTTGAAACTTTCAATATTATTATGTTCTTTTCTTATAACACATATTTACAAAACTTCAAATATTTGCTTTAGAACAGGCTATAGCCTAATTCTGGCAATAGTTTTTGGCATATTAAGTTATCAGTTTTTAGCTATATGATGTTTTAATTGTAGGTACATGATGCTCATTTTACTAAAGATTATTTTGAATTATAATTTAAATTAAATTAAAATAAATGAAACCACCCGAATAGTAGTGTCCGTTACTCTGGTACAATATCATTGTTAATGAAGTTATTTTTCACACTATTGTCATTCGGTTTGAGGAGGGTGATCACCCTAAACATCTAGTGGCACAATAAAAATAAAAGGTATTTAAATAAAGGTATTTTAATAAAAAATAAAAGGTATTAAATTACAGATGTTTTATCTACAAATTTTAAAAACTGAGGTAAATATATGTGTACGAGTATATATACAGTTTATACTATTATATTGCTATGTATCATTATATAATATTCCTGAAAATAAGTATAAAGCATGTATATATAGGATGTCCCGTAAGTCATGACCCATCCAAACGGGGCGATAGGAGAAGTCATTTCAAGTTTAACGGTTTGGAAATTATCGCACTTTTAATACTTTTTAAAAATATTGATGCCAATTTGAACAAAATAAATCATTAAAAAATCAACATACTAGTTATAGGTACTTTCTTGTTTAATTACTCCTTGCTACTGATGTATCGCGAATGGTTCTTCTATGTTACAATAGCAAAACGCGTTTTAGTAAAATATTTTTATTTGATTGGAAGTTATATATAATTTTAGAAATTAATATTACTTTTTAAAAATGTATGACAGAAAACTAACACATTGCTTAAAAACGTCTACATTTCATTGGGATTTCATAGAGTAACACCCTATAAGTCATTACCCAATACATGGAGAGTTTTAGAAGTTTTTGTTTCGGAGGGGATGGTCAACAAGAAAAGAGTAAAAAGTTTTAAAGGTATTTTATTCAATATTATTTACAGTAAGTTTTTAAAATATCGTCCACTTGTCCTTATGCATAAGTGACATCTTCTCAAAAAGTTGATTTGAAGGTTGCTCATCGCTTCGTGGTTGTTTTGAACCGTCTCTGCTGCATGCTCTCTGCTTGTCTATGTTGACACATATATACATTTATCTTTGATCCACTCTCGTATAAGCAATTATGAGATTACTATTTTTTTCGACCAAAAGTACCATTCGCAAACTTAATGAGAGTTTCGCGAGGTAGACAACAATTACATTATCAATGTTGGAGTTTCGGCAAGTTGGCGCTAATTAGGGTGAATGGGGGGATAGAGGGGTAAGCTGGGGTCGCGGGAAGGAGAGGGATGGAAGGTTGCGATAAACACGAGAAATGACTGGGGGACGAAATGAGTTCGAAGGAGGTGCGGATAAGCGCGTCAGATTGGGATGATTATGAGTTTTACACATAGAGATATACTTATGTATACAAAGATACTTATGGCAAAATGTGATCACACAACCAAAAACGAAACTTAATTATAACTGAATAGGCTTGCACATAGCAAAAAAATCTGTTTGACGTCCCAGATGTCATATACATTGATATATAGTCATAGTCACATTCATAGTTTGAATGATTGAATTCATAGTTTGACATAACATGAATTGGGGCTTGCACGTGAATGATATATGTAATAAATTGAGATGGATGCTATATAAGTTCAATCACCTTCAGTATATTGTAGATAAACCAACATTACGCTTAGTATATCATGCCCTCGCTGATGCAGTACTGAGCTATGCTCTCACTTCATTTATTTGAGCTCTCACAACAAAATAGACTTGATAATTGGTAAATTATCTTTTAAAAATTAAGTTGGTCTTGTCAAAGTCATCAAAATTATAGAGAGCATGCATGGTTAAGTTTCTTTTTATGCATTTTTTAAATGCAACCTCTTGAAGTATTTTAATTTCTGCTGGCAACGAGTTAGAAAAATTAAACCCAAATTTAAAAATGATTACTGGTATCAAGAAAGCCGCACTTTGGGAATGACTATATTATTATATTGTGAGTGTTATTTTCATGCAGACTCGAATGCTTTTTCTCGGTCTTCAAATTTGCTTTCGCATAAATTAAGCACTGATATATGTCTATCTATAACGTGATACACCTCAGGTACATTTACAATACCAATTATTATCACGATAGCCAAAGCTAACAATCAAAGCAGAGCACATCCCGTCGCAGCCGAAACCATCGCTAACTTAGGAAGAACTAGATAACGAGCTAGCACTCATAGACTGGGAACAACGAAAGTTTCAGTCGATGAACAAAAAGCGGTCAGTCGTGAAACAAGATGAGTTGTCGTACGTAATGGTTTGCTGCTGTCGTAGGACGTAATGGGTTGCTGCTGTTAACAGCAATTCATTACGATCGACATAGCAAAAAATCGTTCTCTTTTTCTGAGATTGCTGCTTCTGGCCAAAAGATCTGGAGATTTGTTCGTTAGTAACTTCGTTGGACATTTCGTTGGTAAAGTCCCAAATGAGCTTTCGCCCAACTTTGATATCAAGGCTCTAAATTTTGTATAGTTCCCCTAGGTAGAATTTTATCACCTTTCTATTTCTATATCCATCTTTCAAAAAAAATCATGCTATTAATAGTTGACACGATTCTTTTTTGTTTGCTTAGCATCAGCTTAGCTTCGAAATCATGCACACCTCTAATCACACCACTTGCCCCCCCCCCAGGGTGCCGCGGCCCAATCTTCGGAAACCCCTGGGTTACAATATATATCGAAATGTTTACTGTTTTGGGCCCAGAGCATATAACCTATTAGAAGATAGAATTAAAACAAGTCAGACTAAAGATTCCTTTAAGAAGCAGAGCCATATGTGGCTAATAAATTAAGGCCGTGAAAAGAGCCACAAATTATTTGACTTTCTATTATGATTTTTATTTTTATTCCTATTTTGTTTATTTTTTTTTTTATTTTACTGAGTAGGTATCTATCTATCTATTTACTATTATTATGATTTCGATTTTTATTTATTTACTCGATAATTTTATGATTATTATTTCAAATACTTCTTGATGATATTTTAATTTATCTTTTTAACATGTTTAATTTTTAAGTTTAGTTGTTATTTTTTTTTTTGTGTGCACAGGTAAAATATTTCCTGGTACACCTGCCTTAGTACAGGCCTAGGCCTAGTTAGGCGGTGTTCACGTAGTGACCAAGATACTGCAGTGTGCTCTATTTTTCGCTACTGGTCCAAACCCATTTTTTTTTGTAATGCTGTAGGAAATTATATTTTATGCTTTACCTAAAAAAAAAAAAAAAATTGTCGCTCAACAAAAACTCCACAGTGCTCGGGAGCGAGCGCAGTATCGGAGCTTTTTAAAGACGTTTTCATGTCAAAAAAAACATGGCCCTGGCCAACCTCACGCTGGTGTGTCAGCGTTAACGTGCGCGTGACGCGCTGATCTTTGGAAACTTTCTGTTAAATATTTGATGGAAACGTCTTTGTTTAGATGGAGTTGCCTCTCCCCCGAGCATTTGCGGATTTAAGCGAGGGAAAATCACTGCGATCATCCCCTTACTTTTGAAGAGTTTTTTGGGGCAAGGATTGCGTGAGACTTTTTCACTTTTTCTGACTTGTTTTAAAGCTTGCGCTGGTCACCATGAAAGAAGACGTGTGAGACCAGAGGGGCGGATCTTGAAAAAAATAGCATGCCAAACTGCTCGTTTTTTCGACTTTTTCTGTAACTTTTCTTAGGTTATAACGTTATAACCTAGCACAGTGGCGGCAGCGGTATGCGGCCTACCCGCAAAACAACGAATTGACAGCTCTTTCAGTCTACCCTGGACAACAGCGGCTGAAACGTCACCGAAACGTCGGGTGCTACAAATATTTATTTATAATGTCAAACAACCGCGATAGTCTTCGATTTTATATTATAACATCGATAAAATTCAAATATAAGTTCATAATTTATTGAATCGTGAAGGAAAACGGGAAATTGCACTAAATTTTTGATAATGCTTTGGGCAACAGCAAATCGCACCTAGACGAAACAAAAAGATTGAAATGTCATACTCAATCTGAAATATCACTCACATATTATATCGACAATTCGAATATCGAAACAACGATTGGGCAGGACAACGTCTGTCGGATCCGCTAGCTTCAATATAAATTCATTTTAAATTTGAAGTCAAAAGTATGATTACAAAATTTTTTATTGAAAAGTTTTATTTTAAGTTTATTTTAAAGATAAAATTTTAAAGTATTATAAACAAGTATGATTTATCTATACCCAAACGGTGGACCCGAAAGTTATTTGTTTAATGCGTTTGCGAATTGCAAAATTGACTTAGAAATATGGAAAAAAAGGAAAACTTGAATATATTTTTCTACAAATTTTTAATCTTCCTAATTATATATGATTACCCGAATCAATGTTTACGCAATTATGGTTATTTTATTACCTACTATCTATTTGTACATATTTTTTATCAATGATTAGGTTACCGTTTTGCATTTTTAACTTTAATTTGATTATCCAGCTTAGTAGGTTTATTTGTTTGTTTGTTTCTACCCTTTATTGCGAAATTTCACAATGGGCGGGTTTATTGTCATATGACAATTTCTTACAACCAACCCTACTATGGCGTGTTTATATGTATGTATGCGTGTAACATGTGTGTAAGTGTGTGTCTTGTTATTGCATTCGATCGACAGAATTGAAAATGCAATTCCGTTAATTAGATCCCAATGGAAAATGGCGATCCAGCTGGGAATCGAACCCGGGACCTAACAACGTAAGATCAGGCGACCTAACCACTATGCCACCGGGTCGTGCAGGTATATACATTCTTTCAATTGTATTATGTTCTTTTCAATACTTAGTTTCTATATAGGCTCCTAAATATATTTACAACAATATAAATGTCCGCCTTAACACAGGCTATGGCTCAGTTAGGTGTCATCAATATAAGATCACTGGCAACAGTTTTTGGCATACTACACTGAGAAAAATATAACGACGTAATACACGGAAGTCCGAGTTATATGCGTAATCATTTTAACAAGGATTACGTATATAGGTAACTCGGACTGTGTTCCATACGTATGAATTCATATGACGCGTAACGGTGTTGGCGTGACGGTAGCTACCGTGCCGTAATGTTAAAACATAACGTTATTTCATTACGTCGTGACATTGGGTTCTCGCTTTTAACATGACAGCATGTTATAGTATACGTGTAGGTACTTATAGTCGGACACATGAATCATGTTGAAACTACAGTATGCTGCTATTTCCGTATTAACCGCACGGAAAATGTTGTTGATACATATAATCGAGTAATAGAGTTTCAACCAAATTCCTTGCCATTCAACAAAATTATGATACAATATAACAAAACATCGTTATATTGTATAAAACATCGTTATTCTGTTAACAAAATGATAATGTAAGAATCAATCTAATATTTTTCTCAATACATGTTATCAGTTTTTTGCTTCTATATTTTTGTCTGAGACATTTCAATTGTACATGTCCATTTTGTTGTAAATAATTGTGAATTACAAATTTTAACTCTAAAAACGTACCATGAGCGGTCAAATGACCGGTTATATAAAATTGGAATCGCATAATATATTATCGCTTTTTCACATCTGACTTCATTACTTTTGGTAATAAATATATTTATTTATTTTTTTATCATTCATTTATATTTTCATTTGCTAAACACGTCTAGCCGTTGTTTACTACGAGTGGTCATTTGATGGTGGCCTATATTTAGGTCCGATTTCTATATGAGACCTCTGAGTAAACGTACCTACTTCAAAAAATGTTATTCCTAGGTTTATTATAATAAACCACGCGCAACGCCCTACTAAAATGCAACGAGATCACCTTTTTCGTAAGCGGAAAATTCTCACGTCCTAAAAATGCTTTGTTCATGCTGAAAGTTGCCCCGGAAAAAATCTCTCATTAGCCTCCGACTTTAAGTTACCGCTGAAATATGCTACTTTCCCCCATTTCCGTTGGGCGGCGGTTATTTTGTGTTTGAACAGAACTTCGCTAACCTCACCTCTGGATGTTTGATCTGTATTAAAAGTGAAAGACTGTGGCTTTCGTTAAAATATCTAGTGTAAGTTTAAAAGAGAGATAGAATTTGGATCTTTAGCCTCGGCGCGCACTTGGGCCAAATGTACCTATATTTAGCAGTATCTCGCTGGCCACCGCGGTCTGGCCGCCACGGCGAGGCCGCAAGTGCGCGCCGGGGTTTATGGTATATTTTAATATTTTTCGATAATGGGCCAACCTTATGTCTAACGACAATTATCTTACAGGCGGCCGGTTTTTGTAACATCACGTGACATTACTCAAACGGTCACCCATCTAAGTACTGACCACGCCAGACACTGCTTAACTTCGATGATCTGGCGGTAACCAGTGTTTCAACGTGGCTACGGTCGTTACATGTGATATTACACTCTGTCGTTAGACCGCTGACATATAAAATCTGTATTATTTGAAATATTATAAAATGCAACGTCTGTCAAAATGCAACGTTTTGGGGAAATGCTGCAACCAGTAGAAGAATCTTTCTATTGCAAACGAGATCACTGCGCAGCATGTATCAGGTAACGACTAGGACGTCATGCAAAAAATATTTCAGCAAGGCGAGGGTAATGACTATGTATTCGGCGTTCATATACCAGTGTTTAATGTATGCTAAACAGCACCTCGCAGAAACTGCAATTAATGCAGACATTCACTCGCATCATACCCGCGAAAGCTCCCTTTTATGCGTACCCCGAATACGACTGGCAAAAGTACAGAAAAGCTACTTGTATCTTAGCATTAAATTCTATACTCTCTACAAAATTTAAACAGCTGGAGGACATAAAATTTAAAAAAAAAGCAAGGAGATGCTGATAGGCCACCCTTTCTATAATATGGCCGAATTTGAGGACCATGATTTTTCAAATATTGTGCCCATTTAAATTACTTAAAAAAGTAGAGCCTTATTGTCTGATTATTTTATATGGTCTTTTATTTGTACTTGTAGTATCTACGTTAATCTACGTTATGCATGAAATGCATAACGTAGATTTAATTTGATTATATAACATTTTACTGACAATTTGAATATTACGATGAATAATTTTACTACATATCTTTTTAAATTACTAACTACTTCAAATATCAGGCTTCTATTTTGATTACTTATATTTATAGTTTGACAATCTAGTAGTTAATTATTGTCTACCTATGTATTTTCAGTAAAGAGTAGTAACGATTCATATTACCTAACCCAATTTATTTTGACACGTCCAAGAGCGGTCTTTAGCCGTCAATTGGACACGACGAAAATATAATGTAAATGTAATGTAATGTCTGTTTTTCTATGGTGTGGTGTTTGTAACTCGAGAACCACTTACTGAAATCGATCGGGTTATTTCCTATATGTAGCTTGCTTATTTAGTTGGTATATGTATAAGCTTTACGAGATATAATTCGGTTGAATATTCCCTCGCAACGCCCTGTCGCTCGAAATTGAGTATACCATTCTCACGGTATAGGCGTGTGTAAAGCTTCATCTAAAGTTCGCCGCCATACTGTTATACCACGAACGCCGCCATATTGAACATAAGAGAATATTAAAATTTTTTGGAACTATGAGTGCCATTGACACGTTGCGTATCGTAATAAAACCCTAGCTGTCTAATGGTAGTGCTAGGGAGCTAATGGACCCTTGCTGAGTTGGCCACGAAGACCCATTCTGTTTCAGGGTCGGTCACACTCACGGGTCAACACCCATCCGATGGCCTCCACGCATGGGGTGCGAGCCTGGGTAGGACACTGGGTCAACCAGTCTCCCCTGGGAACAATCCTCTGGCGCTCCTGGACGTCTGCGCACCGAGCGGCGCAAGCCAATCGATTGTGCTCTCCGACTAACAATCGGGGGAGTCTGGGAACTGTATTGTTTCCTATAGAGCGGGGGTAGTTGTCTACCTTACGGCGACTGCTCTTGAAATGACCATTGGCCATCCGATCCCGGTTCAGAGTCGGGCAAAGGACGCCTTGGTCCGCGACAGATTCGGTGCACTCCGTTTCACCGCTTCGTAAGGGAGAGGACCGCGCAAGCGACCTCGAACTCGAAACCAATCGAGAGACCGGAGAAATCTGGTCACAATTGGTAGTTAGGGCGCGAGTGCCGCCCGCCAGGTAACATACCTGGCTACTCGCGGTAAGGCGTTGGTCTCTAACGGGTTGTGGCGTAGCTAGACGTCGGATTGTTATGTCCCAAGTCTTCTACGCTCACTGCACGGTCGATAGAACGAACAATCGTTAAAACGTCCCGCGGTGACGGGTTCGCCCGTTGTGGTTGACAACTCAATATGTCTAATCGTAGTACTTCAATGAGCAATCTAATATGCTATACAATTAATGCGACTACCAACGCTCGTAGACACCTAGCAAACGCTCGGTCAAGACAGCTTTCAAAATAAACATAACATAATCACTTACTGATCTCTGAGTCAATGTGAGTTGTGGCCAGTCAATTCCAACAAAGTAACTTCAGATAGAGCAACAGTAACTCACCTGAAACAATTGAAAAGTAAACATTATTTTAAACTGTTTTTTTTAATGTCTTATGTGATGAATTTGTTCGTCCGAACGTTAGCCACCTTGATCTTAAAAACTATAGATCCTAGAGAAAAACGGTTCCTATTAACCAATTATACGACTGCCAAAAATAGGAGTGTACTATTTTCAAGGTTTGTATATGTATCATATGAATGTATGTATGTTTGTCCGTTTCTTTATTCAACCATAACGTCTAAAATTCTCTAAATGCTTGAGACTATTTAGACGGGTGTGCAATTGTTAGAATCGTTATGAAATACCGGGTATCGTAATTTATCTAAATTCTCCAAATGTCAAATATATTATTGTCTAAATGTCCAAATATAAATAAATTAAGACAAATACCCCGTGTTCAGTATCAAACGAAAAATCTGATTGAGTATATTCTGATATATAGTCATCTATATGGATAATTACATAAACCACAAATATTTAATTTAAAAACGTTTCATTGCTTGAGTACAGTGGGCAGCGGTGGCGGCGCGAGGCTATATAAATCGCCACGAGTAGTTCGCGATCGTTACGGGATGCCATCGGCAGGGGGCGCGCGCAGCCCTGCGACGCCGCGCCACACTCAGAAAGAGGGCCAATAAGACCGGCTCAGGTTAAGCCCCGCTAAAGGGCAATTGCCCAACGGAAGACTTCACGCGCCTTGGACAAGGCCCGTCGACTGACTCACAGAAGGTGCACCCGTCTTCAACACTATAGAACTTCCTTAAATTGAATTTTGTTTTATTAAATATTGTTCTAACAATGATCTTTATTCACAAAAAAAGTGCTTTTCAGGTCAAACCAATTTGTTTCTAATAATTATAAATAAAATAGTTTTTTTTTGTAACGGCAGTTGTGTTTTTTTATTTTTTTTAATTAAATTTTGTTGAAGTAGTCTTTAATCTTATAACATGATTGTTTTTATAAAGTAGATCTTTGATACGGTGTTTAAATTGTTTACACGTAACTCAAAATTTTCTTAAGGAATTCTGTTGTAGGAATGTAGGTCCTATGAAAGAAGTTCCTACCTTTCTTAAACGGAACTTGGGAACTCTAAACTTATTTCTATTTCTGGTATTTATATTTTAAAACAGACTTTTTTAAACAGCTTTATATTTTGACTAACATGCATATATTCATATATCATAAATAAACTCTCCTAAACCTAGTTCATATATCGAAACCAGTATTTTTGACTAACCGAGCCGTTGTCACGTCAGTCAGTTGCCTGATTTCTTTACAGAAAAATAAGCAGTGATAAGACTATTTAGCTAAACTAGTTACATAAGGACCCTATTGTAATTTAGAGTTTATAGTTATTCTCAAAAAACGGTTAAATGTATAAGTTTAATTTATTATTTTCAAATTTTAGGTTCGTTTCAACCTATAACTCCTGTGACACTGAAGAATGTATATTTAAAGAATTTCGTTATATTAGAGTTAAGAACCAAATCGTTAAGGGTTAACCGATCAGAGCTACCACAATAGTCAGAGCAGCGTTTAAGTTATCTTTTAGTTATTTTAATAATTTTGAGTATATTTTAACGTAGCCAACAAAATGAGCATTACCGAATACGTTTTCTGTAATTAAATAGGTCTACTTTAATAAATGCTGGGAGTATCCCATTCACTAAAATATGTTTTTTTCATTAAATCTAATTATCCTTGAGAGAAACTCCCTTGAGTTGACTTCGAAATTCCAATTATAAATTGTATTTAAATCTTTCCCATTGAATTTAGGAGGAGTACATTTTCTTCCAGGCTTTAATATATATATATATATTAGCAAATTTCTTATATGTCAAGGTTTACATAATATTTCACTTTTTATTTGATTAATTTTAACTCCGTCATCTATAAATGTTTGGCCTTATTTTAAACAATTGATAACTGATGTGTCTATGCACTCACGCATATAAAAAATGTTATTAGGGCAAGGTCGCAGTGATCCACATTAGTGCTACAAAAATATAAAATAAGTAAAATTATTGAAATAAATTCAAAAATTTCACTTTTAAGATGGTATCTATTAACAAATCTGAATAAAGGGCTCTCTAGACGATCAAGCATGCTTGTCAAGCATGGCGTCGCGGACTGAAAAATGATCGTAAACCGCAGGAAATATGCCAATATTTTTTTGAAATATTTACTAAAAATGCCTAATTTTGTAGTTTCATACCAGGGAGTCACGTCATTCAACAATCAATTACGTCTAATTAACGTGACTCCCTGGTATAAACTACAAAATTAGGCATTTTTGGTAAATATTTAAAAGAAATATTTGCATAATTCCTGCGGTTGACGATCCCCTCCCAGCCCGCGACGCGATGCTTGACAAGCATGCCTGATCGTCTAGAGAGCCCCTTAGAGACATCATCTGACAAATATGATCAATATGATATGACAAATATGATCATCTGACATTATGATCTCACATCTGACTATTATGATCTCACAAATCGAAGAAATTAATTATTAATATTAGTGTTACAGCTTTAATTATTTTAAAGATTATACCTAATTTTATGTGAGGCAAATTTCCATTTTTTTTGAAAAATAGTTTTTTTTTTATAGGTTATTGTATGGTCTTTCCAATTTTGTTTTTTCACTGTTTATCGATTCATTATTTTTGTTTTGTTTTCTTATTCTTGGACTATTTAATTATATTTATTTTTAAAATTTTACTACTTTAAATGTTATGTCGATTATTTTTTACTGTTAATATGTTATTGCTTAATTTCAGTGGTTATTGTATTTTAAAAAATAATAAGTAATATGTACAAACAGTGAACAAGTAATATGTACAAAAATTTAAACTATTTTTAAATATGAAATTGTAATTGTACGCCCTGTGGGCAAATTATATCGAACCATTCTGTACCAAACCATATGTATCTGTTACGTATAATTATACAATAAAAATATAATAGAATAACTGTATTGTGCTATAAAAAAAATACCTAATTAATATTACACTGGTTTAAAAAAAACACAGTTTATATGCTTAAATGGTGGACCTATTGCTATAGCAATATTTTACAGTCAACCATTACAACCAAAGATCTATCTATGTATCTATCGTAAAAGACCACGTTATTTTATTCTAGCAAGTAATCTTCAAAGCTTCCTCCATGCCAACTCAAACTTACTGTAATCTCCTGTAGTTCGTCTGTGTATTCATAAGATAATATATCATCTAGCTCTATATATATATATTTATTTACCTTCTGAGCAGAAGTTCATTTTATAAAATCTTTTATAAAATCAAGAAGTTCATTTTATAAAATCTTTACGCTATTTTTGATCAAAATTAAATTCAAACGTAATCTAATTTGGTTGATTACTCGTTTATATTGCTGGCTAATTTATAATTTTAATATTCAAAATCATTTTAGAGTCATAAGTTATATTTCATCGCTATTGTTTCAAATACTTTAGCCAATAGAAAATTAGTCAATAAAAATATCCAAAACGTACACCGATTTGACAAAAGTAAATAAATGGCTTCTTGACGATGTATGTAGGTCGTTTATATGTGGACTGAAACGGAATTGATTCATATTATTATATAATTTATATCACGTATGTACTTATACTTATTTCTTGTATAACTAACCCTTTTATTTCGGGTATAATCATATTAAGACATATGCTTCCTTTATGTATGTGTAATAATTATCCAATTATTTTAGTATTTATATGCGAAGTAGCTTAGTTGTCAGCAAACGTCAGTTACTCAAAAAATTAAGGCAGTGTATTTCATATGCTAGGTTGTTCGGTCTAGCTTGGCATTAGACTAGAATGATCGTACGGGTTGATTACATATTTTCCTTATTGCATATATAACTATAATAATTACAATTTATATTTGTACGATCGTACTAAAAGCTAATGAACCCAGTGTAGTCGGGCCATTATGAGTCATGTGTTAGGGTCTGCCCAACTCACGGGTCAACACCCATCACGGGTAGGACTCTGTGCCTGCGGACCGGTTTCTTCTGGGAACCGTTCTTCGGGCGCTCCTATACGGTTTGCGCACCGTGCGGCGTCAGCCGATCGACTGTGCGTTCCAACACATAACCGGGGGAGTCTGGAAACGGCTTCGTTTCCTATAGAGCGTGGGTGCTTGTTAACCTTATGACGGCCGCTATTTGAACAACTAATCGGCCACCCAATCCCGAGTGGACATCTTGCGGTGTCGACTACAACGGGCGAGCCCGTCACCACAGGACGTTTTAACGATTAGTCGTTCTATCGCCCTGCAGTGAGCGTAGAAGACTTTGGACAATAACAATCCAACGTCTAGCTGCGCCACAACCCGTGAGAGTCCAACGCCTTACCGCGAGTTAGCCAGGAATAAACCCGGCGGGCTCGAGATACTCGCGCCCTCACTTCCAATTGTGACCAGATTTCTCCGGTCTCTCGAATGGTTCCGAGTTCGAGGTCGCTTGCGCGGTCCTCTCCCTTACGAAGCGGTGAAACGGAGTACACCGAATCTATCGCGGACCAAGGCGTCCTCTGAACCGGGATCGGATAGCCAATGGTCAATTCAAGAGCAGTCGTCGTAAGGTACGCAACCACCCCCGCTCTATAGGAAAGAATACAGTTCCCAGACTCCCCCGACTGTTAGTCGGAGAGCACAATCGATTGGCTTGCGCCGCTCGGTGCGCAGACCGTCCAGGAGCACCAGAGGTTTGATTCCCAGGGGAGACTGGTTAACCCAGTGTCCTACCCAGGTTCGCACCCCGTGCATGGAGGCCGTCGGATGGGTGTTGACCCGTGAGTGTGACCGACCCTGAACACATGGGTCATCGTGGCCACCTCATCATGGGCCCGTTAGCTCCCCATGGGCCCGAGTGGACAGTCGGGCAATGGACGCCGAGGTCCGCGATAGGTTCGGTAGATACCGAATCACCGCTAACATAAGGGAAACGTCCGCGCAAGCGACCTCGGACCTGTAACCATACGCGAGGCCGACGGAATCCGGCCCTAACTAGTAGCGAGGGCGTGTGGATGCTCGCCTGGTTTTACTTAGCGCCACGGGGTTTAGTTTTGGATTCTCGCAGGCCAGTTGGCGGAGCTAGATAGTAAATTATCTACGCTCATTCCAGGCTGAAAGAAAAATCACATAATATTATACTAGCCTGGGGTGACGGGTTCGCCCAAAAAGTTGTAGTCGACACCTCCCAATATACGATCGCACTGATAAACCACTACCCGAATTTAAACAAATAAATATATAAATAAATAAGCTAATGCTAGGTTAGACGTAGTTAATCAACATCAAATTTCACCCAAAAAGTTCTTTCTAGTTCTTCTTATTTCTTATACCTTCTTTCTAGTTATATTTTAGTAATAGGTATAAGATCGCACAATATGTATCTAATATTAATGTTATTATAATATACGAGTGGTATTACCCGGCGTTGCCCGTGTTATATCTTTTCTCAAATACCAATGTATACCAATTTTCTTGGCGATCGGTTGAGCAGTATAGAAGTTGGTGTGCTGCAGCGCCGTCTAGTTGAAAGTTGCAACAAAGCGGATATATATAAAAACCTTAACCATGAAAAAATACATATATATGCCAACTTTCATGGTGATCGGTCAAACGGTTTCGGAGTCTATTAAACTCCGACAGACGGGCATACAGATATACCAACATCCATTTTTATATTATATTATTTTGGCCTGTTTTTAAAATTTAAACTTTGAATGCCTATATCTCGCTTATTTATAGCGACCGACACAATTTTCTTCCAGATTTAGCATTAAAATGAAAAAAATTGGAGAGAGGTTCCTATACTGCAGTTATTCCACTTTTATAACTATGTGATAATACTTACATGTATATATTTTAATTAAAGAGTTTTGAACAATGAAGCACAAATAATTAAAAAGCAGGAATAATTTCACTGTATTACCTTCACAATATTTTGAATTTAGAATAACGCTTGGCCGACTATGACGTTTGTAGGTTTAACATAGCAGCGCCATCTATGGATTACTCAATAGATAACGCCATCTGTTAAAATCGTTTGGAACTAACAGATAATTGCGAATGTCAAATAATAGACATTGCAATAAAATAATATCGCGACTATAAATTAAGACGTAAGCTATCCTATCTTTCAAGTTGGATCAAACTGCACATTGTGTGCAAATTTGATTCAAATCGGTTAAGTAGTTTAGGAGTCCATCGCGGACAAACAACGTGACACGTAATTTATATATATTAAGATTTATAAGCCGGACGACAGTCTCATTCAACAAATTTATTGGTTATTGTAAGAGATTTGCTTTGCGACGATACATCCACCAATATACATATTTTTAAATTATATGAAGCCATGTATTTTTTAATAATCTATCTATTTATCTATATATGCTAACAAAGGGTGCGATTCTGCGATGTCTCATCTGGACCCTGCGGCTCACGTACAATACAATAATTCCAAACATCACAAATAAGTCCATTTGCGCGGGTGATGTTAATATACTGCGTTCATCCTTCATCTCCGAAAGTAGAAACGTCGTAACAATTGTTTTCACGTGCAGATGTGATGTCAAACGACACAGATGTGACTTATTAAAATTTTCAAGTAGTCTCCCAAATGACATCGCGAACGACTCTTTAAAAGCTTACAGACTGCCGCGTAATTGCCACGTACCTCGACGTACGCCGTGTCATGAACTCAACAATGGTGAGACACAGAGAGAGTAACTTGTTTCACGCCATAGCAAAATAAGTGTTAAATAATAGAAATAGAAATAGAAATAGAAATATTTTTATTGTCCGAAATTGTGGTGGTACATTTATGGTGATAATGCGTAAAACTATGTATCTCACAATTACCTGTTATTTAAACAGATTGACAAATTTACTTATCTGCTAAATTGACTTATCTGCTAATTATAATATCTTATTAAAAAAAATGTAATTATTTCACTGGTTTAACATGAAAAAATCTAAACAGACCGGATAAGTAGAACTAACAGTAGAAGACAATTAGAAAAAATAATATCATTAAATATAAAATTTATTCATATATAATTATTTATTTATTTATTTATTTATTTTAAGGAAAACCAACAGCCATATAAAATATGAAATAACAACTTAAATAATAAATGATAGCCAATAACAGGTTCTCACATATAGAAACAGTTTAGAGAATATGGGATTGCCAGCAAAAACGCTTGGCAGGGTCCGGTACTATAAATTTACAAAACGCAAATAAAAATTAAACAAAAGGGACAAGAAGGCAAAAAAACAATCTCGAGAAATCGAATACAAAAAAATAATAACAATAAAGAAAAGCAGAAGAGTAGGTACTAAAATAAATTGTTGCTGAGGGTACGTCTCGCTGATACAACACTAGTGCTAAATAGATCGATATCAACGTCGCCGCAAATCAATTTATTGAGCTTGTTACTCGCACGCCACATATAGGTGTTTTGCATGTAATTAGATGTAACAACAGGTAGCCGAATTGGGATGGTGTGTCTCATGGATTTAACCGGGGCATTAAAAGATAGGTATGATAAAAGTTCGGTACAATCTAAAGAACCTTGGGCAATTTTTTGCAAAAAAGTGAGGTCACCGATTTCTCGCCGTTTTGCTAGTGGAAGCAGGTGGTGTTTTTTACATAATTTGACATAGTCGTCTGAACTGTATTTGTCTTTGGAACGGAAACATAAGTATTTAAGGAACTTCCTTTGGATGCCCTCGATGCGATTGGAGTATTTAAAGTACATAGGGTTCCATATTTGAGATGCATATTCCAGGTTGCTACGTACAAGAGTACAACAGTAAAGAATTTTAAGAGTTTTAATGGATTTAAAATCTTTGGTACTGCGCATAACGAATCCAAGAGCTCTGGAAGCCTTTTTAACTATTTTGTCTACATGAGTGTCGAAGAGCAGCTTGGAGTCGTGGTACACACCGAGGTCACGAATGATAGAGTCCCTTTGTAACTTGGTACCTTTTAGGACATAGTCGTGTAATACAATATTTCGCTTTCGAGTAAAAGTGACCACACTACATTTGGATGGATTTAAATCTAAGTGGTTCCAGGTACAATAGCGCTCGAGGCGTTCAAGGTCGGCTTGAAGTAGTAGAGTGTCGACAGGAGATAGAATCGTCTTGAAAATCTTCATATCATCGGCGAAGCTAAGAAGGTGTGAATAACGGAAACACCTGTCAATATCGTTGATAAAAATGATAAAAAGCAAAGGACCTAGTAAAGATCCTTATATGATAACTATTTTTACTGAATCTAAAAAAATAAACCATAGCAAAATAAGTGATTATTAATATAAATGAATATTAAATTTATTAATAAATAATTATATGATAAATCTTTTTACTGAATTATTAATCTGTCGTGCAATTAGGGGTTAACGTAGGCTACGAAATTCTCTTGCAAATGCTTGATCAAGCAAATGTATCGCTCGTCAACCTGACAATTGCAAGGGGTTCTTTGAACGCCCAAACTTCTACGGAGTGGAATGAATTTGCTCAGCTATAGTGAACAGCTTGTTTTCTTGATGGACATGAGTCTAGCTTATAGAAGTCCGATGTATTTCAACTGGCTATAGGGAGTACCACAAGGCAATACAGTATTTCCAAAGTTGTTTACTGCGACCGTAGAAAACGTTTTCTGCCAATTAATGTGAGATTTAAAAACACTTACGGACAGGTTTTCAAGCTTAGATATGTGTTGACGACATGATGACAGTTAGATTTGTTTAGATTTGCATTTGGCAGTTAACGGTTTCTCTGCAGCTTGGGCCATATGACCTGCTCGTTTTCTTAGGTCAGCTCAACTCACGATTCAACTCAGATCCGGTAGCCTCCTCGACGATGGTCGAACCTAAAACGGACTCAGTTTCTCCGGGGATGTCCTTCGGACGCTGCTGGGCCGTTTGCGCATCGTGCGGCGTTAGCTAATCGGCTGTACACTCGGACGAATAGCCGGGAGGGGGGATGGGTCTTGAAAAACTCTTATATGTTAAATGAGCAGTGAGGGTGGATGTTGACCTGGCCTCACCTATCCTTAGAAACTATTCGACGGCCACCCGATCCCGAGTGACCTTGGCAGGCATAGGATGCCATGAATCCGGGAAAACATATGTGAATTACCGCTAACGCCAGGTAAAGGCCGCGCCAGCCACCTCGAATCCGTGACCGGATGGAGAAATCCGTCTAAATCTGGTAGTAATGACATGAGGTGGGCCGCTAATTTCACTTCCCATGGCCGTTGGCGTAACTAGGCTGTGGACTATGTTTGTTCCTGTTCTGCATTCCTTCCCCAGGGAGAGAAAAGGATATGATTTTGTTAAAACTTCCTAGGCTGGCGGGTTTGCTTGTAGTAGTTGACAACTCTCAATGACGAAATTATGAGGTCCATGTTTAAAAAGCTGAAGGAGAAATCCCCGATCGTTCGATCGAATATTTCAAAGAATATCATGACCAACATTTAAATAGAACATCATCGTTCATTACCTGTCGAAGTCTTATTTCACTATATTTATCTAGGCCACTAAATTTTGGATTATTTTAAGGATTAGCTATTGACTTTTTAGAATTACAAATAAATATTGACTCAAATAAAAACAAAGTTCCCGATAACGCTGAAATCCGAAATAAGCGACCAATGTGTCTTGTTTGTCTCTGTTTACTGATCGGGGCTGAGAAGATTGGAGATGCACAAAGAGCAATTCATGAATCGTTTTATTGCTATGCTCGGTCCCACAATTGTCGTCATTGTGACGTCATGAAAACATCAAGAACATGCCCACGTCGATGACCCATGTAAAGAGTTTGTAAACGTGCGAGAGACTATTGATCGGTCAATACTTATCCAGTATTCTTTAAAGTGATGACCATTAGGCAATTGGTTAATAATATTTCCACCACCAAAATATTTCAGTATTAATTTTAAGCATTTCTGATAATCGGTGGACGGAGTAATCTTTACTCGGTGGACTAATAACTTTGCAAGTCGTGTACTTTATTGCTGCAAATAAACGGTTTATTAGTATTGTCATTGACTATATAGGGTATTAAAATCATTGATTATATTGGTTTTTTCTTTGATTTTTTCTCCATTATAAGATTATTTCAAAGAACTTCCATTGTATTATTTTGTATTTTATATTTTTCTTATGCTTTGTACTGCATATAATATAGGTAAGGTATCAACACCACTCAATCCATCCTTTTCCCTCTCTCTTCCCCCTACTGTATTCAATGTGCGTATTGGAGGCTTAATTCCTTGAAACTATTATTAACAATATGTCATTATTGTATAAAAAATTTAAAGAAATATTGTAATTTAATATTTTTTTGTAGCGCTGTATGTTTTTCCAAATAAATAAATAAATTAATTAATTAAATTTAAAAAATCGCTCAATGCCGTACTTTATTGGGCAACTAGGATTTTAGTACGAGACTCAACGTATAGATGGTACTCATACTCCAAATATTGATTTATCTTCTCCTTATGTGGCGTTCTAAATGTATTTTATTTATTTTATTTATTTATTTATTTATTTACATATACATTCAAATACACGAGCACAACAGAAAATTAATTGACAATAAGGAAAATGCCATTGTATGCTTCTAAAGTTATATATTTTTTTGTCTGAGCCCAGGTTACATAGCGCCTACATTAAACGCTAATGATTATCTTTCTATTATGCTAAGGAAAGAGCAGCCGAGTCCGCCTTGCTAGGCACCCCTGTGTTAGGGCGAGCTCACTTCGGGAGTCCCGCTAGAGTGCCACGGTTGCGTCAAAGAAAAATTTAAGATAATATTTTTTTTTATTATTTTTATTTTAATTATTAATAATAATTACTAATATTAATAATGTTTTTTTTTTATGTATTTTTTTTAATTCAAAGCCATCCTAACTAGGCCTCGCCTGTACTAAGGTAGGCCTAATATAAAAAAAGGTATAGTGGTTTTCGTAACTTGCTGTAATACATCTTTGTATATTATTATGGTACATTTGAGAAGTTAGAAATAGAATAAGAAAGCGTAATAATATTAAATTTAGTTATATACATATAAATATATACATACATATATAAATAAATATATACTTTATAGATAAATATAAAATAATACTATAAATATATATTATTTTTTATTCCCTTTTTTCAGTGTTTTTACCAAATATCTAAACCGCAGACTAAAATCTACAAGCACGAATCCCCTCTTCTGCTGTATATAGGTGACTGTTGCATATACTATATCAAAATAAAAATCTAATCTCTCCGTATTAGTTCTGTTATGTAATCAGCCTATATAAAAATGCGATAGTTAACAATATTAATTTAATGATATTATTGCTATAAATGGTTCGATAATGGGTTTTTTAATCAATAAGTTTTTTATAAAAACCATTCATTATCAATGTTTTTATAGATGACTAAATAAATTGCTATTAGTTTCGCTGTCAATGCTATCAGCGTCACCGGTGCAGGAGGGTTGTCAAAACGTACTATGGCATTGAGCATTTTAATACCCTATATCAGCGATTCTTAACCTCGGGTCGCGACCCAAATTCGGGTCGCGAGAGGTATTGGGTTGGGTCGCGGAAATCCCCCAAACGACTTCAAAGAAGTGGTAAAAGTTGACGTTTTTAATTGCGAATATTTTTATTTTGTATTGATAGGTCGATCGATGTCACTAAACTAGTATAGTGACAATTATTACTAATCACAGAACAAGGACTAATGGCTGTGTTACTGCCACCTATTGTCCGTTCTTCCTCTGAGCAATGAAGCTGAAAAAGCCCTGCTACCATTCCCAACTACTTATTTATGTGAAGCAGGATTTTCATGCGTTACTGCTATGAAGAATAAGTACAGGAATAGGTGGATCCTCAGCATGACATTCGGTATGCACTTTCTATAAACATACATAACTCCACGTATACATGATCGTTGCTCAAAAATACAACACCAGTCTCGAATTATTTTGCTGTAATTTTTTAAACTGTTTTAATGCTGAATTGTCTGATTTTAATACAAAACATTTAAATAAAGTTGTTATTTCCTATATCCTATAAAACTACATAATATATCATTTTAGTACCTGTCACTGGAAATAAAATAAAAAAATAGATTAGGGTTGCGTACTTCAAATATATTCGTACTTTGGGTCGCCAGCCAAAAAGGTTAAGAACCGCTGCCCTATATAATCAATGGTATTGTTACGAGTGTTAAAAGGGATGAATACTAAAGGTGTCATTTGCGTGTGTCGCATCTCTTGTTATGCGCTTTCTTTGTTGCGCGACCATTCGCGGTGAACTGCCAGCGGAACATAACCGCAGAAGTATCCTATTACTTGCTCCGTGTGAGCGCGGAGCTGGCGTATGTTTGTCTCTATAAAAGTGGAGGGCGGCGTCGAGGCGCGTCCCGGGCGCTCCGTACATAGATGCGCACACGTCACAACAATATATCTCTTGAATGTGTCATTTGAAACGGGCGCGAACTTTACTTACTCGGTCGCGCGACTTCTCCCACTCCGTGCTCTAATAACAACCTTTACAGCGACACTTCGCTCTACACGATGCGACGGCGCGGATGCTGGCATCGCGAGACCAGTGGTCGCACGTGACTTCAATCTACAAAGACCTATTTAATTTATTTCTATTAAAGTATGTTCTTTTCAACCTTTCGGGATCCAAACTACGTTGGAATTGTATGTATAAACTACCCGAATGTATAAACTACCCGAAAATATGGAATTGTATAAACTACCCGAAAATACTACAGAAACGGGAAATAACCCCAGTGTAAACCAAATTAAAAGGCTACCTTATTGGAAGAGAGTTGCATGATATTAACGAATTCGAATTAGGTGACTGATAATTTCCATTTTGATTTTCGTCATTAAGCTTGAAAATTTTACTATTTTATTGACTACTAGCTGCGCCCCGCGGTTTGACCCGCGTGGTGATTGATGGAAAATTGTGATAATGATGATAGAAAACTATATATCTTTATAAATTATATCCTAAGAGTTATTCTGATGTGTAAGCTATATTATTGTAAAGTTTCATCAAAATCCATTTAGTAGTTTTTGCGTGAAAGAGTAACAAACATCCATACATACATTCTTACAAACTTTCGCGTTTATAATAGTAGTAGGATTATTTTATTATGAATCTTTAGATTCCCTCCGATAAACAATTGTAATGTAGGACCATATTATTTTATGACAATTTAATTGATAATTTTGAAGTAATTTCCAAAATATTCTAATGTTAGTTAGTATTTTTGTATTTCTTTTACTATATCTTATAAAATAATTGCCTGATTGACTTTGTAATTTTAAGTATATAATACGCTTATTATAAATTATGTGCTGAGACTCATGAGAAATCTTTAGTATCGATTTTAGAATTATTTTAATCATAAGCGGTTGTCTACTAAAAAACTATATATCGATTCCTTAATCACTGGTTTTGTTCTATAGATTGTATAACCAAGTTATCTGATATCTCTAATCCAATGTATTGTGATCTAATGTCTAAACAACTATATAAAAGGTTTTGATGATAATCAACTTGATTTGATTTGATTTCATTAATTTGACTTCCATATATACTCTGACCTCTGAATATGTGTTTTATTTATTATATTTTATTTATAAAAGTAATTCAAGTATTAAAAATAACAGTAAACAATTTCAGCGTAGGAATTATGCATACAAATACTTTCAAAATTGAGTCAAAAGCAGAAAAAAGAATACATTGCATAGTCTACTGGCAACGTCACCTAACTAGGCCGGGACCTGTTCTAAGGTAAACATTTATTTTTGAATGTGCTTGCAAAAATACCGTGTTTATAAAAATGGCGTATATTCCATGTATGCACAAAATAATGGAATTGCAAAACAATATTAAAAATGACTAAATACTTAAATTAAAGTTAGAAGCGGAAAATTAAAATGACAGCAAATAAATTCAAATCAGAAAAAAAAACAAAACAATTTAAAATAGTAAAAGACCTGATGTCAGTAAAACATTGTTAAAATTAACTCCAATCACGAGAGAATTAGGGTTTGGCCCATAGCCTACGAACTAAATTTAAAACCTACAAAATTAAGGTTCTATTGACGGCTACAGAAGAAAAAATTCGCATGTGCAAAAATATTTCGCCATTAGTGGAATGAAAAATCTCTTCATTGCACAATAAAACATTTAAGTACCCTGGCGGACTTATTACTAGATAAACAATATCTTTCAGTCAACCAACATGTTAATAATATAAGATGAATAGTATACTTAGTCCTTGACTATTCATTGACTATCTTTAACTAGATTAGTCATTGACTTCCTTCAGTCAAAACTAATTTTCTAAAAACATAGGCTGATTTTCTTATAAGTAATATAATATCGTCTTCAGTTCTTATGAACATTTCTCCATTTTTATCTCCATTCTACCCATTATGAGGCAATCCTTAGACATCTTAATGTGGGAATGAAATTCATTTTATTTGCTCAATACAATTTACATAATATGGCTGCCAAGATAAAGGGGAGATAATACACGTTAGATGAAGCCCTATATTGTCTCTTCTCATCTCATATCTACCAGATTTAATATAAACTGAGGTAGGTTGTAATATTGCGAAGGAAATATTAATAACATACGCATTTTGATACGAATGTGCCTCTTTACCTATATTCTAGAATGCTAGGAGCGAAATTTGTAGTTTTAATAATGATATATATTACCTTTGAAGATGATTCATGTCAAGAATGTAAATTCTAACAACGGAGTTATAATTATTCAGGATTCCAATACGCTCTCCTTTGTGTATTTTGATTTATGCGGGTGTTGTTTTGTTGTATTGAGTGTTTTAACTAGTAAGTTGTTAAATTATTATTGTAAATTAAAACAATTATGTTTCCTGGAATATAGGGGTGATCATAATGAAGTGGAGGGATAGCCTTTCAGAAATTTTTATCTATTGGTCACCTATAGCAACTATGTATCTATTGATCACCAGTCCAGACGCCCCGCTTGTACATAGTTATGACATTGATGGCAAGGCTCTATCACGAGTAAATCACACAAGGGACCTTGGAGTGACCTTTGACTCACGGTTGACATACAGACAGCACATCTACACCCTAGTTGATAATTCTTACAAATTGCTAGGTTTTGTAATGAGGAGCATGAGGAAGTTCAACAACACATTTGTCATGCGCCTCCTATTCAATTCCCTAATTCGGAGCAGATTAGAAGTCAACGCGGCAATATGGAGTCCTTACGAAAATTGTACATATCCAGGCTGGAGAGTATACAGAAACGCTTTCTGAGGTTCCTGTACTTTAAACATCTTGCGGTGTCGACTACAACGGGCGAGCCCGTCACCACAGGACGTTTTAACGATTAGTCGTTCTGTCGCCCTGCAGTGAACGTAGAAGACTTTGGACAGTACAATTCTACGTCCAGCTACGTCACAACCCGTGAGAGTCCAACGCCTTACCGCGAGTTAGCCAGGAATAAACCCGGCGGGCTCGAGATACTCGCGCCCTCACTTCCAATTGTGACCAGATTTCTCCGGTCTCTCGATTGGTTCCGAGTTCGAGGTCGCTTGCGCGGTCCTCTCCCTTACGAAGCGGTGAAACGGAGTGCACCGAATCTATCGCGGACCAAGGCGTCCTTTGCCCGACTCTGAACCGGGATCGGATGGCCAATGGTCATTTCAAGAGCAGTCGCCGTAAGGTAGACAACCACCCCCGCTCTGTAGGAAACAATACAGTTTCCAGACTCCCCCGACTGTTAGTCGGAGAGCACAATCGATTGGCTTGCGCCGCACGGTGTGCAGACCGTCCAGGGGCGCCAGAGGTTTGATTCCCAGGGGAGACTGGTTGACCCAGTGTCCTACCCAGGATTCGCACCCCAATGCGGGCAGGCCGTCGGATGGGTGTTGACCCGTGAGTGTGACCGACCCTGAACACATGGGTCATCGTGGCCACCTCATCATGGGCCCGTTAGCCCCCCTGTACTTTAAACAGCATGGATATTATCCCTTTCTATATCCTACGGCATTTATTCTGGGGATGGTTGGGTACAACTCACTAAGCGTAAGAAGAGATTGGCTGTCAATCTGCCACATATATAAACTGCTTAGGGGGTTCGTTGATAATCCGACCATCCTTAGAAGAATCGGTCTATTCGTACTCGCCAATTGCTACCGTGCTAGGACTCAAGTATTGTTCGCGTTACCGCGAGCTAGAACTAACATCGTTCAACACTGCTTCACAGTGCGGACGCTTCGTACCCTAAATGCACTATGTTCGACTGAGCCAGAATTGGATATTTGGACGGTGAACTTAGCACAACTGCAAAGTATGGTAATGGCATTTCTTAGCAATCAAGTAATTAGATAAATATCTGGTATTAAAATTGTTAAAAAGGAGTAACTAGTATAATAAGAAAGGTTAGATAAACATTAAATATACATATGTAAGTATAATCGTTTAATATTTCGCTCTAACGGATGTCTCCGTCTCGCTTGCTATAGTCTAGAATAATGATTTATATATTAGAATAATAATGATAGTAATAGTAATGGAGTAGAGTAATAATAATATTATTAACAGTAGAATTATAATAATAGTCTATAGTAGAATAATAGTTATAATCTAGAATAATAGCCTAGAAAAATAATTAACGATTTGGAATCATCTGTAAGGTTAATTATGTTTTGGGAAATAAATAAATAAATAAATTTCTTCGCACTTTAAAAAATTAATCATGCAACAGCAAGCTTTAAATATTAGTCGTAGAATCCACGATGGATGGAAGCCACACACATAAACCCTAGCAGCCTTATGTATCCGTTTTATTCACTTTGCCGGGCCACTAACCAACGAGGAGGGAAAGTATTTTGAACGGGCAAAATTTTGTTTTCAATATGAAGATGAAAATATATGTACATTTTCAGCCCCCCTGAGACGGTAAGACCATTGCCAGATGAAGGACTGATGTCTTATCTTTAAAGATAATTCATGTCACGAATGTAAATTCTATAGTTATAGTTATTCTGGATCCCAATAGGCTTATTCTGGATCCCATTATAGTTTTGTTTTATGCTAGTCTCCTATTTACTACGGTTTAATTGGCTAGGGCCATGTTCAAAAAGTATTCTTAAACCACTTCAAACTGTACAAAAATATATATCAAAAATATATTCTGTAAGCATTTTCGCTATTCTAGGGATGCTCTTTTTAAAGAGGCACCTGTAATCAAAAGCAGGTAAACTGTTTATTAAGTCAGCATTGCTAACGCTATTTTTAGCTGAAGATAAGGCATTAGTTCAAGGTTTATAAATTTCTCCAATCAATGTTTTGATAAGACAAACCTTTGGCGATAATATTACGGTACACCTTCCGGTATTTAAATAATAATAGGGATGTACATCTACATAATATTACAGCTACTGAAGTCATCTTTTGGTCAGCGGCTTACACTTTTAGAGCGCCTATCTTTAACCGTCTTGATATCACCAATAAGCAGTATACAGTCTATAATCTCTAGTCTCTAATAAGAAGCTTTTAACGTCAGCTCGCAATGGGATTGGGATAAATCGACCTGTCGCTTTATTTATTTAGAAAGTAATTGTGTTTCCTCATGCAACCTCAGATAAGATATTTAAAATGAAATAATAAATAAATAAATGAATAAATAAATAAACAAGCAAGCATATTTTTTAATTGAATTAATAAAGTGGACGATGAGCCAAGAGCGTATGTCAATACGCTATATTAGTACAGGCAGATTCTAAAATGACAGTTCTTTCAAAGATTGTCGTTGATTTTTATTATAACTATTGAATTTTTATAATTTTTGAATACCTTTTATCTGTATCTTATTTCATTCATAATATTTTTAATTTATTGTTATTGTTAATTTGACTTTCTAAAATTTACTATATATTTTACCCCGAATATTTTAAAAATTTGACAATGTGATTATTGTTTAATATTGCTTTAATTTGTTGTTTTTCCTTTTTTTTATTCCTTATTTCTTATTTTATTTATTTATTTCCTTTGACTAAATTACATAAAATTTATAAATTCAATACGATTTCATATGAAGGGTTACGGAGAAGAACGATAAATGCCATTTGTTATTTTTTTTGTTAATTCCATTTTTAAAAAAATACTAACTGAAAATAGGACCTTTTAGCCAAGTTTTGTTTGAGTGAGATCAAAATGAATTTTAGGTGTAAACCAAATACAACTGAGTTATAAAATAAAATACGTTTTACTTAAATTTATAAAATAGTATAAAACAGTATCCTCCAAACCCCCAATACAGTTTCCCGCAGTTTGGCTCTAAAGGCAAGAAACATCTCACTGCAAAACCTTTCTCAATAATCGAGAAAGCTTCAGATTGGATTATGGAGGTCGATTCGGTCTCTAAGCAGTATAAATTCCCTGAAAGTCTCGGATGCACAGCCCTGCGTCCAGATATAACTCTTTACTCTCTATCTCGGAAGATGGTCCTTATCGTAGAATTAACTGTTCAATTGGAATCAAATATCCCAAAAGACCACGAGTACAAATTAAATAAATACCATGATCTCGCAAATGCCGTCCCTTGTAACGGCTTCACTGTTCACCTTCACGCGCTCGAAGTAGGCGCTCGTGGCCTGCCAGATAAATCTTTGTTTCACCTTTTCAAAGATCTTGGTCTCTCCAGGAAAATAATTAACTCATTTCTAGAAAAAATATCTAAAACCGCGATTTCTGCATCTCAAATTCTATGGCTTCGAAGCGGGAGTGAATGGGTGGTAAGATGAACGCTCACATGTGGCAAGACAGCTGTCCTAAACCTACCACAGTCGGTCGTTATTCCGGAATCCACCGTTCACCTCCCAGAAGTGTAATAATTATATATGATGGGCCCGATTTTTGGTCGGTGAATTCCATGGCAGATCCGTTTGTATTTTATTTTTATAACAATTTCATCTTATCTTTAAAAAAGCATATTGACATTGATAGTTCTTCTACTGTAACCCTTCATATGGCTTTGTTATTAAGTATTAGTAAACACATATTACGATAATTGTATGGAATAAATGATCTTCAAATCGGCTTTTACCGGGGAAATACTCTTTTGGAGTCACCTACTGTCAAGTTATAACGCCGCTTGGCCCACATAAACATTTTCATCTTTATGACATCAGTCAGAAGTTGCTTCTTCAAAGGCCGCCTGGCCGTGCGAAAGACTTCTAAGAGCGTTTGACGTACCGTGGTGCTATACAGATGAAAATCAAATAATAAAGGATCTCTCTCAAGAACCATCCTGGTCTTCATATTACTATTTCGGATTAGAAATTTATCATCCCGTGCAATGGGCTTCCGTTTTAGTCCATATTTATCGCAGCGCATCCAGTCGCCTTATCCTACAGAAACACTGAATTTTCCTATGTCGACTGCATCTGCTATATGCTTCATAGTCATTTTCTTATTTTTAACAAAGGCAACAAACCTGCTGTCTTTTAAATTCAACTATATCCATGAAAAGAATTGGATCGCGTTAAACAAAAAGTAGCCAATCCACTAAGCAGCCAACTGATATAATAGCAGTTAAAGCTATTTTATTTTATTTTAATTTCAAGCTGATCAATACGTTTAATGAAACTTTTAATTTCCAATATATACTTCTTTTTAATGTCAGATTGTTTATATATAATATTTTTATAAAATTATTACTATGTTATTGATTTCTGTGGTTTAGATGGTTTCTGCTGAATAGAAAAATATGTAAATGTGTTCAGGTAGCTTAAAGATTAGGCTGTTTTGTTGCTTTGGGCTAAATTGAAAAATAGGAAAAACTACTTTAATAATGTAAGGGTGAAATGGCTTGGATGATTACTACTGAATTAAAAACGGATAATAACAATATGTGCAATGTGCATATAAAGCATTGTAACCACCTTCAACGTCACATATTTTTTTTCGCTAGAATCAAAAATAGCTCTAGATTATCAAATAAAATTAATTTAAAATAGGCCACAATGCGTTGAATATTTTCACATAATCGTAAAATCGATATTTTTAAACTCATAATGTAAACAACTGGATATTTTTTATTATTATTATTATTTAGATTTTCCCAATCCCATGTGCTATCAGCTAAACAGTTATTCATTAAGCAAGCGCTTCTTGCATTATACAAATCTAGAGATGACCACGCCCGAACTCAAAACAATCTGAACACAAGAATGTCCGCGAGTATCAATTATATAATTCCGTCAGTCAGGACAACATTTGCCCAGAGACATATATTCTACATAGCCTCAAAATTATATAATTCCCTTAGTGAAGACATGAAAAATTATCCTAACATAAAAATATTTAAAGCAAACCTTAATAGATGGCTACTTAACAAGGGATATGTAAAATCTGATCAACTTCTTTGCAACGCACGACAATTTATTTAGTATCACTTATCTATTTTTCTTAATTAAATTTTATTAAATTACAACTATAAATGTATATATTTATTACATAGCTATATTTTTTATAAAATTGGTATATTTATGTATATATACAGGTGGTTGGTCCAAATAATTTATTTAAAAAAAAACACTTCATTTCTTAAAATTGCATAAAAATATGCACATTAGAGACGGGCCAAATTATCGCCTAGTTAGATGTGCTATTGGCAGTAAAGGTCATGTAAGATGTGTTAAACCTCCCTATATTAATTATCAAATAATTTATATAATTATTATAAGATTACATGACCAATGAATGAACTGTATACCTAATCCTATATACCTAAATAAATAAATAAATAAAAATAAATAAAATATTTTTCTGCTATTTATTCAATGTTTAAAATATCTCTGTGCATAGTTCCTAGGATAAAATTGTTTTAAATTATTTTTGAATTACTTAAAAATAAATAAAAAAAATATACGTGTGGCACTCGGGGACTGCCGCGGTAAAGCTATTGCATAGCATTTTTAACAACTTATGCAATTATAATATATTTTTTTTCTGATATCAGATAACTGCGCTCTATCGGAAAACGTTGAAATTATTCCGAATCATCTGCGGCTGCGGAAGCAAATGATTCGGAATAATTTAAACGTCTTCCGATAGAGCGCCGCGCACGAATTTTTTATTCGATAAAGCAAAAAAAACGGATTATTCAAAAAAATTCGTAGATAAAAAGAAAGATAATTAAATTATCTTTAAAATGGTGCAGGGTTCATAATAATACGCCAGATATTATTTGCGTAGTAGTCGTTTTAGTGTTCGGTTAGACCTAATTTCACAAATTAATTACAATATGTAATATAAACAAAATCTAAAATATTCAAAGCTATCAATATTAGGAAAATGTTCTTGTTTAACATATATTTTTTTCGAATCGTAAGCAGTACTCGTTTAGACGTAATTATCAGTTTAAAATCATTAATTTTCGTTAAGAAATTTCTTCATTCGGTCGCCGCGCTGGCCTAGGCCCGCGATAAAAGCTATGCAATAGCTTAATAAATAAAAAAATACGTGTGGCACTCGGGGACTGCCACGGTAAAGCTATTGCATAGCATTTTTAACAACTTATGCAATTATAATTATTTATTTATTTTATTTTTTCTGATATCAGATAACTGCGCTCTATCGGAAAACGTTGAAATTATTCCGAATCATTTGCGGCTGCGGAAGCAAATGATTCGGAATAATTTTAACGTCTTTCGATAGAGCGCCGCGCACGAATTTTTTATTCAATAAAGCAAAAAAACCGAATTATTCGAAAAAAATCGTAGATAGAAAGATAGATAATTAAATCATCTTTAAAATGGTGCAGGTTTCATAATAATACGCCAGATAGTATTTGCGTAGTAGTCGATTTTGTGTTCGGTTAGACCTAATTTCAAAAAATTAATTACACTATGTAATATAAACAAAATCTAAAATATTCAAACCTAAAAATATTAGGAAAATGTTCTTGTTTAACATATATTTTTTTCGAATCGTAAGCAGTACTCGTTTAGACGTAATTATCAGTTTAAAATCATTTATTTTCGTTAAGAAATTTCTTCATTCGGTCGCCGTGCTGGCCTAGGCCCGCGATAAAAGCTATGCAATAGCTTAAAAAATATTTTATGTGTGTTGGGTGCTTTCTGGTCAACGCGGTCCGATAGTCAAACACATCGTAGCACAAACACAATCACTTTTTAGGCAGAGGTTTATTGAATGCATACATGACATTAGACTGATAACTCTAACCTTTTAACAACTAAGGAAAGTAATTTTGACTGATGTACCCAGCTTTTAAAACAGCAAAGATATGTAGATTTTTGGTTAATAACGGAAATCTTGAATAAATGTCTCTCCCAGCTAATTTGCACAACACATAGGCGCAACACACTATCAATAACGAGCGCAAAGATTCATTAGGTACATTACATAATTTTATTTTTGCGTACCTAAAACGTCTCTATATCATATATTTATTTATTTATTTGTTACGACTTGGTAGAGAGTTAACATATTGAGATGTCAACCACAACGGGCGAACCCGTCACCGCAGGACGTTTTAACGATTCATCGTTCTATCGACAGTGCAGTGAGCGTAGAAGACTTTGGACATTACAAATCCGACGTCTAGCTATTCCACAACCCGCAAGAGACCAACGCCTTTACCGCGAGATAGCCAGTAATGTTACCTGGCGGGCCGACACTCGCGCCCTTGCTTCCAATTGTGACCAGATTTCTCCGGTCTCTCGATTGGTTCCGTCGCTTGCGCGGTCCTCTCCCTTACGAAGCGGTGAAACGGTGCACACCGAATCTATCGCGGACCAAGGCGTCCTTTGCCCGACTCTGAATCGGGATCGGATGGCCAATGGTCATTTCAAGAGCAGTCGCCGTAAGGTAGACAACCACCCCCGCTCTATAGGAAACAATACAGTTCCCAGACTCCCCCGACTGTTAGTCGGAGAGCACAGTCGATTGGCTTGCGCCGCTCGGTGCGCAGACCGTCCAGGAGCGCCAGAGGTTTGATTCCCAGGGGAGACTGGTTGACCCAGTGTCCTACCCAGGTTCGCACCCCATGCGTGGAGGCCATCGGATGGGTGTTGACCCGTGAGTGTGACCGACCCTGAACACATGGGTCATCGTGGCCACCTCATCATGGACCCGTTAGCTCCCGTGTAGAGAGAGAGTAGAGATATAACAGTGAGATCGTACAGATATAATATGTAACTATTTATATAAGCAATAAGAAAATGAACACAACCCATACGACCATTTTAGGCGAATGCCCAACTAGACCGAACAGTCTGTATCTGGGCACACGAAATATATAGCCTTTGTTTTTGAGTAGTACTGACGTTTGACTAGTACTGTTGCGACGCCGTCAGTAGCGACGTCGCCGGCCGTAAAATAGATGATTTACGGCTGCTATGAGGGTGCCCGATGAAGCATAAGACATTTGCAGAAAAATCATTTTTTACGAGAAAAATGGCAAAATTACCTCGGGTTGCCTTTTAGACATCGCAGGCGTCGCTTTGAGCGGATCGAGCGAGCGAGAAAGCCTACGGCCGCCCGCTCCCACACGGAGATCGAGCGAGCGAGACTTCTTACGACCGCCCGCTCTAACATAGCTAGGAGACAAACTTTGGTACAGAAAACGGACGGTTTTGAACTCGTCAAACCGAAAATGAAAGCGGGTAATACTGCCCGAAACAGTCGTATAAGAGTCGAGGTATATGTATACAACACCCCTCTTACGACCTGCAGTGAAAATTCACGTGTTTACAGCAAGAAACCGTGAAACACGAGAGAAAACACGTGGTATTTTCTACTCCCAAAAATAGTAAAAAACTGTTAAATAGGAGTAGAAAACAAGGCACCATCACCACCGACCACCGGCAAGTAAACAGAAACACAGGAATCATCGATTCTAGTTTACGTGGCCGGGAAACTGCCCTCAGCCGATTTCGAAGACATTCGCAGACGCGAAAATAACGGGAACGTATACGTAAGGTACCGGGTCAGACTCTGATGATGTTTGGAACCCGAAGAATCCACTCCAAAGAAAAGGATGGGTTTTTAGCCATTCTCTGATTGGTTGGTTGCCGACCAATCAGGAATACGCTCTAACGAGCCAGTAGCTGCCAACCAACAACTGTTGGTCAGCACTGAAGTCTGGACAAACACGTAGCGTACCGTAACGGCTTTTAGAGGGGAGGAGATAGCCTTTCTCCTAGGAGAGTGCGAGAGGTCGATAGAAAAGGGAAGATCCCCACCTTTCACGGAAAGCTGTCCGCGGCGTGTCATTGGTGGACACGAAAGCAGGTGCACAGCAGGTGCACGGCAAGAACCGCGGAAGTGAGTACAAATATGGGCCCACTGGCCATATCAAATCACATTCATTCAGTGCCCGGCGTCCGTTCCGAACGGTCGCCTGCTCCGCTCCGCCGCCCGCGCTGAATATTGCCGCCGCGAGTCGACCGTCGAGCGCCGTCTCCGGTCCTCGCCGTGAAGTTCGTGCCGTCGAGTATCTCCGGTTCGAAATGCAGTCTGCTGCCAACTCCGCCGAAGCTGCTGCCGCCCCGCACAGCCCACCAGTGACTCGGGGCCTGGACATGCCGCTCATTCCGATCGCGACACCGAGGAAACGTGTGAGAGACCCCGCGTCTCCAGAAGATGAGCGGCAGAGGGAGTCGCAGCGCCGCCGAGCCGACTCCCCTGACTCCTTCGTCGATCATCAACAGATCTTCGGCTCGCCGGTACCCTCGGACTCCGAAGACGAGCCTACCTACGCCCAACTAGCGGCGAGGAAAAGCCCGACGCCGTGCCGCAGCGATGCGGCCCCAGCACCATTGCCGCCCGCGCCGCTTCTGCCGAAGCAGGCGCCGCGCCCCCGACCCATTGTCGTGGACAAGCTCGATAGGTGGCCCGACCACCTGAAGGCTTTCCGCGCGAAGTTGGGGCGTGCGCCGAACGTCGCACCGCTCGGACGCGGCGGCGGCCTCAGATTCCGCCCGGCCGACGATGCAGAGTACCGCGTCGTCCAGGCCTACCTTCACACCCTTGGCAACTCGGTGGCGTGGCACACCTACACGCCGCCGATAGAAAAGGACGCCAAGATAGCCATTCGGGGCCTCCCGGCTAACACCACCCAGCAGGAGGTCATCGAAGGGCTGGCGGCTAAAGACATTGAAGCGACGTACGCGCGCCTGATCCATGGAGGGCGGCGCGCGCTGTTCTTCGTTGTCATTCGAAAGAACGAGGGCTGGCGCAAGATATTCAGTCTCCCGGACATCTGGTACCTGCCCGTCACCATCGAGAGCTGGAGAGGCCGGAACGGGCCCAAGCAGTGCCACCGCTGTCAAAAGTTCCGGCACAGCAGCCACAACTGCCACCGGCCCCAGGTTTGCGTTTGCTGCGGCGAGGAGCACGCTGCCAAAAACTGCCCTCGGCCAAAGACCGCCCGAGCAACCTGTGGAAACTGCGGGCAGGAGCACCCCGCCAACAACCGGCGCTGCCCCAGTTTCCTAGCGGAAATCCGCCAGACGACGCGGAAGCAGCAGGGTGCTCCGCGTGCAGCAGCCACCGCTCCTCCGCGAGCCACACCGCGAAGCGCCTCACCGGGCGCCTCGACCGCCGCCGCGCCTTCGTCGCCTCCTCCACGCCCAGCGCCGAGGAAGACGCAGGCGAAGCCTCAGCCTGCCGCCGCCCCTACGGAGCCCTTGTCGTGGAGGAAAAAGCCGGCGCCGCCGGCCACTCCACAGCAGCCAGCTGTGGAGAGGAAGAACCGGCGACGCCGCTCGAAGCCACTGCAGCAGCAGTCAACAGGGCCCCGTCCGCAGCAGGAGGAGGGGATGGAGGTCGAGGCGACCGCCCAGTCCACCAGCTCCCAAACGCCCACAGCAACCACAGCGTCCGCATGCACCCAAACGGACGAAGAAAGTGCGATTACACCACCCCCACAACCCCAGCCAGAAATGCCAGAATATCCAGAAGAATACCTGGACGAGATGCGCTGCCTCGAGAACGACGAGCTGGTCTTGTTGACCGTAATTCAGCTGCTGGAACTCGTTCGCGCGTGCCAAATCGGCACGAAGGAGGAGAACACCAGGCTGCTGGATATGGTCCTTCAAACAGACCTGCCTCGTGCCTCGAGAGAAGCATACCTATTTAAGTCTGCCTCAGGGTGAACAGCCCTGAGACGCCATACCCATGAAAGCCGGGCCTATGGGCCCGATTCAAGAGAAGCCCCACGAAAAGGCAAAAGGCCTAGTGGTAGACGTCACAGGCCGTTCTAAATGGCCTGTCGACTGATTTCGTTGATTGATTGATTGATATCAAATCACTCGCTCTCTCAGTTCCACAGCTAACAGTCAACCGACTAGGAAGGAAGGAAGGAAGGAAGGAAGGAACCCCAACGACTACAACGACCGCGCCATGGAACCGCTCCGCTGCCCTTGCAGTCTGGAATCCAGTCGCGAGCGGCTCTACTGCACCGTGCAGTATTGAGCGCGGTCCAAGTAAAGGACACTACGGTCGACGAGACGCTCTCTCCTATTCGGGGAGTTGAGTGTCGGTCCGAGTCGGGATTTACGGTCCGACTCGCGATTTACGGTCGACGGGGACGCTCTCTCCAGTCGTGGAGTTCGAGCGCCGGTCCAAGTTGGGACCTACGGAGAGTCGGGTCCACGCGGCGCACACGCGGTCAGACGGCGCACACAGACGCAGTCGGACGCACGCGGGCGCAGACGGGCGCACAAAGGCGCAGTCTGGTGCGCATCGGCGCACACGCGACACCCACGCGGCGCACACGCGGTCAGACGGCGCACACAGGCGCAGTCGGACGCACGCGATCAGACGGGCGCACATAGGCGCAGTCGGACGCACGCGGTCGCAGACGGGCGCACATAGGCGCAGTCAGGCGAACGCGGCACAGGCGGACGCAGCACAGGCGGACCCAGCACAGGCGGACGCAGCACAGACGGGCGCACTCAGGCGCAGTCAGGCGGACGCAGCCCAGACGAGCGCACCCAGGCGCAGTCAGGCACACGCAGACGCACACGGGCGTACTCAGGTGAACTCAGGCGCTCTCAGGAGCACGCAGGCGCACAGAGACGCCGCTCGACAACAGAGAGATCTTGTTCGACCCGCTGCCCGGGAAGAACAGAATAGAGACATTTAGAAATAAGATTTATTGTATTTTATGTACATAGGTTATATTTTGCTGTACAATAAAGATTGTTATAATATTGTGTATGTACCTCGGTAAATTGTTATATACTTGTTATGTATACTGATGTGTAATGTATATACCTAGGCTATGTTCTATTGTAAAATTGAAATGTATGTACCTTGTATCTAAGCTACGATGTTCCTAGACTCAAAAACATTAACGAAAAATAATACGCCGTGTTGGCACTTGTGAGCGGAAGGTGTGTTTTATTGGTGCAGGGGACGGGGAGTAAAACGGTGGTAATAGACAGACTGAGGCTTGCAGCAGGTGTCGTGGCCGCCCGTTACGGGGCAAGCGGCGACCAAGCGGTGGACCTCTTTTTACAGTCCTGGGTTCACACAGCGCTGGGTCGGTCCGCGCCACAGGGCACTGCATATGTTGTGCAACGGGCGCAACAAGTACTTACTAATAGACTACTTTCAATACTAACACTAAGATAATGGCATAAAATAGTACACATATTATAGTACAAATATATATGATAAAGGGTTAGTTACATACATATATACACATATACACATACAAATATACATATATAATAACACACACACACACACATACATCTACATACACACATATTTTAAATTATTGTATGAAGCAATTCTGTTTCAGTCTTTGTACGATCTACTTCGTAAAGGAGCCATTTTTTAACTTTTATCTTAAATTGGTGTACATTATGAACATTTTTTACTGACTCTTATAAAGTATTAAAATTTTTTGGGGCGATGAAATACACCTGTCTTTGGGCAAAGGTTGATATATACCACGTATAAATATATCATATACCACGCGTCTACTAGATTTGCCCAAAATTCCATCATATACAGCTTAATGTCTACTTACAATAATCGATTCCAGAACATCGACTTAATTCATCATGAAGGAGATTAAATTTATGAAGAGTGAAGACGATAAGGTCGATAAAGTTTTATCTACATACACTTAGTCTTAATCGAAAATGCGACATAGACATTTAAAATCGGATATTTATTATTTCACGACTATTAGATTTTTTTAACATTTTAATTTTGCTTTAGGATCTTGTTATTATGAGTTTTTTTTTTCTTTGACTATTTCATATTTCTATTATAGGATTATTTAAAAGAATTGCCTGTTGTATTCTACATCTTTTTCTTTTTAAATAAAGTGTTATATTTTTCTTGTGCGTTGTACTCCACATAATATACCAGCATTTAATTAAAATGTATTACTTTTTGTAGCATTATATGGTTTCCTTAATAAATACACAAATAAATAAATATCCAATATTTACAATAATATCCTAATTTTCGTCATTATTCTATTAAAATTACCGCATAATCACAGCCCTAATGGCGTAGTAAATAAAGCAACCTGTTTACACATCAGGAAATATCGTTTAAAAGTCGCAGTGCAAGAATCCTTAAAAAGGCACTGAGGTGAACAACCTTAGTCAACAAGACTCGTATGTGACTCGGTAGTCGTTCTAGCATACGCTATTACAGCCATATAAAGAGAGAGAAAGAGAGATACTCATTGCAATAAAACACCTCTACAGGTTAAGCCCGTTCTGTTCCGCATGAGCAGGACGCGTTGACAGTAAGAAAGAGATACAGAGAGATAGAGAGAGATGGCGTGGATAAATAATATAAGACCATGCGATACAAGAGAGAATGTCGTAGGTTTGGAATATGGGAAAAAGCTATCGATCGGTGACATCCCTGGATCTAGGGGGCAGGGGGGTCGGGGGGGAGGGGGGGGGAGGGGGCAAACCTGGGTACTTGTCCCTGGCGGCAATTTAAAAGGATGCCAAACTCATGTGTTAGAAAAAAACTTGTATCACTAAAGAGCCTAGCATCCAGTCGCGTCGTACTATGCATTCTTACTTTGATTTTGGAATGCATCCCAACTTGATTTTTAAACGCGTGCACAGTGTGTGTGATGTCCCTGCCAGGGGAATTCCCGTCGCGTCTAGAAAAAATCCTCCCCAAAGACAGAAGGGTACTGGGCTACACCAGCGAAACCGAATATACCAAAACGGCCGAACGTCAAGCGACGGTCGGTATTTATGTGGCTGATTAGGTTTGCGAGTAATTAGCGTTAGTTTTCTTTGTTAACCACTACTCTTTCAAGCGTTTAACTATAATTATTAGTTGATTTGGTAATACATTATTTCGCCGAAAGAAAAGCTCGACGTGTATAGCTGCAGCAAGATTAAATAGAAAAATTTGCTAGGACCCAAGGATTAAAGGTGTGCGTACAGTCTGGCTTGTGCGTTATCTATATTGTCTATAATTATGTCACACATAAGCAAAAATTATTACCAAATAGGTACTAAAGAGTGTATATTTATGCAAGGATTCTTATTCACAAGAAGTCACAAAAAATCCCACCATCCACCAATCCCGAAATTCCCAAAATTTGTTTTGTGGGTTTTTTAAATCATTAATCTGACATGCTAAAGAAGAAGAGCGCAAATGTTTTGGGACCGGCTTAAAAAATCGTAAATCCAGGGCTGGCCTGTGGGGCTTTGTCAAAGACTTGGAATTCAATACTAAAAATGCCCTGTTTTAACAATCGCCAAGAGAAAACTTCATTCTATGAATAAAACTCTATTCATTCGCTAAGCGATAAAACTATATTTTCCATATATGCAATACATAATGACATACGCTATTCTTGGGTGAAGAGTATGCTCTAAGACGACAATAAAAAGACTAAGTATCGTACAAAAACTATAATACCTGTCAACCAAAAATGTAGTCTTCTAATGAGTTGTTTATAAACTGCTTTAAATTTCAATCGCGAGCAAGCATAGACATTGGGCTTGATTGCGATTCTTCGTGAACTAAAATCGGAAATTAGTCCGTGTGAACGAGACAGGGCAATACGCTAGAGCGGAGTGTGAGATGACCGATTGTCACTTTTTCGCATTAAATCTGCCCGCCAAGGTCAAATCTTACACCGCACGAAATATGCTCGAATTTATTCGGACGAGTATATGTTCGGCAGGTAGTATTTATCGACGATCGTTCGTTTCATATTGCTCTCTAACGTATTGCTCTGTCTCGTTCGCTTGGACTAATTTTAGTTTTAGTTCACAAAGAAACGCAATCGGGCCCATTGTTCCATGCTAAAAACACGCAGATATCGGCGCAGAAGATCGGCGCAGGTCTCACAATACATAGTGCCCAGTAGATTTACATAGTTTGGACAACACCGATATCACTACGTCCGAAATTAATGAATAATAAAAAATTAAAAAAAACACTTTGATATTCCAGGACTGATAAAGGTGGTTCTTAAAAAGAGTCTCATTCAGTGGTTAATTAGTAAAGGAAGAACGGAAACTGAATGTATCCTCATGACATTTCAAAAATAGCAACAAATTTACACACATACAATTAACACACCCTCACATCTCTAACAATATAAATTACCTATATCTAAACAAAAGTGAATTCTGCTTTTTATTTTTATAATATAATATTTTGTATTCGGATTTATTTTATAATTATTTTCTACTGCTTTTATTAGTTAATGTTTATTTTGTTTATTTTATTTATTTAATTTACTATAACGATTTCTTAGCATATTTTCATAAAACAACATTTTGAATTTAAAATAATATCATAAAAAAATGGCGTTTTCGTTGCAACAGGCACTGCCTAGTTAGGAGTGATTCAAAATCATTGTGTAAAAATAATTTGTAAATATTTTTTTAAATTAATACATAAATAATTTTCCTGTACACTATAAACGGGTCTGTTTTAAAAAAGGTTAACCAAGGTGAGGTACCCATGGGAATTACATTTGATACGCAGTTTAATCTCCGTACACACAACTTGGGTTGTCGACTACACCGGGCGAGCCCGTCACCTCAGGAAGTTTTAACGATTAGTCGTTCTATCTCCCTGGAAGTGAGCGCAGAAGAGGGGGACAAAACAATCCACCGTCTAGTTACGCCACGAGCCCGTAAGAGACCAACGCCTTAACCGCGAGATAGCCAGGAATGTTACCCGGCGGGCCGACACTCGCGCCCTTACTTCTAATTGTGACCAGATTACTCCGGTCTCTCGATTGGTTACGAGTTCGAGGTCGCTTACGCGGTCTTCTCCCTTACGAAGCGGTGAAACGGTGTTTACCGAATCTATCGCGGACCACAGCGTCCTTTGCCCGGCTCTTGGTTGCCCGGAAGGTTGATTCCCAGGGGAAACTGACCGTAAGGCCAGAGTCCTACCCAGGCTCGCACTTCATGCTTGGAGGTTGTCGGATAGGTGTTGACCCGTGAGTGTGACCAACCCTGATCAGAATGGGTCTTGGTGGCCAACTCAGCAAGGGCCGATTAACTCCCAAAACTCCGTACACACATCTTGAGGTGTCGACTACAACGGGCGAGCCCGTCACCACAGGGAGTTTTAACGATTAGTCGTTCTATCTCCCTGGAGTGAGCGTAGAAGACTCCGTACACACGATAAATATTTGCAATCGCCCTACCAAAATGGTCGGTTTTGTTCTTCGTGTATGCTCGACGGCTCGGTGGCATAGTGGCTAGGTCGCCTGATCTTATATTGTAAGGTTCCGGGTCCAAGAACTTTTGGTTTTTTGGACGTGATCCAAGAATTCTTGGATCACGACAATACACCGGCTGAAGTTTATGCTTATTCATTAATTTTCGAATACTCAGATGCGTCTTTATTATCGAATTAATCACGAATGACTTCCATTGCAAAGATACTATTTATGTATTGTTAGGATGCCCAACTCTGCAAAAAACGACCAGGGATTTTTTGTCTGTGGTAAATTTAGTACAGCTCTTACAGCTCGTTTCTGTAGAATAAACAAATCTACAATATGAGGAGCACTTACAAGTATGCCATATTTCAGGCGCATCTTTACCAGGGCATTGTATATACAGGTTGAGTTTAGTTGCCGGCATCCTTGAAAGGGGTGAATCAGAAATTTGAAGGACTAGTCGAGTAATCCGTGGAGAAATAAAAGTTGTACGCATCTGCCGTTATAAAGTTTAACTTTCAATAAGCTATAGAATATTGAGCTGTTTAACTGGACGCTGAAAGTGTGGAGGCGGGAGCGCTATCTGATCTGGCAAGGCTAGGGAAGACAACCAAACAACGGCAGCAGCGAGGAATCAATGGAAAAGGCGAGCGGATATTTACGAAGAGGAGGAGTTAGTCGGCCGCGGACTCATTTCGACTGCGCACAATAAAGAGGCAGGAGCAAGATATACTCCTCTGAATAAACGCTCGAATAAACGTCCTGCCTCCTATTGAAATTCATCTTCGCGTGACGTCACAGCAGTCTACCCAAGTACAGGCGATGAAGTAAAAAGCACCGGGAATATTTTACATTTATTTTTGGAAACGAATTTTAATAATTCATAAATGGATCAAAGTCTCATGTACATATTATATACAAATGAATAACACAATGTTTTTACTAATTTGTAAACATATTAATTTAACCCTTTATAGCTTCATGTGACATTTCTGTAACAAACTACTAATCCCCCTGAAATCCCCCTAAATAAGGCACTAAATTCATTTAGTTCATTTGAATCCGTCTAGCACTACTGTACCCTACTACTTAGTATCGAGTAAAAATCATAGATAGCGTAAATAAGCGACTTATGTGAGTTTAAATGTTGGGCGTTGATGAAAGTGATAAATTGAAATTAAGGCAAGTATTGAATTACTGATAAAAAAATATAAAAAGTGTATACAATTGTGTGGTTTTCGTGGAAACCTGTAGGTAAGAATATAATTTTATCCATTCAAAATTTCGAAGCAAAAGATGGCAAGTTAGGATGTTCTAACATTTACTGGAACTGACTATGGCAAATTCTTGGTTATTATACCGAAGGGTAAGGAAGGCAAAATATCTCAACGGCAAAAAATGTCTTCAGCAGAAAATTAGACTTGAGATAGGCGAGACCTTATGCGAGCTTGGCCTGAAGCCTAACATCAAGAATTTAAGGGCTTTAGAAGACGAAATTCAAGCCAAAAAACATAAAGGCCCTGCGCAACATGTTCCTTCATTGGCAGTAAGGCAGGACCAGGTCGGTCGTTGGCCGATTTGTGTTAAAAAAGGATACGTTGCAAGATTCCCAAGTGCACTGGCGTTTCACAAACAATTTGCGAAAAATGCAGTGAAATGCAGTGTAGCATTATGCTATAAACAAAATAATTGCTTCAAATTTTTCCATACAACATAATGTTTTTTTATACGTTTAACTCAATGTTACACTAATGTTACATTCCCTTAAATGTCAAATAAATGATTAATAATAAATATTTTTTAATTTCTGAGAAATACTTGTTTTTTTATTTGCCTAAACCTATCTCATTATCAACATTATTTTTTGTTTGAAGATCTTGTGCTACAAAGGGTTAAAGTATGTAATGGTAGGCTTTTAAACCTGGTTAGACTAAAGACACGGACCAAAGTTTCCAGCGACAAAATGGCAAAAATAATGTACGTGCACAACTTTTATTTCTTAATGGAATACCCAACTGCCCTACAAAGCTGATGATTAAACTTAAGTCTAAGCTTTTATTCACTATTTAATTTCTGCCAAATGACCATCATTAACTCTTTTCACTCGAGGCCTTTTTCGCACGGGCGAACCAGCAACTCGAGACCATTTTGACTATATTAGGGACGCGATTTACAGGTACTTAAAAAAATATTTTAAACTCTGAAACTTGCCTTTTGTACTCGAGCAGCGCCGCGATGGCGCCCGGGCAGCTTATTACGTCCACTCGAGCGGCGCTGCTACGGCGCCCGGGCGCCGTAGCGGCGCCGCTCGAGTAGACACAATAAACTACCCGGGCTCCGTTGCGGAGTCACTTGAGTGGACGCAATAACCTACCCGGGCTCCGTAGCGGAGCCGCTCGAGTACAAAGGGTTAACCATATTATTATATTATTATGAATAAAACGTTTTCACAATTTGTCATTTTAGTTTTACTTTACCATGATACGTGGTCCATGAATAAATGTGTTGCGTGCATAAAAATATTAGGAAACTTAAAAAATAAAGAAATACAAACTGTACATAGAAGTTTCATTAATGCCGATTATAATGTCATTGTTACTCTCTTAGACGACGTAAACGCAGCGCTATCTTTTCTCTTAGATTGGTTGACTGGTAACAAATTAGTCTTCAATTCTAAGAAAAAGAAATTCATTCAATGTACTGTTCCTAATGCTAGACTAGTAAAAACGAACGTGACGTGGTAAATAATAAACTAGATTTTACAGAAATAACATTTTTTAACCGACTTCAAAAAAAGGAGGAGGGTATCGATTCGGTTCTATTTTATTTTTTATGTTTGTCACCTCAGAACAGTTCGGAAACTTCTTTTTTTATTTGAAAGGATATACCTACTTCCAGATTGGTCCCATTTTTATTAAAATCCTGTTCTGATGACGGGATCCTTGGAGAATTGCGGGAACTCCTCAAATATTATCATATGAAGTGGGAAATTTACATGCTGGTTCAGTTCCGTTGACAATGCATTTTTTTATGGTAAGCATTACCTGACTCTACACCCAGGGTTGGCTCCCGACGAGGGGACTCCTCAACGATCAACAGCAAAGACACGAAACTTTTTGTACGTATTCAGTTACGATAGCCCGTTCTAAGTTTTAACATGACATGACTGCTGCATCTAGGATTGGCTCCTGACGAGGGCACTCCTCAACGGTCAACAGAACAGACACGAAATTTTGTATATATATTCAATTGCCACAGCCTGTTCTGAATTTCACCAAGACAGGACTGCGGCACCTAGGGCTGGCTTGCAGCGAGGGAACTCCTCAACGGTAAACAGCACAGACACAAAATTTTATATACGCATTCAATTATGATAGCCGGTTCTAAGTTTTACGATGACATGGCTGCTGCACATGTAAAAAAAGCGTGGGTTTTTTAAATATTTTTTTAAAATTATTTTTAATAACTATATAGTCGACTCAATGAATGTATAGAAGGAAATTAAAAGAACATAATTTTTGACTTTGGACTTTGTTTGGATATATTATGAGGTAAATATACTAAAAGTCCCTATTCCAAGGAGGATGGTCAGCGAGTGTGAATTGGTCAGGATTATCAAAATTATACAATCAAAATTAGTGCAAAGACGTCGGACATTTTAGTTTTCAAAATTAGTGAATTTTGAACGCAAATATCTCGGAAACTATGTGAGGTAGCGAAAAAATCAATAGGATCAATCTGTGCCTTGTTAATAAATATGCCTGATGCTAATATACCTCACTAATTTTTCAGATTCACTCACTACATATTATATATAGATTAACGAAAACAATTCATTTTTTTGCTACATTACCAAAATCAATTTTTCTTCTTTCATATTACTTTCGTTATTAAGTATGATTGTATATAAATGAGATTCAAAATGAGATTTTAAAAAAGTTACTAAATGTCGTTTCGCTTATTTTTATGGACGCCACATATTTCTTTGCGTAATATAAGTACTCAACGAAAACGATAACCACGAATATTATCTGAAAAAAATATTTTAGGTTCGGATATTTTTTTTTATTAATTTATAAAATAGGCCAGTAGGTAGGAATCCCTACTCTTGGTATTGCCAAATTGATTTAATATAATTTACCTTATATAGTATACCAGTATAATCCATGTGTGTACAGTTTGACTGCTTAGTTTATCAAAAAAAAAAAAAAAAAAACCTTAAATATTTCTTTTATAATCTAGGCTCTTAAATTACATAAGTAGGTATATATGAAAATACATATATTCAAAATATAAAAACAAATAGTCAAATATTAGAAATATAAAAATACAACAACGAAAATGGCGCATAGAAATAGTCAAGACCAATGTTAATATAACAATCCATCTCTGATTATCAAAATGATTGGATTTGCTAATGTGAATAGGCAGAAAAACAAGTTGTAATAAAAATAGTCATAAAAGATTAGAATTTTCAATTGGCTTAATATAATAAATTGGGTTTTCTTATAAGGATATCCCGGAACTTTTTCTTAAATTACACTTCTCCATGACCTATTACAGACCTATTATATAAAAAGCGTCAAAAATCCGGCTCGAGGTTCATCACTTACAAACGCTGTGAACCCGGCTCTAGCGGTATAGTCAACGGCATTCGACGCGACATTTTAATTAGTTCCAAGAAAACGAACTGACAAAACGCCAACTGGATACCGGGCGGCCTAAATAATGAGAGGTCTTAAGTGAAATAGTATGTGGCGCTGCATCGTGAATAAAGGAGACAGCGAATGTAGGATACAATTGTATATAATTGCTACTATCCCGTAACACAAAACAGGCGAATTGATTTTTACGATTCTTGATGCTGTCGAAACTAGCACGTAAATAAAACGCTTGATATTTCAAACTATACTTTACATCATAAGCTTTCAAACAGTCTTATTTGTATATGTGGTTATGCGTTGGTTAGCACAGCAGCGATATTCAAAAAGAAAGCAATTCATCTGCTTTGCCATACACAAAACATCGAATTGTCACTACAATCATCATATCACAAAACATTGTGGACCCAAATAGCCTAAGGATTCCATGAGTTGATGTTCATGATCATTCTTAAATATCAGTTATTTATTTGGCTTTAACCACGAATGCCAAATAAATCCGAGCATGACAGATAGCACAATAAATGGTGGTGGTATCAGAGAGAAGCGTTTTCAGCGGGGCAGCATTCTAGATGCCTGGAAAGCTGCAGGCTGTCATCCGCTATCCCATCATGGGTGAAAGATGTAAAGAACTACCAACCTACAGTTGAGGACTGAGCTAAATATAAGCAGTGGCTGAGGTGCGGGGACCGGCGTTCGGTCTCCCCACCACAAACATTAGTGCTGTGACATCAGTTTCCCGGTGCTACTGGGCATTTATAGGTATACATAAGTATGTACGCTAACGAAAGAACGCGTATTCTACGAACGCCGATCCCCGCACCTCAGCCACCGCTTACATTTAACCCAGTCCCCAACAGTACATAGCCAACCTATAAAAGAGCTCTGAGGTAACCGTTAATATTGATCGAATGTATTGGGATATACTAATATGAATAATGTAGGTACAATCTAAGCCGCTTTCCCACGGTAAAACATTAATTCGCTCATTGGATAATAATATACAGAATGCCGTATTGCAGCTTGTCGCGTAACCTGTGCGCCTGGGACAGCCGCAGCGCGAAAACCGCAATTACGAGTACGATAAAATAACGCTATCACAGGACATCATGAGGGATGGTATTATTTTCAGGTTTCGCTTGCCGCATTAACATAACACTACTTGACCATTAATTACTGATGCTGCAAACCGGGACATAAAAACATGAGTTTATTTATTGTACGATTTCAATTATTTGATTACTAACCCCAGAACCGCCGCCGAAACTCGCTCTACCTCTGGAACCACGGATGGCTCATTTATATCATGACTCATGGCAAATATATCAAACCTTCTATCAATTTTTATACCGATTGATATTTTATTTTATTTTTTAAACTTTTGAATGGTAACATTCTTACTGTACCTAGTCAATACATATTTGAAAACATTATGCATGCACGAAAAAATATATCTCATTATTCAAAAAACTGTGACAATCACAAATACAATACTAGAAATAAAAATAAATATATAGTGACAAAATTTAGACTAAGTAAGATAAGCAATTGTTTCATGGGAAACTGTATACGGTTCTATAATAAAATTCCAGAGGACATACAGGGTCTATCAGACATTCAGTTTAGAAGTAAAATTAAAAATATTCTATGTAAGAAGGCTTGACAAAGTAGTAGATTTTATTAATGATATTGATTTTTTTTTGGAATTATTATAAAATCGAATATTCTTTTCTTATTTTATTGAAAATTGTTAACTGTGTAGGTATATTGTCTTTTTACTTTTTATTTTTTATTTTTGACTATTGTTGTTAATTATGACTATTTTAAATTTTATGACTATTTTAAATTCTAACTGTACCTATACTTTAAATTGCTTTTAAATATTTCTGTTGTTAAATATTTTATATATTTTACAACAGATATTTTTTATAGGTTGGCATTATCTATAATATAAACCGTACATTGTATCTCATTTTTGACGTCACAAAGCAATTTTATACAAATTCTATTGTGAATAAAAAACATTTTGATTGATTTGATTGATTGATTGATACGTATTAATTCGACATTTCAAATAAAAAAATTAAGCTATTCAACTCCTATATGTAAGTTAAATTCTTTTAATTTAATTGATTTGTTTTTGAACTTTTATCACTCATTTCATATTTTCTTGATGATTCATGGTTTCTTGATTTCATATTTTATTTGTTTTTTACTATTTATTATTGTATATTATTTTATATTATTACCTACATTATTTTCATAGTTGCTCAAAGCTTTTATTTAATCTGTTTTGGTATCTTATTTATTAGACGGTTTTATCTTATATTTCATTTGTACATCTGCAATGATTTATATACTTTAATTTTAATTTCAATTTTTATCAACAAATTTTAATTTAATTTTGGATGCATATTTATTGACATGCGTATGCCTACCTGTTACATTTTATATCTTATTTTAACTGATAATTGCATTCCTATTGAAATTTGTAATCGACTGATGGTTTTAGATTTTTATTCTATTACCTCTTTTTCCACCTACCTTCCTGTCTTAAATCGTTCTGAGTTTTTTTTCTTCGGCACAATGTGCTGTATGCACTGCACATTATACGCCAAATGCGGTGCGATGCGATTATCTGGCGCCAGTATCGGGAACACATGAGCACACAAGAGTGTAGACAGAAGAGATTGGAAACACGAATGTATACGCCACGTTCACGTGAAGGCGCGCAAGAATCGAACGCAAACAAAACGTGACTAAATTGTGTGATGTACTCTCCGACTGCTACATTCCCTCCTGATACTTGCCACTGCCACAGGGCATTACACGTCGGGATGTGCGCTTTTTGCCAATAGAAAAATAGCGAATCACGCTTGGGTAGGAAAATAAAAGAAAGACTGAGGGAATAAATGTCGCAACGTCGTAAAAATCATACGAAGTATAGGATTTACCAATAATTAGTACATAAAAGAACCTGTTGCTGGATAGTATTGAGGATGGTCCAAATGACTCGATTCACCATTGTGTACAGCAATTAGAGCTGTGTCTATCCACTTTATGGAAGATTATGGAAGGTCTTGTTCTACGAGTTTACAAAATCCTTGATCAACGTGACCTACATTCTACGTTACGTTCTACGTTCAAGTCCTGCGTAGTCCTACGCTACGTCCTACGTTCGGTGAAAGGGCCGAAAACGAGATTGCTTTTTATCCTCATTTTCACCAGAAAATTCTCCTCAGCGATGAGATTGATTTTTAGTCGAATAGCTACGTCAACAAGCAAAATTGTCGCATTTGGAGTCAAGGCAATCCAAAATCCATTATTGAGACGTCATTATATCCACAAAAAGTCATCGTCGGATGAGCCTTTTTTTACTGGTGGAATCATCGTCCATACTTCATCAAAACAGACGTCGGGCAGAACATTACAGTCAATGGGGAGTGCTATAGATCCATTATTACGAACTTGTTCGTTTACTAACAGCTGTTTACTAACTTGGAAGTTAGTAAACAGCTTGTTACTAACTTGTTGTTCCAACTTGTTATTAACTTGTTGTTGTTCCAAGTTACTAACTTGGAAGTTAGTAACTTGGAAGTTAGTAAACAGTAACGTTTACTAACTTGGAAGAGCTGGGTTTCAAAAAGACGACCCATTATACTGCACAGCGCGCCCCACAACCGGTGTCAATGAATATAGTAATTAAAAGAGTTTTAAGGTTGTTTGATTTTAATACAATATTATACTATAAAATTCATGTTTTATAAGATTGTTAAAACAGGCTATTATTAATAATAATTATAATAAGGAAGAGCTGTGTGGTTTCAACAATACTGCGCAATATACCGCACAGCGCGCCCCACAATCAATTTATTGAACGAATCATTTCATGAGCGCACAGTTTCGCGTAATGAATTTGTGAATTGGCCTACATCATTGTGTCATCAATTCTACAACATCGTGTGATTATTTCCTGCGAGCTTTGAATGTATAGTCGTTGGCTACGATGCTAAACCAGAGATGATGGACGACTTGGAAGCCAACATTCGCCGCGTTCGAAAATTGGACTTGCATATTGCGGTTTATTCATATGCCCGAAATCATATTTAAACACTAATAGGTGTACGTTATACTTAAGTCTATCGTAGCACTGCAGAATATTTTCCACAAGATTCGTATAGTTTTCTGCCTTACGATCTCCGAAGAAATTTTTGGACGCTTGAACAAACTACACCTAATTGTGGATTTTTATGGTCGTTTTCGTGATTAACGTGGTCGATTTAGTACAGCATAACTGATTTTGTTTCTGTTACATTTTCACTGTTGGCTAGTATTATAATTATGGGGTTGTTATTAAATATTAAGTATTAAATCTAATCGGTTGTCGAATTCTGTATCCGACCTCCTCAACCGCATAAGATTATCAAAATACCAACTTGAAACTGAGTAAATTCCTCAAGTTTCGCCGTCTCGCTGCCAGTCTGGCATCCGAGAGCGCATTGACAAATGGGGTCTTTATTTATAGGTCGAATTGAGTGTTTTATTTAGGCGCAAATGCGAACTGCGTAATGTTGTTAATTTTATTTGAGCGGGCAATTTCTGGGGTCCAGTAGAATTTCTGCTAATTTAATAAAAACTTTCTTTACACAGGACAATATGCAATTTTAATAAAATAAAATGAAAATGAAATGAATAGAAACGATGACGAGCGAGTTCGTAGAGAGTCCGTATGCCCATAAATCTATTATACTCATAGTAAAAACTGTTGAAATTGTTAAATTTAATGTAAGGGACATTCAAAATTTTTATCAAAGCTTTGAAAATTAAAAAAGAAAACAAAAGTTTGAAAATTGAGATATAAAATAGGTTTTTCTGATTTAAACAAGTCATCATTGCTGCAGGCAATGTAGAAGCACTAATATCCTCTTAGACGAATACAAGTAAAAAAACAGCTTTAAAGTAATTAATTTTCTTGATAATTGGGTATTTAGCAACCTTATTATAGATGTCGATATCGAGATGTATAACATAATAACGACCAAAAACGTGTAAACCCTGGCGCGCATTTGCGACCAGGCCGCGGCGGCCACGCCCGCGGCGGCCAACGAGATACTACGAAATGTATGAAAACGACATAGGCCGCGCGCACTATACTATCCGCATTACAAAGTGGCGAGTCAGGTAATTTATCATCGAAATCGTGCCATCTCTTTCGCACTTGCACGGCCTTATGGAGCGATACCTGTAACCGTAGTGTAGGTAGTTTACGCATACAAAAGGAATGTCGATAAAGTAATGAAACGAGGGAAATAAATATTATTTCAGTATTATAAAATCGAAGACTATCGCGGTTTTTTGACATTATAAATAGGATAGAAAACGAATTTACTGCATCATTTTCTATCCTATTTATATTTCAGTATTGTTTCATTACGATAAATATTAAACAAGTTAAACATATAAATATTGATATTGAATTATTAAAATAAAAATATAAAAGTATCAAATTTATAATAGTTGACAATAAAATAATTGTTATACAAAAAAAAATAAAACTGAACAAAGAAAGTCACCAAGCTATTCATATTCGTGTTCACTGTCACTATCGTCTTATAGATTAATAACATGAGAATGGGTGTCAATTATATTATGTGCTTTGGCCAGGTCTTCGTTCTGGAGATTTTTGAATCGATTCCGAATTCGATCTAGAGTTCGTTCGCTCGTTCCACAAACTAATGCTGCCAACTTTCTTGGTTGTTGAAAATCAATTTTCCTTATGACATCAGGGTCTTCTTTCAACTTATGAAACCACTTATAAATGTTGAGAATGACATGCCGGCTTTGCTGGTTAACATCACTTCTTAACTTGGTCAAATATTTTTGCAAAAATCTTCCATCATGATGTAGATTCACAAATAGAGTTCGTATAACGAATGAGTTATGCTCTTTGACATTAAGCCTTTTATAGCAGAATATTTTGTTATCAATAATGCCTAATGACCTACACAGTACGCACAATAATTAAAGTAGACGAAAACTAATTTGGCAAAAGCGTCGTTAAAATGTCATAAAATGTCGAAATCGAACTGTTACGGTTACTACAATTAATAGTCCTAATCGGCTAGCTACTTACCACATATTACGGTATTTACTCACCGCTTTTGGCTAAATCTAGGAATTTTATCTATCTAATTTTAGCAGGTAAAAGTCTTTTCAATTTTCGGATTAATATATAGCCTATGACACAAATAATGTGGCTTTCTATTGGTAAAAGAATTTTCAAAATCGGTTCAGTAGATCCAGAGATTACTTCCTACAACGTCACAAACTTTATATCTTTATAATATTAGTATAGAAGTACAGATTACGATACGGTTCCATACCTATGTCGTATTATCTCTTTAATTATTTATGCAGTAAAAGGGAAAAGTCTTTTGTTTTAAACACTTGAGACGATAAATTTACTTATTTTGATAATAATTCATAATTAATATAATATAAAAGTTAGACATATGCTGTCGCTGACTTTTTTGTAGGCATTATCAAGCTCTACAACTTTTCTCTAGAACTTAATCATATATCTCTCATCGTTAAGGCAGTGTTAGATAGAGACGTTTTTGTTCGACCGCTTATTCTCCGACTTACTTTGCAAATCCGACTACCACGAAAAGGTCTTTTCATTTTTCGGATTAATATATAACTTATGACACTCACAAATAATGTGGCTTTCTATTGGTAAAAGAATTTTCAAAATCGGTTCATTAGATCCAGAGATTACTTCCTACAATATCACAAACTTTAGCTCTTTATAATATTAGTATAGATAAATATTTTATCGACATGGTACCATTCCTATGTTAACTGTCTCTAATTGCCCCAGTCGCCAGTTTGTACTGCGGATACTATAGCCCGCGCGGCCAAAGTACGCGCGGTCGATGGTGATTCCATACATATCGCAGTATCTCGTTGGCCGCCGCGGCCAGGCCGCAAGTGCGCGCCCCGGCTTATTGTTATGTAAACGATAGAAAAATCCAATCATCAGTATCAGTCGACAGGCCCTTTGCAAGGTCTGTTACGTCTTCCATTTTTCGTACTGTTAGGTAGGGCTTCTCATGAGACGCGTTGCTGATGTACCATGGGGCTCCCGACACTTTTTCAACCCCACGTTCATCACCCACGTTGTATATTTGTCCGCTGTGACGTCGATATTAGGTGGAACCAGGCCCGTACCGCATACGTGAGTTTTGTCCTCATGTTCATCTTCAGCATCATCAGTCTTGTCTTCGCCGGTATCGCGGCCGATCGAAGCATAGGCAGCAGCGCATAGAAGGCGGATTTCGAAGCGGCGACCGTCGCTTTGGCGTGGTGCGAGAAGTTGAGGCGACGGTCGATGTGCACCCCGAGGTACTTCACCGGCTCATTTCACCGGCTCCGGATAGGCTTTAAGCGACCCGGTGATGATAGCCTCGGATTTGACCGCGTTGACGACAATCAGCCACTTCCTTAGCCATTCTGGCATAAGGTCTAATTGCTGCTGCAGTTTCTTGGCGGCGAGCTTAATGTTCATTGAAGTTGCCATGTACATTGCGTCATTTGCGAGTAGCGCCAGCTCCGGATCGGCGCTGAGTAGTATCTCGTTTGTGTATAGCGCCGGCGATAGGAAGCTCCGCTGCGGGACTCCCGCCGCGATGGGCCGAATTGTGGACTGCTCGCCCCCAACCGCGACGTAGAATCCTCTTCCGGAGAGGAAGGAATCCACCACGTTTCGGAGCAGGCGCGGTGTCATTGTTTGGGTCGCCAGTTTGAAGCGGTGGTCCTCGTGCCAGATTCGGTCAAATGCCTTTTCCACGTCCAGACTGTCGAGTGCAGGTGTTTGTTGTAGGATTCGGTAAGTTGCATGGTAGTCGAGTGGAATTCAAACTGCTAGGCACGCGGGGCTAGGTGCGGCGTGAGTCGCGCCAGTACGCATCACTCGAAGACCTTCGCAAGTGTGGGCAGCAGCTAAATCGGTCGATAGTTGCCCGGTTGCCGCAGGTCCTTGCGAAGTTTCGGCAGCATTATCACCTTGGCCGTCTTCCACTTCTCAGGAAAGTGACAGAGTCTTGAATTGAGCAGCCCTGCAAGGGCAGGAAGCTGGCGACGCGATAGTCTTCTTAGAGCGCCGCTACCGATGTCATCGAGGCTGGGTGCCTTCTTTAGCTTGAGCTGCTGGATTCGGCGCTGGAGCTTCGCTGGATATATCGGCGAAATCTCTTCGCTGAGCTCCGGCGGGGATTCCGGAGGTAGTCGCGAACTGACTTGGAGTGTTCTGGGTCCTCGACCTCGTGTGGAACGAAGGTCTTCTCCAAGTGGTCCTCGAAGAGAGTCGCTCTGCCTTCGGCGACGTAGCGAAGGTTCCCGGTCCGGATCCAGTAGTGGCCGCGCTGCTTCAGCCGTACACATCAGGCGACGATTTAGCCTGTAGATGAAGAGCATATCGTCGCCAACCGAGTCGAGGAAGAATAGTTGTTCCCACGACTCTGGTGTGTGGGTAGAGACGCCATAATAGTTGACGCTATTTCAGAGCGCATCAGTTCAGATTCAGATTCAGACACCCCAGCTTCGCTGTGAAATAAAGAAAAAGAGACGTTTCCTCAAGAGAGGCCACATTTCACGTTTATAACGGGTCATATTAATATCAGCCCCTATAATTTGAAAGTATGAAATCATAATACATGGGCTTTACCTTAAACTATTTACCTAAGTAAGTTTAGGGCACAAGAAAATTATTCCCTCATGTATATATACATATATATATATATATATAACCAAATTCGATCATGCCTAAAGCTACCGCGCCTCTCTCCACCCTATATGTGGCTTCCAGAGAAATTCCCTTGCTAAATTATGTCGTATGGACCCAATTTGGCGGGGGCATCAACGTAAGCACTTTGAGCGGACACTTTCTTGCCACGTTTACCACGTAGCAGGTCCGCATTCAGAAGCAGATCGACTGGGTATTTTGTAATACTATATGTGGCTTTTACAGTAGTCCAACTCCTTCTTGACAAGAGGAACCAAAATTAGACCGTTTTGAAAGATCGTAATTACATAAAACCATTCATTTTATATTGTATTAGATTGGTCAAGGTCGTAACGGGAGCTATCAACTACAACGGGCGAACCCATCACCTCAGGAAGTTTTAACGATATTTGATCGTTCTGTCTCCCTTGAGGTGAGCATAGAAGACTTGGCAAAAAAAGTCCACTCTCTAGTTACGCCATTCGCCCGTAAGAAGCCACGACTTACTGCGAGAAAACGTTTTCAGTCAGCGGGCCGACACTCGCGCTCTTACTTCCAGTTACAGCCAGAATTATCCGACCTCCCGACTGGTTACGGATTCGAGGTTGCTCCCGCGGTTCTCTCCCATGCGTAGCGGTGATTCGGTGTCTACCAAATCTATCGCGGACCACGCCCGGCTGTTCACCCGGTATCGGGTAGCCGAATGGTCGTTTCAAGAGCGGTTGCCACAAGGTAAACAACCGCCCCCGCTCTATAGGAAACAACGCCGTTTCCAGACTCCCCCGGCTATCTGTCGGAATGCACAGTCGATTGGCTGACGCCGCACGGTGCACAAACCGCTAACGAGCGCCCGAAATGCGATTCCGAGGGGAACTGGCCCGCAAGCACAGTGTCCTACCCGGGCTCGCACTTCTGCTTGGAGGCTGCCTTATGGTTGTTGACCTGTCAGTTCGGCCGACCCTAACACATGGGTCATAATGGCTTAACTGCACTGGGCTCATTAACTCCCGGTCAAGGTCACATTTCGTGTTGGCAACCCTCCTGTGCCGGTGGCATGCAAGTTGCGCTTTTTCGGCGGATATTGTCCGGCGAAACTAATAGCAATTTTTTTGCTATCTATAATAACATGAGAAAGAATGTTTTTTTATTAAGATCTCATTATTTATTTTATTTATTTATTTAGGTAGGTACTTATGATTAGGTATGCAGTTCATTGATCATGTAATCTTATAATAATTATATAAATTATTTAATAATTAATATAGGGAGGTTTAACACATCTTGCATGACCTTTCCTGCCAATAGCACATCTAACTAGGCCGAAATTTGGCCCGTCTCTAGATGTGCATATTTTTATGCAATTTTAAGAAATTAAATGTTTCTTTTTAAATAAATTATTTGGACCCACCACCTATATATACACATAAAGATACCAATTTTATAAAATATATAGCTATGTAATATATATATATATATATATATATATATATATATATATATATATATATATATATATATATATATATATATATATATATATATATATATATATATATATATATATATATATATATATATATATATATATATATATATATATATATATATATATATATATATATATATATATATATATATATATATATATATATATATATATATATATATATATATATGATAAGGTTTGTAAAGAAATCCGTTTATAGGATAATGTTTTTATTTAAAATAAAATTAGTAAAAGCTACTTAAAAAGTAGCGAAGGAAATCCCAGCTTGTATTGGGAAATGCTTATGTTTGAATGAGATATACTTACGGATGTGCACGACTTTCGACGGTGCAATGTAAGTTTAAAGGTCCTTTTGCAGTCGACTAACGATCACTATTCATCCATATATCTCATAAATAGGGCTTATCCTTATGCAACACAAAATGCCTTCAATTGAGACGAATTAAGCGAAAAAATAAAAAATTAAACTATTGATCACTTCGGCAAAGCCGTTTTCTAAATGAAAGTGACATTACGAAATAATTCAAATTTCGAATGCTACCAACATTTAAAATATGATACAATTGGCTGAGTTTGTTATCAACGAGCCATTAAATCGAAATAAAAATAAAAAACCTCCATATGCTCAATGAAATGAAAGAAGAAACTTCAATCTTAATTTCTGGCAGAGGAGTTTATAATAAAGATTGTATAATGTTATCAAAATAGGGTAAACCTATATAAAATTGTATAATATTAAAAAATTGTAAAGAAATATTGTAGAAAACAGTATAATATTGTTATTATAAACAGTATAATATTGTTATATTAAACAAACTCAGCCAATTGTATCATATTTTAAATGTTGGTAGCATTCGAAATTTGAATTATTTCGTAATGTCACTTTCATTTAGAAAACGGCTTTGCCAAAGTGATCAATAGTTTAATTTTTTATTTTTTCGCTTAATTCGTCTCAATTGAAGGCATTTTGTGTTGCATAAGGATAAGCCCTATTTATGAGATATATGGATGAATAGTGATCGTTAGTCGACTGCAAAAGGACATTTAAACTTACATTTCACCGTCGAAAGTCGTGCACATCCGTAAGTATATCTCATTCAAACATAAGCATTTCCCAATACAAGCTGGGATTTCCTTCGCTACTTTTTAAGTAGCTTTTACTAATTTTATTTTAAATAAAAACATCATCCTATATATATATATATATATATATATATATATATATATATATATATATATATATATATATATATATATATATATATATATATATATATATATATATATATATATATATATATATATATATATATATATATATATATATATATATATATATATATACACATTTATAGTTGAAATTTAATAAAATTTAATTAGGAAAAATAGATAAGTGATACTAAATAAATTGTCGTGTGTTGCAAAGAAGTTGATCAGATTTTACATAGCCCTTGTTAAGTAGCCATCTATTAAGATAAATTTTCATGTCTTCACTTAGGGAATTATATAATTTTGGGGCTATGTAGAATATATGTCTCTTGGGAAAATAACAAGGCATATGGATGACGCCGGTTTTTCCTGTGATTATAAAAACCCAACAATTTAACAAATGATAAATATAATAACATTCAAATATTACAACCATCTATTGCATTTATATATTGGCTGATTATACCACAGAAATAATACAAGTAGCTATGATTTAATAGTTATTTTTTATTATATTACTATTTTATTAAGAGTTATGAAACCGTATAAGCGTGTTTAGAAAGCCATCTATAAGAATAAGAATAAGAATGATTTATTTTCAAAAACCCGATCTGGGTATAGAAATTGCATATCTAGTGGTATTTCTACAAATAACATTACATTTCAAATTAGTCATAAAATTATAAAAAAGTCTATAAAACACTAATAATTAAAAAAAACATAGATTAAAAAATTCAATATCAAAGACATAAAAACTAGAAAATTAAAAAATAACAGAAATAATGAGAAAACATAGAGAATCAGCAAATTCAATAACAAAAATATATAAAAACTAGAAAAATAGAAAGCATCCAAAGAGTTCTACATAAACTACATTTAATAAGTATCAAACTAGTAATAAAAAAACGAATAAAATTATCAAAATATAAAAATCAGAAATTTAAACTACAAATATAAAATCAATAAAAAAAAATAATAATAAAAAAAATATCTAAAAATATTGAAATTTAAATAATCAAATTAAGTAAAAATAATTATAATCAACGTAATGAAATAAGAGTCAGAAAAGTAATTTAACTATTAAGAAAAGAATATACAAATCACAAATACGTGAGTATAGACATAGTGCGAGGCTATACTGCCATACAACGAAGGCCGCCATATTGAAAACCAGACAAGATTAATGGATGGTCGAAACTATAAGTGCCATCTACACGTTGCGTTTCGTAGTAAAATCCTATCTGCTACATCGCAGTACTGCAAAAAACACTGTAATGCGCAATATAATCAATGATGCAGTAAGTAGCTGTAGTGACTTAAATGATTTTCAAGCCGTTATTTCCATTAAAGATTTCCACTAAATGATTCACAAGCCATTATTTCCATTTCCACAAAGATTTCCATTCAAAGTTTCTTGCTGGAACCAGCCAAAATAACACTGGTCTAGGGTAAGTACGGTAGTGCAATCATGAGCGATGTGGATCTGAAGTAGTCACTCTTGCAAGGAGATTATGACAGCAGTAGTATGACATGCTGTTGGCCTTCACTGTCAGAATGACTATACGATAGTTAATGACTTGTTTAATATTTGGATACCAGAGATGCTGACATTTTTTTAATGCGTTTCAGCATACACTTCCAAATCCGAGTAACCTCGCTAGCTAAAACTGTTGTGAATAGGCCAAGCCTCGCTGTAGCAATAAGCCTTAGATCAAGGCCGGTACACAAACCACTGGCCTTTATTGGCAGTAATTGGCCTCTCAGTAGCTCGTGCCAAAAATGATTTGACAGTATCCTTCAAACCCCCAATACAGTTCGTGCGAAATGGCTCGAAAGGACAGAAACATTCCAATCCTAAACCTTTCACAATAATCAGGAAAGTTTCAGACTAGTTTCTTGATATCGACTCGGTCTCTATGCATTATCATTTTTCTGAAAGTCTCGGATTTATTTATTTATTTATTTAGGAATTAATTACATAAAACATTGATTAGCTTACAAAAATAACAGGAACCGAATGGCAAAACCTTAACCTTTTGCTTATTTGTTTCTGTCACCCAACTGGGACTAGCCCGTTCTAGGGTGGACAGGACTCCAATATTACAATAAAGTTTGCTTGATTGCTTGGTTGCCTACAAATGTACAAGTTTTAGTAAAAAACTAATGACACTAAATTGCCCTAAAATGTGGTCTTCAGAATAAAATAAAAAATAATAATAATAAAAAATATTAAAAATATATAATAAATAAAATGCAATTCCATTATTAAATCGGCAATAAATATAATATAAAATTCGATTAAATAATATAAATAAAGTTATATGTGAGAAAAGAAAGAAACAGTCATTAATATTTAATATTATGTTAAGTAATATAGGATTTAATATAAAAATACCTAGTCTAAAAGTTCATTGTCAACGTCAAATATGTTTTGGTAGTTAGTTCAATGTTAAAAAATACTTAACATATACGTTTAAAAATATGCTAATAATTTGTGCACCTAAGTTTTATTATACTACTATTTCTAACATTTGATGTATGGTTAGTCTGTCATGATTCCATAACCATTTCTTTAATTTATTTTTGAATTCCCTAAATGTCAAATTCATTTTTATTTCCATATTGATCAGATTGTGAAATCTCGGCGCAATGAAAGAGTAATGTCTTTGACCAAATGATGTTTTCCTTCTGGGTATTATTAAGCTATTTTCTACAACTTGTCTCGTTGGTCGCCGGTTCTGAATTATTCCTAAATTTGAGTTATTGTCCAAAAACAGCCTTAAGAGGGAAGTTTTTAGAAAAAGTTGCCTACAATCAAGAACTTTAGCTTCCTTATACAGATGCACTCCCTATTTCGGAAAATGGCCCTTATTGTAGAATTAACAGTTCCAGGGAGTCAAATATCCCTAATAGTATCAAAAACAAACTAAATAAATACTATTAACATGACAATGCCCTCACATGGACGAGTTTCACTGTTTAATTTCACGCGGTAGAAGGTGCAAAATCTTTGTTTCGCCTCTTTATAGATCTTGAGCTCTCTAGGAAAACCACCTCTAAGTAAATGTCAAATAAATCTCTAAATAATCCATACAAATAAATACCATGAACATGCTAATACCATCACTCGGGGCGGTTTCACGGTTCACTTTCACGCGGTGGAATTTGGCACTCGTGTCGTGCCAGTAAAATCCCTTTATCGTCCCTTTATAAAAAACTATTGACAGCATGGTTTTTAAAAGAGGAAAATCAACACATTCAGAATGAATTAAAGATAATTATTTAGTTAATAATTGCGATAAGAATATTTAAACATACGTTTTTTTTTGATATTTTAATTTTTCAACAATTTGTACCTATTCATTATTTTATTTTATTTTATTTCATTTAATTTAATTACGTATTTGATTATAATTCCATTTTAATTATATTTTACGATTATTTGTTTGATTTAAGTTTATATATTTATATTTCTGATGATTATTATTATTATTATTTAGCACTACCTACTTTAATTAGTTTTAATTTAATTTAATTTAATTTACATAATTTTAACATTAAATATTGAGATACTTTCCATTTTTATAAATTGACAAAAATACGACATTATATCATTCTAAAATTTTTCATATTTATTAAGCAATTGATATTTTAAAAAGTGAAAATCAATTTGCATTTTCATTAATTCTGATTATTCTAATGTTAATTTTGTTTTATTTATTATTTGGATTAGATTTAATTTTATTTTATTTTATTTTTATTTTAAAAAGATTTGAATTTTCTATTTTTAATTGAATTTTTTGTAGACTATTTTACTAATTAGTTTTATTTGCTTGTGTCTAGAAATATATGCATTGTTAATAAATAGTAATAATAATGCACAAAGAAAATTGCTCAAGTCTGCCTTAGAACAGGCTCAGGCCTAGTTAGGCGACTTTCGGTCATAACCATGTCTCAGTCACAATAAGAATCAGTTTTCTGCTATTGCCTCATTTACATACAGTGTGACATGGTAAAATGTACTAGTTAAATTTTGTAATACCTACTCTAAAAATAAAATAAAAAAATAGATCTTGGGCACTCTAGAAAAATATCTTTAAATGAATACGAAATACATTTCTAAATAAATCAAACAAATAAATCCTTTTACAGATCTTGAGCTCTTCAGGAAAACATTCAACACAATTTAATATCTTTAAAAATAATCTGTAAATAAATACTTAATAAATCTCTAAATAAATCAAATAAACTATTAAATATATTCAAAGGAATAAACAACAAAACTTCCTTTAGAGAAAGTGAACTATTATATTTATAATAATTTTATTAAGGATTTTAATGACATATTTTAGGTTTACGTATTTATCCATATACATAGATACATAAATATTTTCGGAATGTACTCAATCAGACTTTTCATTTGACACCAAACACGATATATTTATGTTAATTTATTGACATTTGGACATTTAGACTACTATTGAAATTTGGAGACGACACTCGGGATGACATAACGATTCTAAAAATACCAAATGCTCCTAAATCGGATTAAGCGTTTAGAAGTTGTGGTGGAATAAAGAAACGGAAAACATATATAGATTAACCCTTAACACATTACACTCCTTTTTTGTTGGGCAGTCGTGTATTAAATCATTGTATATATCTCGGGCTCTATAGCAAAACGATCACCTCTATTTTAGAAAAAAACAATAATTGGGGATTGGATCGCGGGGACGTTTACATGCAGCAAGACAGCTATTTTAAACCTAGCACAGTCTGTCGCTTAGCCGCCAGGGCCAGTATACATAAACTTTCGTTAGACCCTTCAATTTTCATAATCGCATCCCTGCGCACCTAGATCCGGCCCTGTTTTACAGGACGACCCGCCTCGAACATCACTTGTTTTACGCACTTTTACGTGGTCGGACAGGGATTCACGGGAATTATGTAAAATTCGGCGGATCGTAATACATATTCAGGAAGAAGCTGTTTTTTATTAGGGCACGATTTAAATATGAGATGAATATGGTAATTCGGATTGGATTTTAATTGTATATTACATCATGCGGCTTAAGATATTGCCTCAAGAGTGAAGGACTTTGATGGAATAGGGATTTTCGCCGCAAGGTAATATGATTTTGATATCATTACTTATTACTTTACCAGCCTACCAACCGACGAGGAGGTATGTTATTGTAAACGCGATTAAAAAAACAAGATGAAGTCGGATATATACATTTAGACATCTTGAGACGTATGTGTGTGTGTGTGTGTCATCCACGATAGCGCCCAAACGCTTCATCCGATTGAACAAAAATTTAGATGAAACATCAAATTTCGTACACAGATGCGTCGTTAGGTTAAAATCACATTGAAATCACAGGTCAGTTTATTTGAATAAACGGTTGAATCGAATGTGTGTTTAATGCGTTGCAATCTCACTATTCGCGACCGCCGCCAAGTTTAAATTTGTTACACAGATGCCTTGTTGGACACCGAATACACTTTGTGAAATTTTGGTTAGAATACCTCGTATATAAGCAACACAAATCCGCCATATTTGGGAAAATACTAAGATCATTTTTGGAAAAAAGTATATTTTAATACCAGGTAAAATACTACAAATATACTACGAATTGGCGCGTGGGGGTAGGGGTTGCCCCTCTCCGAACAGAATGGGAAAGGGAAGTGTTGGCCGGGGGCTTCTCTACCTGCCGGCAAAGTCCTGGGGTGACATAACAGGTTTTTTCATCCGGTAGTCTAAATAAAAGCATGTAAACAAGTCCAAACACGGCTATGATACGATATTCCATCATGGAATGCCAGTGCCTATCTTCCGGCTTCATCATCAGACCTTGAAACCTAATCGTGGTCAAAGTTCATTCCAAGACTTTTCTAACAAGTCCAAACACAGCTATGATACGATGTTCCATCATGAAGTTCCAGTTCATCTTCCGACTCCATCATCACATCAGTTCGACAGTACCATTTTGTTGTATTGTCATCAGAACTACATACAGCTGCCAATTTTCATGACGCTACGATCCTTGGAATATGGTTAAATTGCTTTCCTTAGATTCCATTACATAGTTACATACAGGTCGACCTAATAAAAGCGTGTTAAAAAGGTAAAAATTGGCTCTCATAATACGAGTCACAATTCATGTTCTTATTGACACATACCTCCTATACTGAGTCTATAATACACCTGGCGACGTATTTATATGGTTGTTTTATTTATTACAATTTTGAAGAAATTAGGGATTCGTCAGATTTTAAAATTGAAGAGCAAAATTTTATATCATTTTGCAAATATATAGGAAGAAAGGGAGTCGTGGCCATAGTTTTGATTAAGCCCAAAAAAGTCATGAAAATATTATTTTCCGAAAACAAATGAATGAGCAGCCTACTTTATATCAAAATCAAGGTTTTTATTCCATTTTTCTAGACGAAAAAAAGCCGTGCAATACAAAAAGCAATCAAGCAATACAGAAAGTAAATACGGCCGATTTGTTTTTCAATTAGTTTGTGTTTTTGTAATGATATCCCTTTTTTCAGTGTTTAATGCCAAGAGAATATGCCAAGAGTTTGACGAATATACCAAGAGTTTTAACCCCTTCTATCGCGGGGTAAAAATTTCTGCCCGGGACAGTTTTGCGCATGAAGTCGATGGCCTTGAGAAAAAACGACCATAACTTTTAAACTACTATACGGATCGTAAAAAGAATAACTGTAAAATGATCGCATTGAAATTTGAAATATTATAACATTATCTCGTAAAACAATTAAGATAATAATGCATAAATATTACAAAGTTAGCACAGCGCGGAGCGCCCTAACCAATATTGATTAGATACCATTTTAGGCATTTCTAAGCGTCTAACCAAGAATGGTTAGCTCACATAGGAAGGGTTAAAACGTATAATCACAAAACATTGCCGAAAATTAGAATTCTGCCTGTGTTCTAATAAATCGTAGCTTTTGCTAAGGAGGTCATATTTAGAGATGCTGCACAAACGGCATTTAAATGCAAATAAATAGTTTATAAGTAATACGTTTATAAGGTGTTTATCTTTGCATATGAAAGCATTTGCATAAATTTCATACGTTTACGCAAACATAGTCAAGTTTGTGTTTGATGGAATGAGTGGAGGTTGTGTATTTCCAATTTGGTAAGACTAACTTCGCGGGAGACTAAGACTAACTGCTAAGCTAACTTCGTGCTCTGAAGTCGGAGATTATAGCAGTTGTTTGAAACTATAAATAAGGTAAAAAACTATTTTAACAAGTAAGTTTGTAACAACAGACGTTTCGGCGATGTTGCTGTTCTTCTCCTTTCTTAAATCTTTAAGTTAAAAAGAGCTAATGAGAGGCCCAAGAAACAAGCTCGAATGGATTTAATCGATTAGATTAGTTCGAATCGTATAATTTAATGGGTCTCCTATTTCACATTTTATAATTTACACTGTATTGCTTAGACGTATTATACTTAAATAGTGGTATTACCCGGCATATCCCGTGTTATATCCGGTCTTAAATACCTATGTATACCAATTTTATGGCGATCGGTTAAACGGTATACAGGTTGTCCCAGAAGTCGACGTAAAGCCGGAAACGGGTGATATTAGTTATCAGAAAAACATTTTTTAAATGTAAGTCACATATTTTTATATTTTTCAACTTTTAATGTACTCGCCAAATTAGCGTAGTACATTTCATTTTCAGAACAGTCAGTTAAAATTGGGCGTAGTATTAATTTTGAATACTTGGTTAGACAAAAAGTGACATTTTCTTCCAATCTGGAGCAGTTAGCTTTAAATGTTAGGCAACAATTTATAGAAGCACTATTTAGGATTACATAATTAAAATAAAATTGAAAAAAAGTAAAAAATTGTAGTACCTAACCAGAGTTAAAACACTATCAGAGGGTGTTTATTTTCTCGTTTTTTTATTATAATATTATAAATATGTAACTTAGATTTTTTTAAATATTTTTTGATAACTAGTATGATGTGCCCTATTACCCGTTTTCGGCTTGACGTTCACTTCTAGGACATCCTATATAAATCGATGTACTACAGCGCCACCTAGTGGCGAGTAACAACAAAGTGAATAGCACGAAAATATTATGCGGGCTCAAATGTCTATGTTTACCAGTTTTCTTGGCGATCGGTTGAGCGATATAGAAGTTGATGTGCTGCCGCGCCATCTGGTGACTATTTATAATACATTTAATAGCGCGATATTATTGTGCAAGCTCAAATGGCTATATATATATATATATATATACCAATTTTCATAGCGATCGGTTGAGCGGTATAGAAGTTGATGTGCTGCAGCACTAGTGGTAAGTTACAACAAAACGGATATCATAAAAACCTTCTCCATGAAAAAATACATAGGTATATGTAACAACTTTCATTGTGATCGGCCAAACGGTTTCGGAGGTTATTAAGCTCGAACACACAAAGAGATAGATATACCAACATCCATTTTTATAGATTATGTCATATTTGTTTTAAGTTATGTATAATTGTAAAAATGCTGTGAGGGACTATTTTGTTTGTTTATATGTATTGAAATGAGACTGAAATTTACTGAAAGAGGAATAAAATGAGAGCATCATCTTTTAAAATAGTCTGAGTAGTTTTGTTTATTATTAAAAAAAAACTGGTGTCGAAAAGTAAAATAATACATAATTTTTCATAGGAAGGTCATAACAATGATGTCAAATAATAAACGTTAATAAAAGAGCATGAATACTAATAAGATTATCAGATAATAAATTCAATATTACCCTTAAATACAACCAAACAATGCAAAAAAAATATAGGTATATATTTATCGAAAAATTGATTTGGTCTTCTATTTGCCGTTTTAAATTTAAATAGCGTAGGTGAAAAGTTTTTTCCCGAAGACTCAATGCATTTACAAATTCTTAGCGCTAAATAAGTATAGTGTCGCTGGCCGAAAGTAGTCGAGTTAGGATAACGCCAACATCATTCCGAGCGGTTTTCTTGTGATGTGTTGGTAGGAGCGATTCTGCATACTTCGGAGTTTTGAAGTTCGGGATCTTACTAAATCAAGCTAATCACACGAAAACACCCATGCCAATTATTTATTTAAAATATATTATTTGCAGCGAAGTTCATTACATGCGCCAGGAAACATATCACAGTACTTCCCCAACATATTCTATAGACAAAGTCGAGCATTCTTAGAACTATAAAGTTTGTACTCACACAGCATATTTATTTTATCGTTTTTGGTATTCTGCGACGTAATCTCTGGATCTACTAAACCGATTTTGAAAATTCTTTTACCAATAGAAAGCCACGTTATTTGTGAGTGTCAGAGGCTATATATTAATCTGAAAAATAAAAAGACTTATTCGTGGTAGTCGGATTTGCAAAGTAGGTAAGTCGGAGAATAAGAGGTCGAACGAAAACGTTTCTAACTAACGCTGCCTTAACGATGAGAGATATATGATTAAGTTTTAGAGAAACGTTGTAGAGCTTGATAATGCCTACAAAAAATTTTGCGACAGCATATGTCTAACTTTTATATTTAAGTCACAAAAAGTAGTATTTTATATTTAAAAAATAATTTTAATCGTTAGGTCATGTTTATTGGTCATACCATACATATTGCTTAAAACAAAAGACTTTTCCCTTTTACTGCATATAATTTCCCTTTTACTGCATAAATAGTTAAAGAGATAATACGCTCACAAATAAGACACTCACAAGAAGACACCCACAAATAACGGTATTATAGTCAAATTGGCATGCAAATACATACATACATACAGTAAAAATATAATCCTTCTTTTGGCAGTCAGGAAAAAAACCATAGCACTCAGTACTAACCGAACCACACTCATAATATCATCTCAGGTAAAAAGTTTTACCGCCCAACGAAGTGGGCAGGGGTCAGCTAGTTTAAAATACAATGCCTTGATGTGTTAGCTGCCCTAGAGGATATATGTAATCAGCCATATTTAGTAGGATGTAACTCAGAAACAGATAATATTTGAGATTAGTCGTGATTGTATTTAATGTTCTACATAAAGAGATCTTTCCATTGGTATATGATTTACAGCTACTGGAAAATTGGGCCCGAAATACCGATTCTTTTTTTTACAAGCTTTTATTTACCTTGCAATGTTTGTCAGTATGTTTATTTAGGTCAAATCTTGCAAGCTGAATTAGAACCACTTCCTCTTATCCTAGGAAGTTTAAATTTTACATATTGGTGCAGTTTCGATGACAATGCATTTTTATGGTAAGCATGACCTTATTCTGCACCCAGGATTGGCTCCCGATGAAGGGATTCCTCAACGGTCAACAGCACAGGTACGAAATGTTATTTACGCATTCAATTATGATAGCCCGTTATAATTTTCATCATAATAGGGCTGCTGCACCCAGGGTTGGCTTCCAACGAAGGGACTCCTCAACGATCGACAGCACAGAAACGAAATTTTCGAAAATGTCGCCGCGACAGAGCTGCTGCATCCAGGGTTGGTTTCCAACAAGGTGACTCATCACGGTCAACTGCACGAACACGAAATTCGGTATAGTATTCAGTTATGATAGCCCGTTCGAAGTTTTACTATTACATGGTTTCCGCAACAAGATTGGCTCGGGGCAGAACAATTTAATAAAAGCTTGTTTTTACTAATAAGTTATTGTTCCTTTTATTTCAACATTCATGCTACATTCCCTAACTTAGATCTCGACCAAAATCATAGATCTGGCTACACCCACGTGACAAACCTTCCAGTGGCCCAGTCAAACCCATCAGACCCTCCTCTTCCAGAATTAAAAGGACCAGAACGTAATCCAGCAAACTTAAAACTTCTGCATTGAGACAGTGTAGTGATTCAACAGTCGAAACGATCGAAATGCAGTTTCTCTGGAAGATTATGCACGAAAAGCGCATACCGATCACATCGCAGTCCGTGGGCGCCGCGAAATGCGCTCAGATTGCCCACGGAGACAAACGACGTCACTTATCACAAAAGCCAATAAAGCCACCGCGCGCTGCGCATAAAACAAAGTTATTTACTCCTGAAGTGTGTTTGTTGGAACGCCTTCCGCCCGGGTCGCCTCGATCAGAGTGCATTCTATTGTTTTCCAGTAGGGAGTTGCGAGAGAGACCTTAACGACATCACTATCGATTTCACCTGCCATATTGCTTACTTACAACTCGTGCCTTGATTGAAGCATATATAGGAATATTGTAAGATCTAAGTGATCATTAACTGCGTGTATGAAAACCTGAAGAGAAATTATAACTAAGAGAAGAGCAATCAGCCATCCTGACCAAGATCCTGAAGTCGGTAGTCCGAGAGGCTAGCATATGTCGTCGGTCCGCAACAAACTCATCGATCAAATCCAACAATCGCAATCACTTGGCGGGTTTAAGATCCACCTTAAGAAGTATCTCACAGATAATGCGTTTTACTCACTAGAGGAATATTACTCGTGTGATGACTGAAATGAAATTGGGTTAATGCTTTTCTTTGCAATGTGTATAGTTTATATCTTTGTATTTTCCTGTATTTTATCTTTTGTATCTTATTTGTATGTTCTTTCGTTTTCTTTATAATAGTATTAACCCTTCAGGCTTCGGCCCCTTAGCCGATTGACAAGTTGATGTCCCAAAATATTTTAGTAAAAATTTGTAAAAAAAATGAATTATGACACTGTCTCACCAAAACATTAATTACTGCCAAACCACTGTACCCATAATTAAAATAAAACATATTAACATAATAAAATAAAACAAATTAAATTAAAACGGGGCCGTTACGCTGAATCGAGTTGTGGCCGATATCGGCCAATTGGGGCTCTAGGGTTTAAATGCCATCATAAACCTCATTGAACTATCTTCGGCGAGTATGGCAACTCTCGTCCGGGTACCCGAACATAGTTATAACTTGTCAATGCTACGGGCGCAATCGCCATTTTAGGATGTTATAGCGATCGTTGTCGTCTTGTCACCCTGATGTAAACAATCTATATTATGTCTAGTTACGCTGGCCAGCTGGCCCAGTAGAGTCCAACCTTACACAGCGAGGGCACTGACAAGTGGGGTTCGCTCGCTCCCGATTTAGCAGTTTTGGATAGATTCTATTCTTCCTTCCACCCGACCAGTGACCACTCGAAGGAACTTTCGCTAAGCTTTTCCTGTTGTAAGCAATACCTCAAGCAATAACTCACAGTAAAAAATAACTCGTTGCTCCATTTAACTGCTTTAGTTTAAAATTATGAGACGATAGGTCAGCATCTACCACACTATTTTAGAAAAGCTACATTTCCAGACTGCCTCAGTAATTCACCAGATGCAACACTGATTTTGCAGCATTTGATTCATTTCTCCGAGGAGGCTTCCGGATATGAGCTGAGAGGGCACATTAATAAACAAGGAAATGAGGAATCAGATGCCACACCAAGGACAGGGTCTAATAAGCCATGGTCTCAGAAATGGCCACAGTAATATCTAACAATCTAATAAAACAAGCCACTAAAAGTGGTTAAAAAAGAGAATATGGAATCTACTGTAGGGACGCGCTCGAAATGAGGCAATCCAAAGCCCTTATATAACCGCACTTCGCAAATATATCTGAAGTATTGTTTAAACTAGGCAAACTGAATCATTGCTTAAGTCCGAAGAGACAGTGTAAAACACCTTCAAAATATTAAATAATTCGTGCTATTAAAATGGGACGACTTTAATAATTCGAATAATGTAATACATATTTTTCACGAAATAAATATTTTTCACAAAAAATCACGCCGCCTCAGAGGCTCTCTTTCGCCCCACACAAGGCCTAATTCTATCCTAATGAGTTTTTGGAGCATCGTTGTATTGCTGTTGAGATGCTCCTCTTTCCAACCGTATGATTTATGTATTTCTACTTGGCTTTCCTACGAGAATTATATAAGTTGAAATGTTATTTTCAACATCACTACACTACACTTACACATACACTACACTACACTACACCTACTTTTTTACCAGAACAACTCAAAACTAATGTTTCATAAAATAAATCTGATGAATACGAGCAGGACTATATCAATTCAGACACTAACGAGTGCCGTTGCTTCGCTTAGTCAAAAGTCCTTTACTGTCAAAAATCCTTCACAGAGTCAAAATGCCTGTATTTAATCAAAATTTTGTTACCGAAGATCTAGGTATTTTATTAGATGATAAATTTCAGTTTATCGATCATAACAGCATTATTACGGAATATGCATTTCGAATTCTAGGTTTCGTTTTAAGAACTTCTACATTATTTTCTAGTGTATAATGTATATTCTTTAAAATCGATTTCTCACGCTCATGTCCTACCGCACCTTGAATATTGCTCACAACTATTGACAGTAAGAATATAATACCGTCTCAATCAGTCATCTTTGTATTCGTATTACTTAAATATGAATCGAGTTATTATAAAAACATTATCTCTCTCAAGAAACCCAGATATTTTGCCAACTTATCCTATCCTGTATTTCTTTGCTTTCCTAGACATATTATCCTTTTATCGTGTTTTTTTTTTGTTGATATATTTAATGCTACCGCACCTTAAAACTTCCATCATCATCATATCGGTAGACGTCTCCATCCACTTACTTTCTGGAACCGCGACAATGTCATCGGTCTATCTTGTGGGGGACGTCCTACTCCGCGTCTGCCGTTTCGTGGTCGACATTCAAGAATCTTTATTCCCCAACGATTTTCGGTTCTGCGAGGTATATGGCGTGCCCATTGCCACTTCAACTTGCTAATTTTACAAGCTATGTCAGTGATCTTGTTTGTTCTGCGAATTTCCTCGTTTCGGATCCTATCATGCAGTGCAACTCCAAGCATGCGCGACTTTAAAATTGTCAATTAGGCTTTAGAGGTATTTGAGTTACCACTTCGTCGTAACCACTGTGGAGATGATTTGTATACCGTTTACCGCAACTCTGTGGTACGTTTTTAAGATGACCATGCCAATCGTGAGTATATCACAACTAGGTTCTTTGTTGGATTCACTCGCGATAGTGCCTTGCCGTCAATGTCATGTCATCATCCAGTTGTCTGTCTCATCCAATTTGCGGGCTTATCATTCTATAATGATAAGCCCGCAAATTTTGTTATATGTAATGTGTTTATTCATTCATTTTATTCACATATCTGCTGATTTTACATTATATCCCACAAACAAGTAAAATGAGTTTCCGCCAACAAAGCTCGTCTGCCCCGTTGAACAAGCCCGCTAAGCATTATTCGAAGGGCTCGTCGAACGCGCCTTCGCGAATCATTTGCATAGTGTGATTAAGGTAAAACGCTTAGTCGAGAGTATTCGCGCTTTGAGCAATTCCTGGCTTACCGATTTTAATCCCGAGCAATAATTCGAGGGGTGAGCGCGCCCGAAAGTTTCGCGTTGATTTATGGAAATCCCGTAAATAATACAGACACGCGTAAACGTACCCACCCACACATCCCGATCGCACCTGGCCTATTTATAATTTTAATAATGGGAGCGAGATTGCCGTCCCGGCAAATGCCTCGCTATATTCAATTAGGCCTCAAACTGAATTGTTCGTTAGTGGGATTTGATTAGGAGTATATGAAATTCATATTAGACGCCTGCTTCTAACGAATGTACTTTAAAATCATATCATCTCCACCCTGGAAAATTTAGCTAGTATGCATCAAATATATCATCAAAGTACGCATCAAAGATATACATATTTTATTTCACAAATCAACTTAAACTGAATTATTCGTTAGTGGGATTTTATGAGGAGTATATGCAATTTATATTAGAGCGCCTGCTTTTAACGAGTGTGCTTTAAGTCCATAACGTCTCCACCCTGGAAATTTTAGCCAGTATGCATCAAATATATCATCAAAATACGCATCAAAGATATCAATATTTTATTTTTATTTTATTTCTTTATTTCACAAATCAACATAAACTAAATTGTTCGTTAGCGGGATTTGATTAGGAGTATATGAAATTCATATGAGAGCGCCTGTTTTTAACGAAAGCGCTAACAAAATCGACATGAAGGCGGAATCATCAATATTAACCCACCCTGAGGTATAGGACCATTTCCAGAATGAAGTCTGCCTGTGTGACCGTGTATGTGTATATTCATATGTGTGCGTGTGTGTATTCCTCCACGATATCACCCAAACGCTTCATCCGGTTGAGCTGAAATTTGGCATGCAGACATCATTTAATTATGGCAAGAGTTCAAAAGATTGTGGTTGAAATAGGCCCCCTAGAGGGCGCCCTAGTCATATTTTAACCTTGAAATATTAGACTTAGAGAGTTGAAATTTGGTACACAGTTGCGTCGTTGTGCCGAAACCATATGAATTTTGTTTGAAATATCTCTTATACAAGTGACACATTTTTTTTAAATTCCGCCGTATTTAAGAAATAATAATAATGATAATAATAATATTAATAATAATGCTTTATTTAAGAGAAAGTAGTATGAAAATAATGTCTTAAAAACTACCCAACTAAGTTAATGCACGTACTAGGGTAGATTCTTTTCTTTTAAATTAAAATGCGCACGTAATTTTATATTGCAATTAATAACTATGGTAATATTTTACATGTTTATATAATATTAAACATTATACATATATTATTCCCATTTGTATATAAATATATACATTTACCTACTTATATTATTTACATACATTTGCATTTACATACATGTATTCATTAGTACCTAATATATAATTGTAATATTAAATTAAATTGAGACTTGTCGTTTTAAACGAGGATATGTGTAATAATTTCAGCTACTTTCCCTGCCGGTCTCAAACAACCACAAAGTAAGTTTTCCCTTTTTCCCATATGTAAGCTTTTGCATTGTTTTAACTTATCCTGAGAGTAATTGTGGAGTTTAGGAGCTACACAATTAAAGTGCCTTTGCGCAAATTTAGTTTTGGATTTTTAATCAGATGTTTTTCTGACTCGCAACCTTTAGTTAGAATGTTGTGGTCAGTGATGTTGTGTGTGCGGATTGTTGAGATAATAAAGTAGGGTTACTTTTGCATAAATCTGTCGACTGTCCAAAGGTCTCAGCTCTTTTAATAGTTCGTTTGTTGGATATCGATGTGGCTTTCTGGACATGACCCTCAGGAGAGCTTTCTGCACTTTGACAAGCGGATCTAACGCCGAATCTGTAAAACCCCCCCATCCTTATATTCCATATGTAATCGTGCTGTGGGCTAGCGCGTAGTAGACTTAAATGATACTTACTTAAATGACAATACTTGAATGGAGACCACGCCTGAATATGAGATGGCGAGGGTGCCCACCTCTACGCTGGGTGGATGATTTCAGACGACACGTTAAACGAGACTGTATAAGAATGGCTTAAGGTCGTAGAAAGCATAAAAAATATTGAAGGAGACTTATATCCAGAAATGGACTAAACAAAGGCCGCTATAATGAAGTAGATAATGAATGATAAAAACATATCCATCCATATACGAAAAACCTGTATTATTACATGTAAAGCATAACACGCATATTCTATAAAGTCAAAACTATTAACTTCAATGAATTCAGAAAACTAAGCTGCTGCAAAGCAATTTATTTTTAAAGTAAGTTTTTAGTTAGAATTGTAGATGGCGGGCAACGAAAAGCTTTCTTTTACCTCTCTCCCTCTCTTTATCTCTCTCTCTCTCTCTCTCTCTTTCTCTTTCTTTCTCTTCCTAGTTTAAAAGGAAACAGAAACTTGGAAGACAGCAACGATGCAGTGACAATTCTCGATCATGTAAGTTTCGACAGAGCTTGCTAGAGAAGTCAGAACATGCCCCGGAGAAACTACTTGGAGGGAGTATAATAGTGTAAAGTTACTGTACTTTCCAACTATTTATGATTTTGCTTTGAAGCTCTCTTCCTTCGGTAATAAAATGTGGTATATTTCAAAGATCACGATCACTTTCAAGAAATATTTTTTTACAAAACAAGAAAAATACACCATACCAATAATTCCTTCGTGAATATTATTCTCGAGTCAAACTAGATAAGCATGTTGTATTTGATGCATCTTGCATACTATTAAGCAAGAGTGGTATATAAGGAATAGGTCCCAAATAAAGTTACCTTCAGGTAAATTTTGTTACTAGTGCCAGAATTAAAGGCAATATTGTATGGGCTAACAGTTGGATCAATAAGTATGTATGCATATAAAATCGAAGACTATCGCGATTGTTTCACATTACGAGCATAAACAAGATAAAGACGAATTTACCGCGTGAACTTTGTAGCACCCGACGTTACGGCGGTTTTGCAATCGCCGTTGTCCAGGGTAGACTGAAGCTCTGCCAATGGTCATCCATTGATCTGCGGTTAGGGGAAGCTACTGCTGTTACTGCGCAGATGATAACGGTGTTAGGGCGAGGGATTCGGTCCGCGGGAATTTTTAAAATCCGCCGTGATTAAGTCAAGTACCTTCCAGCGGTATTTACAATTTATGAGATCAGCTAAACATCTCACAGACCGATGTCTTGGGAGTAGACAGTATGATGAATCACATTACCAAAATGAACATAATATATTCTATGATATTGTCATTTCGGCTTTCTAGGGTCTGCCAGGGCACAGTATACCGAAAGAGCAGTAGGCGCACTCTCGAGCGACAGAGTATTGCAGGGATAGGGTACGAGGGAAGTGATCAGAGGGGTACGTGTTGACGAACGACTTTGGTTAGCGTTACGCGCGTGCGAAGGTTGGCAATTTTCGCAAACGTTTGAACATCTGCGTTAGCGGAGTAGTAGGCATGTGACGGCCATATGCGAGCCCTTGGACTCGTGACGTAGCTCGCTTCGTTTTCAATTTTGTTCTAAGAGACGCTACTGTCCAGTATACTATGACCTGTTCGCTGCCTAGTGACTTGCGACCATCTTTGAAGCGGTTGTACCACTTATTTATCCGTGAGACGTGGCGTTATCTTCGAAAGCCGTTGGATCTTGCGAGTGGTTTTCGATTGGGTGTATCCAAGTCTTCAGTTCACGACAATCCGACGGACTCTAACTACATTCCATTAATTATTGGTCGATTGCCAGCGACTGACTTCCACCATGTTTGATCTACCCTACCCAGCAACCTACACTTCTCTATGCGCCGTAGCACGTTTCCCGTGCCTTATTTGTTTACGTGAAAGGAAAGGTTGGATACTTTGTGAACGGACTACTTATGCAGTATTTATGAAATCGCTCTCATAGAATACGAAATATTTATGTAATAATCCGATATTATTTGTGTGACACAAATTTCGTGAAAAGATGGTTTTTCGTAAATGAAAAAGGACGTCCAGGTTGAAAGCAGCCACTGTTGTGACAATAGGCATTATTGCACATAGCGAGTTTCGGTAGTCAATAAGTCAATTATAACGGCTTATATGAGATATGGCTTATATGAAATAAGATGATAAATAGTTTTTTGGTGTTCTTATAAGGTTTGGTAGCGAACAGTTTGTAACTTGGGCCACAAGATCCATTGCGTACTCGTAGCTATTTTGTAGCTTCCTCGTGTGGACGGCAACCCCGGGGTAAAACTCTCGCGTCTCGGCCTCACGGCTGGTGGTTTAGTTTCTCCTAGGGGATTGCCTTCCGGCGCTACTGGACGGTTTGCGCACCGCTCGGCGACGCCAATCGGTTGTGCACTCTGACTAATTGCTGAAGGAGTCTCCTAAGCAGCGGGGGTGGATGTTGACCTTTCGTCAACCACTCTTGAAATGACCGTGTGGCATCCTGAAGATTAATTCCAGACAGAGATATTCTCCCAAAACTAGGAGGCAAGGGGTGAGGCTGCCAGCTGGGGACCTTTCCCGGTGCCTCGCCGTAAGGCGTTGGCATTTGTCGGGCATGTTGGCTTAGCTAGACGGTATCGTATAAACTTCCTGAGGCGACAGGTTCGCCCGTTGTAGTTAACAATTGTTGTTCTTATAAGGTAGACGAAAATACATAGTGAGTTTTTCAGGAGTAGCCACGATATTATGGTTTCCTTAGTTATCCGGGAGAGCAGACAAAATGTATTTAATACTGGAGATCGAAATAGCGCCTATATTCCGCCTTTAAAAGTATTTTGACATATTTATTGCGTGTACTACATATGTACGCACTGTTGTTTTGTGGTAACCAAAAAAATCTGGTTGATACATCGTATCATAGAGTTCCGAAAATTCGCCTTGATAAAATTACAAATAATGCGTTGCTCTTTCAGTAATCAGCTACAATTTTATTTTATTTATTTTATTTTATGAAACAATGTACAAAAAAAAACATGGACATACATACTGGTATATATGCAGAATCGTTAAAAATAAACATTAGTATAGAGAAAAAACATAGCTCTATGCAAATAAATGTGCTAGTTATATCCGAAATGAGGCGAAATCGCACAACCAACTAGACCTATAAGGTCTGTATCTGGCTGTGCTGACTTAACATTTGGTTTTTTGACGCGCCAACTGACGCATTTGATTCTAATTTTCAGAGACTTTTAATATCTAACAAAGGATTTAGTCTAACAATGTGTTTTTACACAAATTAAAACTAAAATTAAAAAGAAGAAAAAAATGTATGCAATTAAAACGAAACAATTTTTTTTAATAAACTTTGCATTATATTCAATAAATTTAAGTAGAAAAATAGGTAATGATATATACAATTATATAAACAGAGTATTAACTTTACATTGTAATATATAATAAGTATGAGAAAATAATGTGTAATATTGTAAAATTTTAGAAATATATGTGTTTTTAATATTCACTCTATAGTTGTAATTAGATCTTCAGTTTTTGAGTGCCTGTCTAAGAGCCAGGTTTTCACTTTACTTTTGAAACTTACATTATTTTTCACTTGTTTCGTGGTTTCACATAATGACAATAATCGCGATTTTAAGTTAGGTTTCAAAGTCTTCATTTTCTACCCATCATTTTAAAATATGGATCTAACAACTATGCCACACGGCCCGGTGTCATAATGGTTAGATCGCCTAATCGTATATTGTAAGGTCTCGGGTTCGATTCCCGGCTGGGTCACCATTTTCCGTTGGGATAAAATTAACGGAATTGCATTTTAAATCGAATGCAATAACAAGACACACATACACACACATTCATATAAACTCTTCATAATAGGGTTGATTGTAAGAGATAACCGTGACAATAAACCCGCCATTGGGATATTTCACAATAAAGAGAACTAAACAAAATTTTAGCTATTAAACTCGTAAATAATTAAATATATTAAGATCTGACTCACAATTAAGTTTGAGGCATTATTCTTAAAATACTAAGACACTTTTGTTTTCAACTCTAGCATTAATGATAACGGAGTTCAGGATCTTCAGAATATAACATTTTTAATTCAAAATCCGCTGAAGATGTCGTATATTTATGTAAGCAAGAGTTGTAGGAAATGGCCTCGGTATTCTAAGTCTCAATTATGTACCTACCTAGTTTTCTAGGATAAATATTGACGTATTTATGATTTTTTTAAAGCTAGGAAAAGACCGCCATTTTGTAACAAAATGGCGGATATCCCTCATCAGACTTTCAAAACTCAGTATTAGGATCAACATCCTCGATTAACTCCTTTGATTTTCCTTCGCTTTTTTTCATATAATAATGGCGTCGAAAAAGGCGCCCGTGATTGAGAAAATAACTCCGGGCAATCTCGATGATGGCGCACAATAAATTGACTTTAGAATGAAGAGATAAACGTATATTTACAAAGGATACCCATTACGCCGCATTTCTAAGTCGTTTTCCGCAGACGGCTCTACGCAAAAGGTAATGCGTTTTTTTCAAATAGTGGCGGAAAAGAGTTAAAAATTAAAAATAAAAAAGATTTTTTAAAAATAAGCTTAACATTTTACCAGGAGATTCCAGTGGTAATCTTCCGGTTCCATCTACAGACCCACGTCATCATGTGTAAAGGAAAGTACTCATGACAACAAAACAAACGAGCTCAAACTCGACTATCCTACCAATTGACGATCCGACTATCCTAACTACCAACTCATCTACCGTCCACTCTGCTCGACTTTGGAACTAGCTTCCGCATGCTATTTGTCATGCAACATCGTTGCCTGCTTCAAGGCGTTACTGAAAGAACATTTTCTCCCTCAAAATATCAACTAAGAACCAACCCTCCCGACTGTCCTACCATTTGCCATCAGGAAGTTCTAATTTCTACATCCCGACTCTATCATCAAATCAGCTCGATGGTACCGTAATATTGCAATGTTACCGAACTTACATAAGTATGCCAATTTTCAGCTCACTTAGAACCAGAAAGTGGTTAAAAAATGGTTTGTAAATTTTAAAACGGACAACTTACATACGAACATTGCAAGTAAAAATAAAGCTTGTGAAAATAAAGAGCAATAATGGAGTAACATTTTTTTATTTATAAGTTAATTATTTGTGCATCGCTTGTGGGATTGTACGGAGAAGTGTCATTTTTAATTTCGAGTTTAGTAAATTGTTTATTTTTATGGCAAAAAGTACACGCGCGTCTTTCTAAAATTTGACCTGAAAGATTCTCTGGGCGACTATATCTATAACTCAATTGGGTGTCAGCTTATTTTATTATAAGTACAACTTTTTCAAGACGTTCTTTTCGATATCGAGAGATTGTGGGTGTCTGGCGATTTAGCCGGAGTAAGCATCGGAACTGTACCAAGCCTGAATAGTTTGTTTGTTCCTACTATGAAGTGTTTACATTCTTGTGTGGGTGTAACGTGTGTATTTGTGTGTAATGCTTTTGCATTCGATCGTCAGAATTAAAATGCGATTCCGTTAGTTTTATCCCAACGGAAAATGGTAACCCAACCGGGAATCAAACCCGGAACCTTACGATGTAAGATCAGGCGACCTAACCTCTATACCACCCTAGTCACACGTTGAAAGATGGATTTTATGACTTTTGATTTCAAGCTACGCAAGCCAGATAATTTACAACTCTTTAGAAAGCGTATCATCTGTAAATATGTCGTATCTTGCAAACAAAAATCTCCATCAAGCCTTCCAACCTCTCGGCGCGCTGCGAGCCACAGTCGGTCGGCCGCCGGCTTACCCCATCAAAGGAATTTTAAATTACGCGAGCATCTATTCTGGAGGTACATCGCTCCAGTGGAGTAGCAACCGACGGTGTAGCAAAAATTACATATAAATAATTCACAAGGAGTTTTTTAAACACCAAAAATTAAACACGGTTCCTCGGAAATTACATTGTTATCGTCAACTTGAATTGAGGTAAGCCACACTTTTGGCTAAATTAAGTTAATTTATTATTTATTTATAATTTATAGTAAACTTACAGAAAATAAATACATGATACTAGTATTTTTAAAACATATTTAAACAAAACAAATTTACTATTCTATGAATAGTTTACAATGCTTGCTTAACAAATTATAATAGAAATAACATTGATGGCTGGAATCATATATGTCTAATCGATCCCAACTCGTCACTGTAAATGGTTTTAAATCTTCACAGGCTGCAATAACTTCTGGTGTACCGCAAGGTTCGAATTTGGGACCATTGCTTTTTCTATTTTATATAAATGACCTTTGCGATGAATTAGAGTGCCCACATTTGTTTTACGCGGATGACCTCAAAATTTTTAGTCGAATCTCCTATCCTTCAGACAGCGACAAAATTAAAAATAACCTGAATACATTGAGCGGGTAGTGCACGCGCAATGATATGCAGCTCAATGTCGAGAAATGCCATTTTATATCATTTAGCCGGAACCGAAATATTTTAAAACACAACTACTCTATCAATAGCATTACACTTAATAGAGTCAAGCACATCAGAGATCTAGGAGTTATCTTCGATGAAAAGTATTCATTTCATCACAATTTCAATGGGATTTTCGAAAAGCTTCTTGGTTTTGTCTTCAGGACAATGAAGCCATTTCGACATCCGAAATCCCTATTATCCATCTATTCATCATTGATTAGATCGGTGCTGGGGTATGGATCAGTAATCTGGAATCCGATTTACAGTGTTCACAGCGATAGAATTGAACGAGTCCAAAAGAAATTTACTCGTATGCTGTCGAACAAATGTGGCCTCAGAAATACTCTGAAAGGTTATGTAGAGCGGCTTTCTCACTTCAACCTTCACTAACTGCCATCCTAATGTATTGTATTATATGATTATTACATTATAACATACTATTGTATTATATCATATTATATATAATAAATATTATTATCCAATTACTCATACTTCTATTTTGCTTTATCCAAATAACCTTATTAACAACTTATTTAATTATTTCTTTTCTTACCCTTATATTATTATTAGCTTTATTACATTTTTTTCTACTATCAACGTGTTCGTGTTATTTCTATGTTAATGTGTAATGCAAGCATTGCAAACTATTCATAGGATAGTAAATTTGTTTCGTTTAAATATGTTTTTATCATATATTTACTATCTGTAAGTTTGCTATAAAAGAAAAGTAATAATAAGGTAAGTTGTAAATAAGGTAAGATTAAGAACGGGATATATAAAGCAAAATAAAAGTATGAATAATTGGATAATAATATTTATAATACATAATATGATATAATATAATGGTATGTATAATATATAAGTCATATAATACACTACATTAGGATTAGTACACACTGCATAGAGATAGGCTAGGTATGATGGAATCTTTAATTAAATCTTTAGTTAAATACGAGTATATTATCAGTTCAGTTCAGTTCACATTTTTGTTAAACTTACAGATTGTAGAAATTTATAAACTAGGCATTAACTATAATAATTAAATTACAAACAACTCTCTTACTGAACAGAATCGGCTATTCGTCATTTCCTTTGTTAACAGTAGCTATGCGGTGTTGTTGTGTACATAGGTACATTAGTAATAAATTTTAAATATTAATTTGAAATAAATTATGGTATAGTCTATCAACAAGTTTTAATGTGAAAATTTATAAAACAGTTAGATTTTAAATATCCATTAACCAAAATATTATTTTTTTTTCAAATACCAGTACACATTTTCATGATCAATGAGTACACAAATCACGTTTTAAATATATAACACATCACGTTATAAATATACAATCACGTTATAAATATATAATCACGTTATAAATATATAATCACGTTATAAATATATAGTCAGGATAAAAATGTCGTTTAAAAAGTTAATAAATTACATCAGCGAATTAAAAACTAAATAAAACTGCCAACAAATAAAAACCTATAAAATGCAACAATTCTTGATTAAAAAAAAACTTTCAGTATAACTATCCAAGCCATGATTAGTTTAGTTTAATTTATTATCTACATGTAATTTATTGTATTTGTAAATATCAAAATTAAATTAATCAAATTAAGACAATAACAAATTCAATAACTCAAATTATTATGTACACTTATATTAAATCCCCTTATGTAAGCAAATAAAATTCATAAACAAATTTTATTTTATAGAGTAATTAAAAAAAATATATTAATACATCCTATTCCGAAATAAACTAAGATTCAAGTATCAATTAAATCGAAGAAAGGGTATTAAAAGCGTTCGAAAATCGTATGCCAATAAATATTTGCGTTTATTACAGTAAATATCTTCAACAGCGACGCATTGTATGTCGCTATAACAAGACGAAATTTGGGATGTCTATAATACAGTGTATCAACAGATTTTTACACGACTGCCCAACAAAAAAGGAGTGTAATGAGTACAGAGTTCATATGTGTATGTTTTCCGTTTCTTTATTCCATCGTAACTTCTCAACGATTGAACCGATTTATAAGTGTGTTATATTGTTAGAACAATCGGTATGTCATCCCGAGTGTCATAGAATATTTCATAAAAAATATTATAAACACAGAGTGCACTTTCTGTAACGGCAGTCGTGTTTTTTATTCTTTTTAATATATTTACTTGTTTTAGTTATCAGCACAACACACCATTGACAGCTAATGAAAAGGTCATAGTACGTTTAACGGCGGAATATAGATGTTATTTTGAAATATAGTCTTAAGTAAACCCTGTCCACTCTCTCGGAGGAAGAGGGCAACCTCTACCGTGTTGCTAACCTTATAGAAATACCAGAAAAACCATTTATCATTTTAATTTAAGGGGTATTCTGGTCTAGAAGCCTAAATTTTAGGCGTTTTTCCGAGTAGGATAAAACAAACAACATTTTTAAAATCCATTTTTTTACAAAATGTTAATTGGCATTTCAAGAATACAAAAAAAAAACACCAAAAAAAAAAACAAAACTTCAAAGAGCTAAAGGCTAGTTAAGTGGGGGCTAAAAAAAAGGTGCGTCCTAGTTGACATGTTTCAACCCTTGTAGTGTAATGATATGAAGAAAAACAAGAAAATCTTGATTAGTAAGGATGTCGCTATGACCCAGACCTTGGAAAAAAAGGTATTCTTTTTTGCCAAGAACATAATTCGAATTTTGAAAAATCCTATTAGGGACATATTCCTCATTCACACTAAGACAGTTCTCCCGCTGAGTCTAAATACTGCAACTGCATCTACTCAGCGCGGATAAATGCGGCCAGCGATCTTCTAATCGCGTAAACAGCGCAGTTCGCATTTGCGCGTAAATAAAACGCTCAATTCGCCCTATAAATAAAGACCCCATTTGTCAATGCGCTCTCAGATGCCCGACTGGCAGCAAGACGGCGAAACTTGAGGAATTTACTCAAGTTGGTATTTCAGTAACAGTAACAGTTACCCTATGCGGCTGGGATATCGGGCTCAGAATTCTACAGTTGAAATAATTTTATTTTAGAATTAACCTACCTAATCCAGTTTAGTTAATAGTGAACTACATATATATATATATATATATATATATATATATATATATATATATATATATATATATATATATATATATATATATATATATATATATATCTTAATATATATAAATTACGTGTCACGTTGTTTGTCCGCGATGGACTCCTAAACTACTTAACCGATTTGAATCAAATTTGCACACAATGTGCAGTTTGATCCAACTTGAATGATAGGATAGCTTACGTCTTAATTTATAGTCGCGATATTATTTTATTGCAATGTCTAATATTTGACATTCGCAATTATCTGTTAGTTCCAAACGATTTTAACAGATGGCGTTATCTATTGAGTAATCCATAGATGGCGCTGCTATGTTAAACCTACAAACGTCGTAGTCGGCCAAGCGTTATTCTAAATTCTGTTAGTTCTAAACGATTTTAACAGATGGCGTTATCTATTGACTGGATTAAATAAGTAATCCATAGACGGCGCTGCTATGTTAAACCTACAAACGTCATAGTCTGCCAAGCGTTATTCTAAATTCATAATATTGTGAAGGTAATACAGTGAAATTATTCCTGCTTTTTAATTATTTGTGCTTCATTGTTCAAAACTCTTTAATTAAAATATATACATGTAAGTATTATCACATAGTTATAAAAGTGGAATAACTGCAGTATAGGAACCTCTCTCCAATTTTTTTCATTTTAATGCTAAATTTGGAAGAAAATTGTGTCGGTCGCTATAAATAAGCGAGATATAGGCATTCAAAGTTTAATGAAGTAATTCACCACGCTATATTCACCACGCTGATTCCTAATCTTCCATAATCTTTATTCGATCTCAATAAATAAGAGAGATATAGGCGTTCAAAATGTTCATTGCAATGTCAAGAAATTTGCGGCCATTTTTTTTGTACGTACCGTGGCCGACACATTCGAGCATATCGTAATATCGATAACAATTACCGATATTACAGAAATTATGACAATTTGCAGAGTTTTAAGATTAACCGAAATATTTTAAAAAAAAACGAACAAAAAAAAAATATTTTCGTGAAACTTTTAAAAAAGGGCACAATTTTTTATGTTTCTTTCTATATTTATTTTTTTTTAATTTCGCGGTAAATTCGAAAAAACGTTTTTGTCCACGGTGTTAATTTGATATTGAAGAAATTTCGTTGTTTCAGGTTACCTTTCGTCATCATCAACAGCCATTTTGTAAAAACCTCGAAAAAAATCAGAATTAACGCTAACACATTGTTATGTTAACATCAATAGATTTTTTTTTAAATTTTAAAATTAGTCACCGTAGGCATTTTGCTTACGGTGATATTCCCATATTTAAGAATTTTCGATTGTTTCAGGATAACTTTTGTTATCAAAACGCAAAGTCATTGAAAATAACCTCGAAAATAGTCTCATTTTTTAAAAAATCGCAGACATGTTCTTTCAAGAGCATGCCATCATTTTTGTAATATCGCGAATTGTTATCGATATTAGAGAACTCGCGATATATCGACTATTTTCGATACTACTCTTGAAACAATGAGGCCGATTTTTTGACGTTTAGTATGCAAACTTTAAATGCCTATATCTCGCTTATTTATTTAGAGCGACAAAGGATTATTGCAGATTCGGAATCTGCGTGGTGAATATAGTCCGGTGATGTTAAAAAATCAACAATCCAGGAGGGGTTCCTTTACTGCAGTTATACCTTTAACATCTATTAAAAATTATTTCGCACTTCTCATTTCAATGTGCTATAATAGCATGTTGTTTCAGTTTTTTTTAATATCTAAACGTTTCAATTATTATTTTCAGTCAAATGCCACCGAAAAAATCTAACCTGAACAACGCGAGCGGAGAGGCACGACGCAAACGTATTGAAAGAGCTCATCAGTCGGCAGTACAAATCGCAACAAGAAATGCTGTTCAAAGAATCAGGACAGCAGAGGGACGTGCACAAGAATCTCAAGAACAGCGTGACAAACGTCTGCGACAGACTATTACGAGAACAAGAGCGGCACGAGAACAAAACATAGCTACAGCACGAGTACAAGAACAACAGAGGCAGCGGACCAGCCGCTCATTAACACGTACATCATTTCTTCGTCTTGCTTTCGAATATGCACCAGATATTAACTACTCTGCGCATTCAAAAATTTCTATCGGTGCAATGGATAAAGTATGTCAATATTGTCAGGCTTTGAAATTTCGGAATGAAACACCCGGCATGTGCTGCGCATCAGGAAAAGTTGTGCTGTCACCTCTACCCACTCCGCCGGAACCTTTATTATCCCTTATTGCTGGCGATTCAGATGATTCAAAATTATTTTTGCGTAAGATACGCAAATTTAATTCCTGCTTCCAAATGACGTCATTTGGGGCAACTAAAATTTGCGATCTCGCATCCGATGGACGTAATTTTGAAACTACATTCAAAATACAAGGCCAGGTGTACCATAAAATCGGATCATTGATGCCAATGCCTGATGATGATCCGAAATTTCTTCAAATTTATTTTATGGGCAATTGTGAAGAGCGCGTGACGACTCGGTGCCAGTATAATTTCATTGAACAAGCAGAGGAAAGAGCAATTGTGGTATTGCTGGAAATTTTTTTAGAAGATCAGAATCAACTAATTCGATTGATTAAAAGAGTTTCGCCACGATTGCAAAATGACAACTATCAAATCGTCATAAAAGCCGACAAAGTACCATTAGGTGAACATGCTGGCAGATTCAACGCTCCAACTGTTGATGAGGTTGCTGTTATTATAGTTGGTGATCAAGTTGACAAAAGAGCTATAAAAATTACACGGCGAGACAACACTGTCAGTACGATTTCGGATCTACACCGTTCATATGACGCACTACAATATCCATTAATATTTTGGCAAGGACAGGATGAATATCACCTTAACATCAAACAGTGTGATCCAAATACCGGTAAATTTGACAATTAACTATTTATTTTCTTACTTAATTTCGTATTGCATTTTTTTTAGGTGCTTATGGAAATAAAAAAGTTAGTTCAATGAACTACTACGCACACCGATTGATGGTTAGACTAAATCAGGACAACTATATCCTTCGATATCGTCAGCTATTCCATCAATACATAGTTGATATGTTTGCTAAGGTTGAAAGCGAACGCTTGCGATTCATTCGATACAACCAGGCTAAATTACGATCGGAAGAATATATTCACTTACGAGATGCTGTTGCTGGAAACATCGACGGAAATTTAAATTCCAATGACATCGGTAATGCTTTCATTTTACCTTCAAGCTACATCGGCAGTCCACGGAACATGCAGGAATACATACAAGATGCAATGACTTACGTACGTCATTACGGCCGACCGGATTTGTTTATTACATTCACATGTAATCCGAATTGGAAAGAGATACAAACTTTACTATTACCAGGACAACAAGCAATTCATCGCCATGATATAACTGCACGTGTGTTCAAACAAAAATTGAAATCCTTAATTGATTTTATTGTTAAATATTCAGTTTTTGGTATCACACGTTGTTGGCTGTATTCGATTGAGTGGCAAAAGCGAGGTTTGCCTCATGCCCACATTTTAATTTGGCTTCAAGATAAAATCCGTCCAGAAGAAATTGATAAAATAATTTCAGCCGAAATTCCAGACCCATTAATTGATCAAGAATTATTTGATATTGTTACCAAACACATGATCCATGGGCCGTGTGGTGCTTTCAACATGACGTCACCATGCATGGAAAATGGAAAATGTAAGAAAAAATTCCCAAAGCTGCATACGAATGACACTATCACGGATATTGACGGTTATCCAATGTATCGCCGCAGAAATACTGAGAATGGTGGCCACACATTCACAATGCGACTGCCGAATTATCCAAATCAAGTACAATTTGATAATCAGTGGGTCGTACCATACTCACCATTACTTTCAAAAACTTATGAAGCTCATATCAATGTTGAGCTTTGCAGTTCTGTAAAATCAATTAAGTACATTTGTAAATATGTAAACAAAGGCAGTGATTTGGCCATATTTGAAGTACAAAATATGAATAACAATGACGAAATAGCACGATACCAAATGGGCAGATACATTAGCAGTAACGAAGCTATTTGGCATATTCTTAGCTTTCCCATACACGAAAGAGATCCTTCTGTCCAGCATCTAGCAATACACCTTGAAAACGGTCAACGTGTATACTTCACTGAAGAAAATGTTCTCCAAAGAGCGCTTGAGGCTCCAAAAACAACACTAACTGATTTTTTTACATTGTGTCAAAAATCTGATATTTTTGGCCAATTCGCAAAGACATTGATATATGCTGATGTTCCACGTTATTTTACATGGAACAAATCCAGTAAAAAATGGGAGCCACGAAAACAAGGACAACCACATCCTTCCATTACAGGCATATTCAAAGCTAAGACATTGGGGCGACTTTACACGGTACATCCAAAGCAACGTGAGTGCTTCTATTTACGTTTGTTATTAGTGAATGTTCCCGGACCAACGTCTTTTGAATTTCTGCGAACAGTTAATGGTCGAGTATTTAATACATACCAAGATGCATGTCGTGAACTGCAATTGCTAGAAGACGATAACCATTGGGACTTAACGCTTGCTGATGCTGCGTTGACATCAACGCCCAATAACATTCGTCAGCTGTTTGCAATTATTTTGACAACATGTTATCCATCGCAAGCACAAACTTTGTGGGAAAAATATAAACATTGTATGACAGAAGACATATTGCACAGAATTAGACAAACAGATCAATGCCAAAACATAGATTATACGCCAGAGATGTATAATGAAGCGTTAGTGTTGATCGAGGATTTATGTGTTTTAATTTCAAATTTACCACTTAAACATTATGGTATGCCAATACCTGATCGCCCAGCCACCGACTTAGTCAACACCGATTTACAACGAGAAAAACAATATGACCATGGTAATTTAGCAACAATTATCATGAACAGTGAGCCATTACTGACAGCAGAACAAAAAAATATTTATGATCGCATTATGCTGGCTGTTGCTGCTGAACAAAGCGGTTTTTTTTTCTTGGACGCACCAGGTGGAACCGGTAAGACATTTTTAATATCGTTGATTCTTGCGAAAATACGGTCGCAACAGAAAATCGCATTGGTAGTTGCATCGTCAGGCATTGCGGCTACTTTGCTAGATGGTGGGCGAACGGCACATTCAACATTCAAGCTGCCATTGGACATTCATAATAAACCAAATGCAATATGTAACATTAAAAAAAATAGTGGAATAGCTGCAGTGTTGCGGAACAGTTCAATAATAATTTGGGATGAGTGCACAATGGCTCACAAATATTCACTCGAAGCATTGCATAGAACTATGCAAGATTTGAACGGCAATAATAAACTTTTCGGTGGTGCTATCTTACTTTTGTCTGGTGATTTCCGACAGACCTTACCGGTTATACCTCGCTCTACTTTCGCGGATGAGATTAATGCATGTTTGAAACAATCATTCTTATGGCGAAATGTTGAAACACTTCGATTGACCATAAACATGCGCGTACGATTGGAAAATGATCCATCAGCACAAATATTTTCCGAACAATTGTTAGATATTGGGAACGGTAAAATAGAACTGCAACCAAATACGCAATGCATTAAACTGCCAGACAATTTCTGCACTGTTCTTCAGGAAAAAAATGAATTCATTCAGAGTATTTTTCCGGATATACAGAATAATTACTTGAATCATAACTGGCTCAGTCATCGGGCGATTTTGGCAGCCAAAAATGTTGATGTTGACGAAATTAACTTCCAGATACAACAGTTGTTACCAGGCGACCTGATGTCTTTTAAATCAATCGATACTGTTGTTGATGAAAATGAAAGTGTAAATTTTCCAATTGAATTTTTAAATTCACTAGATATACCTGGAATGCCACCACATAATCTTCGATTAAAGATTGGTTCCCCTATTATTCTCCTACGTAATTTGAATCCACCTCAATTATGCAACGGTACGCGTTTGGTCATCAAAAAGATCACCGGAAATATTCTTGAAGCAACCATTTTAAATGGGAAGTTTAAAGGAAAAGTGGTCCTGTTGCCACGTATTCCAATGATACCGTCAGATTCTACCATACCCTTCAGAAGGCTACAGTTTCCAATTCGCTTAGCTTTTGCCATGTCTATAAATAAGTCTCAAGGCCAAACAATGTCCATTTGTGGTTTAGATTTGGAAAATCCATGTTTTTCCCATGGGCAACTATATGTTGCATGTTCACGTGTAGGGAAACCGTCGAATCTATTTGTGTTAGCTAAAGACAGGTTAACCAAAAATATTGTGCACCGATTAGTACTAAATTAAATTGACATTAAAGTATTTATAATTCAAAATAATAGATATTATTGTTAAAGATTTAAGACTATCTGCCCTACCTACCTCATTCATAACTTTAAGTGTCACATGTTATTTACTAACAACTTTGTAATATACTCATTTGTTACAAACTTTAATAAAAAAAATAATAAATATTAAAATTAATTCTTTTGTATTGATTTTTGATTAATATCAACTGTACGAAAATTTTAATCAATCGTGTTCAAAGTCCTTCCCCTTCAAATCCCAATCCAGAGGATTTTTATACCAGCATTAACGTTTCCGTCTTCGTTCGTAAATAATAATAGTAGAAAATCTGTCATGGAGTTCGCCATATTTTTTTACAAATGGCATCTATTTAAAAAAGCATGGTGGTCCCCATGAATGATGTTCTCCTACCGTTCCTATTAAATAGTTTACTACAATGTAATATAACAAAAACCTTAGCCACAGCATTGATTTTAGAGTGTATAATATAAAATCAATGGCCACAGCAACGCGTGGCCGGGTCTGCTAGTATATATATATATATATATATATATATATATATATATATATATATATATATATATATATATATATATATATATATATATATATATATATATATATATATATATATATATATATATATATATATATATATATATATATATATATATATATCTTATATATAAAATTCTCGTGTCACAATGTTCGTTCCCGTACTCCTCCGAAACGGCTTGACCGATTCTCATGAAATTTTGTGAGCATATTGAGTAGGTCTGAGAATCGGCCAACATCTATTTTTCATATCCCTTAGTGATAAGGGTTGTCCACCCTAAACATTTTTCTTTAATTTTTAGACATTTTTTTAATTTCTTTATTTTTTTATTATGTCGCATTAAAAAATACATACAACCCTAAATTTTTACCCTTTTATCACCAACCCTTATTTTTTAATAGCCATTTTAGTAATTTAATCATTTTTCATCCCCGGTCGATAACTGATCAATCGTCATTTAATTAGTTATCCCCGCCAGTTGTCTACAGGTGTCACTTCTCACCCAGTAAACAGCACGGAGTAGGGATGAGAACGAAGCCGGTCTCCTGTTTCTCTCACACAATAAGACTTCTCTCACTCCCTACACAGTTGTCGGCCATCATTATTGTTTATGCATCAAGTGTAGTAGTAACGTTGACAATTATTATTTTGCTATCTCAGTGTAACTCTCATATTAACTATTAATCATTCCTATTTTATTAATAATAATAAAATTATCAATTTAGAGTGTATTTGCACGATTAGTTAATCAAGTGATTTTCATAACCTCAAAAGTACTCAACACGTGGCACGAGCTTCCACCAACAACGGCTTTTGTGTTGTATGTGCAAGTATATATTTTTTTAATTAAATCGAAAATGTTGTTGGAAACGGTCAAAAAAGATTCGGTGGAATTTAATTTTTATTAAAATTGGGCAAACTTTTTTTTGTATTCATTTTTTTTTACCATTTCTAACCATATATTTTCGATATGATTATGAAAAATAAAATTTTTCGCTTTTGTAAAACAGTCTAATGTTTACATGAATATGTAAATGAATGTGTGTACAACCAAATATTAAATACATTATAAGATTTTTGCCGTGATTTCATTTTAACATTTTACAATTAATGCTCTTAAGGTGACGCTATTGGCTAAATCAAATTCAACTTTCTTTTGAGATAGGCGAGGGGTGAGATGAAGCGGGGTACGATTACGGTAGGGGTATTTTTTAGCGCCCTCTATGAGTACACGGTTATAATTACTTCATTGCGCGCGACCACCGCGTAAAATTAGCGCTGTCGTCGCTCACGGCGCCATAGCGACATGTGACGTCGCCATTGGGACATGCGCTCGCAACCTAAGGTCGCGGTCGGCGCCGCTGTGGAAGCAGTTTTAATCTATACTAATATTATAAAGAGGTAAAGTTTGTGACGTTGTAGGAAGTAATCTCTGGATTTACTGAACCGATTTTGAAAATTCTTTTACCAATAGAAAACCACGTTATTTGTGAGTGTCATAGGCTATATATTAATCCGAAAAATGTAAAGACTTTTTAGTGGTAGTAGGATTTCCAAAGTAAGTCGGAAAAAACGGTCGAACGAAAACGTTTCTAACTAACGCTGCCTTAACGATGAGAGATATATGATTAAGTTTTAGAAAAAAGGTGTAGAGCTTGATAATGCCTACAAAAAAGTCAGCGACAGCATATATGTAACTTTTATATTTAAGTCACAAAAAGTAGTTTTTCAAATTAAAAAAATAATTTAAATCGTTAGGTCATGTTTATTGGTCATATTATCAACAATTATGAATTATTATCAAAATAAGTAAATTTATCGTATTAAGTGTTTAAAACAAAACACTTTTTCCTTTTACTGCATAAATAGTTAAAGAGATAATACGACATAGGTATGGAACCGCGACCGTGTCGTCTATCTATACTAATATTATAAAGAGGTAAAGATTGTGAGGTTGTAGGAAGAAATCTCTGGATCTACTGAACCGATTTTGAAAATTCTTTTACGAATAGAAAGCCACGTTATTTGTGAGTGTCATAGCCTATATATTAATCCAAAAATGTAAAGACTTTTTCGTGGTAGTCGGATTTCCAAAGTAAGTCGGAAAAAACGGTCGAACGAAAAGGTTTCTAACTAACGCTGCCTTAACGATGAGAGATATATGATTAAGTTCTAGAAAAAAGTTGTAGAGCTTAATAATGTCTACAAAAAAGTCAGCGACAGCATATGTCAAACTTTTATATTTAAGTCACAAAAAGTAGTTTTTCACATTAAAAAAATAATTTAAATCGTTAGGTCATGTTTATTGGTCATATTATCAACAATTATGAATTATTATCAAAATAAGTAAATTTACCGTCTCAAGTATTTAAAACAAAAGACTTTTCCCTTTTACTGCATATAATTTTACTTTTACTGCATAAATGGTTAAAGAGATAAGATACTCACAAATAAGACACTCACAAGAAGACACTCACAAATAACGGTAATATAGTCAAATTGGCATGCAAATACATACATACATATGCAGTAAAAATATAACCCGTCTTTTGGCAGTCAGGAAATAAATCATAGCACTCAGTACTAACCAAACCACACTCATAATTTCATAACAAGTAGGTAAAATGTTTTACCGCCCAACGAAGTGGGCACGGGTCAGCTAGTATATATATATATATATATATATCTATATATATATATATATATATATATATATATATATATACTAGCTGACCCGTGCCCACTTCGTTGGGCGGTAAAACATTTTACCTACTTGTTATGAAATTATGAGTGTGGTTTGGTTAGTACTGAGTGCTATGATTTATTTCCTGACTGCCAAAAGACGGGTTATATTTTTACTGCATATGTATGTATGTATTTGCATGCCAATTTGACTATATTACCGTTATTTGTGAGTGTCTTCTTGTGAGTGTCTTATTTGTGAGTATCTTATCTCTTTAACCATTTATGCAGTAAAAGTAAAATTATATGCAGTAAAAGGGAAAAGTCTTTTGTTTTAAATACTTGAGACGGTAAATTTACTTATTTTGATAATAATTCATAATTGTTGATAATATGACCAATAAACATGACCTAACGATTTAAATTATTTTTTTAATGTGAAAAACTACTTTTTGTGACTTAAATATAAAAGTTTGACATATGCTGTCGCTGACTTTTTTGTAGACATTATTAAGCTCTACAACTTTTTTCTAGAACTTAATCATATATCTCTCATCGTTAAGGCAGCGTTAGTTAGAAACCTTTTCGTTCGACCGTTTTTTCCGACTTACTTTGGAAATCCGACTACCACGAAAAAGTCTTTACATTTTTGGATTAATATATAGGCTATGACACTCACAAATAACGTGGCTTTCTATTCGTAAAAGAATTTTCAAAATCGGTTCAGTAGATCCAGAGATTTCTTCCTACAACCTCACAATCTTTACCTCTTTATAATATTAGTATAGATAGACGACACGGTCGCGGTTCCATACCTATGTCGTATTATCTCTTTAACTATTTATGCAGTAAAAGGAAAAAGTGTTTTGTTTTAAACACTTAATACGATAAATTTACTTATTTTGATAATAATTCATAATTGTTGATAATATGACCAATAAACATGACCTAACGATTTAAATTATTTTTTTAATTTGAAAAACTACTTTTTGTGACTTAAATATAAAAGTTACATATATGCTGTCGCTGACTTTTTTGTAGGCATTATCAAGCTCTACACCTTTTTTCTAAAACTTAATCATATATCTCTCATCGTTAAGGCAGCGTTAGTTAGAAACGTTTTCGTTCGACCGTTTTTTCCGACTTACTTTGGAAATCCTACTACCACTAAAAAGTCTTTACATTTTTCGGATTAATATATAGCCTATGACACTCACAAATAACGTGGTTTTCTATTGGTAAAAGAATTTTCAAAATCGGTTCAGTAAATCCAGAGATTACTTCCTACAACGTCACAAACTTTACCTCTTTATAATATTAGTATAGATTAAAACTGCTTCCACAGCGGCGCCGACCGCGACCTTAGGTTGCGAGCGCATGTCCCAATGGCGACGTCACATGTCGCTATGGCGCCGTGAGCGACGACAGCGCTAATTTTACGCGGTGGTCGCGCGCAATGAAGTAATTATAACCGTGTACTCATAGAGGGCGCTAAAAAATACCCCTACCGTAATCGTACCCCGCTTCATCTCACCCCTCGCCTATCTCAAAAGAAAGTTGAATTTGATTTAGCCAATAGCGTCACCTTAAGAGCATTAATTGTAAAATGTTAAAATGAAATCACGGCAAAAATCTTATAATGTATTTAATATTTGGTTGTACACACATTCATTTACATATTCATGTAAACATTAGACTCTTTTACAAAAGCGAAAAATTTTATTTTTCATAATCATATCGAAAATATATGGTTAGAAATGGTAAAAAAAAATGAATACAAAAAAAAGTTTGCCCAATTTTAATAAAAATTAAATTCCACCGAATCTTTTTTGACCGTTTCCAACAACATTTTCGATTTAATTAAAAAAATATATACTTGCACATACAACACAAAAGCCGTTGTTGGTGGAAGCTCGTGCCACGTGTTGAGTACTTTTGAGGTTATGAAAATCACTTGATTAACTAATCGTGCAAATACACTCTAAATTGATAATTTTATTATTATTAATAAAATAGGAATGATTAATAGTTAATATGAGAGTTACACTGAGATAGCAAAATAATAATTGTCAACGTTACTACTACACTTGATGCATAAACAATAATGATGGCCGACAACTGTGTAGGGAGTGAGAGAAGTCTTATTGTGTGAGAGAAACAGGAGACCGGCTTCGTTCTCATCCCTACTCCGTGCTGTTTACTGGGTGAGAAGTGACACCTGTAGACAACTGGCGGGGATAACTAATTAAATGACGATTGATCAGTTATCGACCGGGGATGAAAAATGATTAAATTACTAAAATGGCTATTAAAAAATAAGGGTTGGTGATAAAAGGGTAAAAATTTAGGGTTGTATGTATTTTTTAATGCGACATAATAAAAAAATAAAGAAATTAAAAAAATGTCTAAAAATTAAAGAAAAATGTTTAGGGTGGACAACCCTTATCACTAAGGGATATGAAAAATAGATGTTGGCCGATTCTCAGACCTACTCAATATGCTCACAAAATTTCATGAGAATCGGTCAAGCCGTTTCGGAGGAGTACGGGAACGAACATTGTGACACGAGAATTTTATATATAAGATATATATATATATATATATATATATATATATATATATATATATATATATATATATATATATATATATATATATATATATATATATATATATATATATATATATATATATATATATATATATATATATATATATATATATATATATATATATATATATATATATACATATATATAGCCTATTTTGAAAAACTTAGCGTGCTAAATTTGTCTATGACCCATAAAAGTCCAATGGACCGTAGACTCATTAGGCATGTTAATTTTTTCAAGCATCATCCAATTTTTTCAAGCATCAGTACAGAAATAGCGTCTTTGTGCACCATTTTTTTGCTTAAAATGCAATAACATTTCTGCTCAAAACTACATGCGAGCTAATGGGCCCTGTTGCAGTTGGCCACTAAGACCCATATGTTCAGGGTAGGTAAAACTCACGGGTCAATACCCATTCGGCGGCCTCCACATATGAAGTGCGACTCCGGTTAGGAATATGGCCTGCAGGCTAGTTTTCCCCAGGAGTTAATGTTCTGGCGCTCCTGGACGGTTTGCGCACCGTGCGGCGTCAGCCAATCGATTGTGCATTCTGACCGACAGTCGGGGGAGTCTCGAAACAGTACTGTCACCTATAGAGCGGGGTTAGTTGTTCGCCTTACGGCGACTGCTCTTAAAACGACCAATCGGCTTACCGATTCTGGGCGAAAGCTGGATAAAGGACGCCGTGGTCCGCGATAGATTCGGCAAACGCCGTATCACCGCTTCGTAAGGGGGAGGACTGCGCAAGCGACCTCGAACCCGTAACCATTCGGGGATCGGAGTTATCTGGTTGCAACTGGTAGTAAGGGCGCGAAAATCGGCCCGCTAAGAAGGCGTTAGCTTCTTACGGACATGTGGCGGAACTTGACGGTGGACTGTTTTGTCCTAAGTCTTCTGCGCTCACCTCACGGGAGACAGAGCGATCAATAACTTTAAAACGTCCTGAGGTGACGGGTTCGCCCGTTGTAGTCGACATATCTAAGTGTTCAAAACTAAATTTGGTTTCATAAATTAAATGAAATCGATAAATATGTAACTTATATCAGTCATTGGCTGTCAATAGTGTCCATATATAAACATAGATGGCAGCTGCAAATCCATAATGAATCAGTATTTAGTGATTAGTAAGTTAAGAATCACTCACCGGTCATAAGCAGCAGCAGCAACAGCAACAACAACGATGGCAGCTAGTGTCCGTTTGTGAGAGTAATCTCCAGTATCTCGCGCTCGGTGCCTAAGCGACGACCCTCCGCTTCCAAGCCCTTTTGTTCTCGTATATCCTAGGCGCACTGTTTTGTTATCCGCCTTTCAGTTTTTTCAGCGCGCTTTTTCAACGCAGACGAGACTATTTGCGCTGCACAAAAGACTACGTACACACTTGCAGTCGTATCGCCGTCGCGATATATCTAACTATTACCAACTAAATATATTTACTTAAACACTTATTATTATTATTTTACGATTACGATATGGATTATTAGATATTTTTAAAACACCGAAACTACAATTTTAAAAGTTTTAGAAGACGATCGCGCGGGAACTCGACCGGAGCTCGAAATTGGCGCGCGCGGGAGACTCAAAACTCTTCGAAGCAGGGCGTCGGAGAGCACTTCGCAGGGTCGGAGAGCGAATAGGACTAACCGGGGCAACGGACGACTGCGGTATGAATGACAAGCGGGAGTATCAACAGAGGAAGGTGTACCGGCGGCCGCGCCCTCTCGCTCGCGCCCTCGCGGGGAGACGGGGACGACGCTAGCGGCGGTCGACCCCTCCGCGAAAACGCCAGACAGAAAATATAACGTTCGCAGTCTATAGAGAGAGAGACGCGCGAATAAAAGGCAGTATATCAATGCGCGAGGGCGACGGAAATTTGTGCGCTGGGCGGCCGGCGGAAGAGTTAATTTAGACAACTGCCGCGAAGCCCACGTGAAAATACAAGGCGGCCACATTTTATTATTATAAACTAGTCAAAGTAGACAAATCATAGATCAAGACGTAATTGAAAAGCATAGAAAATTTACAGGTTGCTCATTGGCCAAAAGAGATCGCAGATCTCCCTGTCCTTTCGCAAAAAAATCAAAATCACTAGTACTTACCACAAACCAAAATGTCACATTTGAGAAAATAAACACAATAAAATTTAAAAAAAAATAACAAAATAAACCCGAATTTACCAAATTTAGTTTTGAAAAGTAAAGCACACTCCTTTCACCTCCTCCATTGTCAAACCCTTTCTTGATGATAATATGTAACCAAAGGATGTATTGTTTACAATTGATTTATTGATTTCAAATTATGAGTAGATTCAATATACAAAAGTCCTAACCTAACTAGGCTGCCACCTGTTCCCAGGTAGACAATTTATTTTAATTATCTTAAGAAATCTATAATATTATATTTATATAAATAGACAAAATCATACATATTGTAGCAGAAATATCTTAATTACTTAATTAAAAAATCATAAGAAATTGTCATGAAAATTGTCAATAATCTAATATTTTATTTTAAAACATGATAAAAATTAATATATATTTATATATGTATTAATAAGTAATAAAGTGTATTAATAATATACAAAATAAATTCACAAAAATAAAAATAAAAATATATTTAGAAATCATCAATTTATATTACTACATATACTATTATGTTTTTAATATAAAGATTCAATTATCTAATAAGGTGTTCAATATCTGCATTTGTACAATTTAAGAGGTAGGCCCTCAAACTATTTTTGACTATATTAGAAATTGAGACTAATTATAATCAAACGAGCCCAAACTTAATGGGCTTATTGTAATTTATATCGAAAATAATTATTATGATTTATATCGATATTTTTATATATAATTTATAGCCATATAAAATATTAATATAATGTATTAACATGCCAACTGCACATACGAAATTTCATTTTTTTTAATACGTAATTCAACATAAGAAGAACTTCTTCGAGAGACGAAATTCAACCTAAATTTGAATTCTAATCAAAACAAAACAGAAGGTTTAATAACAAAATACGACGAGTCGCATTTCGAATGACAAGACAGTTCATTGGAGACGATTTTTCGGTACACTCGATACACTCGGTGGGGAGGTCATGTCTAGTGTAGTATTATAATATCATTCTTCCGTATAGCTGTACATTTGTAGAAAATAGGACTAGTTAGTTAGCTAGTTAGTTAGTTTGTCTGGGCTTTTTCCCGCACTTGGCCTCTTGATTGGGCCCGGCCCGTTGTGCGTGGCTCATGTTTCTATTTATGTTACTCCAGCCAACCCAGGCTGTCCGAGAAGGTTAGCAGCCTGTTTGGGTTGCTACAGGCCTCCGGGACAGATGCTGGAGATTGTAGTATTCTTGCCCGTTGCTCTGCCACGCTCCTGCATTCCATGAGCACATGCTGTGGCGTTTCTTCTTCCTCCATGCATCCTCTGCATAGAGGCCTGTCTGTCACACCTATGGTAAACAGGTGTTTGTTTAGGGGACAGTGGCCTGTCATAGTACCTATGTCTACGGATTTTGTCCCTTTTTAATGTGGTGAGGTTGCGGGCAAGTTTTTTGAACGCTTCCGGAACCGCGTTCTTTGTTTGCCTGCATCCTGCGTTTTTTTCCATTCTGTAAGGTGGGTTTCTTCGGTGTTCCTGCGAAGCCATGTTTTTATTTGGGCCTGGGGAATGGGCATCAAGGGTTCCGGTCCATAGGACTTAAAATAGGACTAATTCAAGAAAAGAAATTATGAAGTAGTCAGTTTTTTCTAAGGATTTAAACGAAGAAATATACAATTTAACGGTTGAGCAGCGTAGCTTGCAAACCGGTTAGTGCACAACCGCTTAGGGCCACCCGAGGTGTTCTCTAAGCGCACAACGGATACAGGTCAATGAACAGCAGGATACAGAAGCAGGCAGAGTTCACTCCCGCCCCTCCGAGGTTCCAGTCCCTCTTCGATGAGGCTGTCGGATGGGGACTTAACCGGAGAATGGACAGGGTGTCGCAAAATTATAATATAGGTTATTCGTGGCCAAACTATACGACCCCTACCAGTTGAACAAAAAGAATTCAGGTCTCAACGGAGTAGCCCAGGAGACGGCAACTCAGGTGCGGCGCAAGAACGAGATAGTCTCACTCGAACACTACGGGGCCCGGTGGAATAGTGGTTAGGTCGCCTGATCTTACACTGTAACGTTCCGGGTTCGATTCCCGGCTGGGTTACTTTTTTCCGTTGGGATAAAATTAACGGCATTGCATTTTAATTCTATCAATCGAATGCAATAACAAGAAACACATTTACACACAGGCTACATGCATATAAAATAAAAATTAAATTAAATTATGTAATTTATTTGAGTGTAGAGTAAGAGCAATAGAATGAAATGGCTAAATGATTAAAATTTCGGCAAGTAAACTGTGTCGATGTTGAAGTGTTGTCATGTCGTCATTGAAACCCCTTGTCCAATGCCCATCCCGATATTTTCCTTTGTCATAGTCCAACTTTACTCCCTACTATACTAGTTTCATAGCCACCATCGAGGGGAAAGGAGCTCGGTCTCCGAGCTCAGGTTTCAAAAATAGGAGGCGAACACGTGGTCGGCAAGTGGGACCCCTACCTCTCCACCGCGGCACCGGTAAGTTACATCTTTTACTACTTGATTTACTGCCATTATCAATACATCTCTTGGTGAACTTGATGATTGTTTCTATGCGAGGAGAGCTAATGGGCCCTTGCTGAGTTGGCCACGAAGACCCATTTTGTTCAGGGTTGGTCACACTCACGGGTCCTCCCTCCGGCGGCCTCCACTCATGAAACGCGAGCCCGGATAGGAATGGCCTTAGGGCTAGTTTCCCCTAGGAGTCAAAATTCTGGCGCTCCTGAACGATCTGCGCACCGTGCGGCGTAGGCCAATCGATTGTGCATTCTGACTAACAGTCGGGGTAGTCTGGAAGCAGTACTGTTTCCTATAGAGCGGGGGTGGTTGCTGACCTTACGGCGACTGCTCTTGAAACAACCATCGGCTACCCGATTCCGGGTGAACGACCGGGCAATGGATGCCGTGGTCCGCGATAGATTCGGTTTACACCGTTTCACCGAATAGAGATGACTGTGCAGCGACCTCGAACTCGTAACCAGTCGAGTGACCGGAGTAATCTGGTCTCAACTGGAAGTAAGGGCGTGAGTATAAGCCCGCTGGGTGACATACCTGGTTATCTCGCGGATAAGGCGTTGGCCTCTTACGGGCATATGGCGGAGCTTGACGGTGAACTATTTGTCCTAAGTCTTCTGCGTTCACTTCACGGGAGATAGAACGAACATTTCGTTAAAACTTCCTGAGGTGACGGGTTCGCCCGTTGTAGTTGACAACTCTATTTGTTTCTATGCGAGCAAGATGTCTCTAAATATGGATAAAGTGGTTATTTTATTATTTAACTGCAAGAAATCATTTCCAAAAATTAACTACCCGGTTGAAATTGCGAAATCAGCTAAATTCCTCGGACTAATCCTGTAAATAAAGATGACCTGGACTTTACATATAGATCATGTTAGGTCCAAACTGTAGTCAGCCTGCTATGCTTTATTTCGCATCAGGATTTGTAGGGAGAGATCTGAGGTATTATCAGCCCATACGCGATAGTTGAATCATATCTCCGCTGTGGTATTCTTCTATGGGGTACTGCAGCGCACATGAACAGCCTATTCACTCTGCAGAAAAGAGCTATACGTGCAATAGTGGGTATTGGTCCACGGCAGTCATATCATGAGCCCTTCCAAAAAGTAGGGTTATTGACTGTATATGCAATTTTTGCTTATGAAGCTCTTTCCGACCTCGGCAATTTTCCGCGAGGAAATACATCGGCATGTCACCAGCGGCATGTCACCAGGAATGAAACCAATCATACCAACCGTTTCTGGCGACTAGTCCCCACATAGGACTTAAATATTTGATTAAGTTGACCGATAACTTAAAGGCGATTAGGAACATTGATATTTTCAAGAGATTCATCCGGGTGTAACTGCTTAAAATCAACACGTATTCGCATTACGACATTTTAAAATACTTTTAAAACAGCAATGTAATTCAATTTACATGTTTTAATCGTCAATTGTTACATTATAGTCTGTTTTTGTTAATTGGAATAATTTTGTAGAAATTTTGCTCTTTTGTAACTTATTTAGTATTAACTTAATTTACTTGGTCATTCCTACATAATTGTAATGGTTGTAATGGAAATAAATCCCCTTCATTAATTATTACTTGCCAATCTCGCCATCTGCTAAGTAACAAGCCAGGAAAACTATGGCGGTACCACCGAAACAATAGACTTCAGTCCCTAAAATAGAAGACTTGAACCTTGGTACATTTACTAAAACGACTCCGATTATTTATTGCAACTTGAATACTACTGAAAGTACAATTTCGGTAGTATTCAAGTACAAACACATCATACCAAATTTCTATGTACGTGGAAAGGAATGTGTACTGAGAATTAGCAGTTAAAATCGAGCTGGAATTGAGTCCTATGTGATTCCTGGCGCAAAATTTTGAAACACTCTTCAACCGATTCTCCAACATCGGCTTTCAAATAAAAAAATAAAATTTTCTACCTTCAAGATTTTCTTACCTTTAGCAAAGGGGACCCCAACAACTGGCTTCACCGGGCATTCCAGTCTGTAGGCCTCTTCGTTGCCGGGTATTCCTTGATGGCCCGGTATCCATATTAAAATGATTTTGTTGGCTTTTCCCAATTTGTTGCGATCTTGCATGCAGTACCAGACCACAGAGGACTGGCTGGATTGTGCCAGAGCGTCCATTACTGCTCTGCTGTTAGAGCAGATGAGGATATTTTTATTTTTGACCTCAAGTCGACTTTGGAGTTTTATGCATTCCAATATGGCAAACACCTCGGCTTGGAGAACCGTGGGATATTGTCCAAGGGGGATGCTGATTCTGTGGTTGGTTTTGGGTCCTTACACGCCTGCCTCAAAACGTCAATTTGTTCCTGATCCGTCGGTGAACCAGGCGCACGCGTTGTGGCTTTGGAGCCACTGCGGATTCTTCCATTTTCCCTGGCGATGATTAGAATTTTATAGGACTTCTCTACCAAAATTTTTTCAGTAGTCGATCCTGGGTCAGAGTGAATGAGCTTTTGTGGAGGAGGTTTAGCTCAAGATGATTGTGCCCTCCTCACTTCCACTCGCCCAAACACTTCAGTCTGTATGCTGTAAGTCTGGCGGAGTGAATTATGATCTTGTCCAGAGGCGGGCAGCAGAGTGCCACCTCTAATCCCGCTGTTAGGGTGATCTTCATGACGCCAGTTGCAGCCCTCGGGTAGTTACCTTGGAGGCTTTTAAGCATGTTTATTGTCTCGAGCTCAAGCATGCATGTTTATTGTCATAGCATACTCAATGTCCAGTCAATGATGTTCTCTGGTATTCCTCGTCTATAAATAGCTTTTTTTAAAGTTGCACAAGATGTGGTGTCAAATGCTCCTTCGATGTCCAGGTATACTCCCAGAGCGTAACATTTCGCCGCTAACTGTGTCTCTTTTGCGCTCACCAGGTGATGTAGGGCAGTGTCCGTAGATCTACCCTCCCTATAGGCATACTGAGCATCAGCAAGCGGTTGAAGGGCTAGGTGGTTGGTTTTCAGGTAGCCGTCAACTAGTATCTCCAGTGATTTCAGGAGAAAGGAGATGATGCTAATGGGTGTGTAATCTTTGGCAAAGATGTGTCCGTTCCTGCCTGACCTTGGGATGAACATGACTCTTGTTCTACTCCGGGCATGAGGGACGTGTCTGAGGGCTATGCTTGCTCTGAGTACCTTTGTTAGAGGGCCCAGCAGCTGACTTAGCCGATTTTGTAGTAGGACTGGGTATATTCCATCCGGTCCAGGGTGATTTTTAGGGGTCGAAGGTGCTCACGGCCCATTCTACTGCTTTGGGATTAACTATCTTAGCTGCAAGGGCACACTCCCTGGGCTTGTGGAGCCTCTTGGAGTTTCCCCTGCGGCAACCGTGTGTGAGGAAGCCCGGAAAGTAGGTTTCTATTAAGGGCTTCAAGGTTTTCTTGGTCTCGCTTGTGTGCCCCCCCCCCCCCTCTGGTCGTTTAAGGTATCCCAGCTGGGAGTTGTTGTTAAATCTGAGGATATTGTTGAAATTGGAAGCTTCGGAAGCTGTTTCCACGCTCTCACACAAGTCCCTCCAGCTTCTTCGTATGGCTTTGAGAATAGCCTTACTGTATTCCTTTCGGGCGTTTTTGTATTCCTCTCAAAGGTGTTGCAAGTTAGTATTGCGTTTCCTTGCCCTCCTGAAACACCTTCTCAGCCCTAGCCTGAGCTTGGTCAGCTCTGGATTCCACCATGGGACCTTTTTTGATAGGTTTTTTTTGTTTCAAAGGGCAATTCTGCTCGTCTATAACGGCATTCATCAGTGATTATGCTGCCGTTTCTAGTTGTTCTTTGGTGTGGAATCGATTCGGAACCACGGTAAGCTTGATAGCCAGGTCCCTATCGAATCCTTCCCAGTTGGTATTTCTGAGGTTGCGAGCCCACTGAATTTCCAAGGAGTTCCGAAGCGTTAAACGGATCTGCCTATGGCCCGAGCCTGAGGGTTTATCTGATATCCTCCAGTCTTGGACCAGGTCGGCCACTTCTTTTCTGCAGATCGTGATTTCCAATACTTCCTGTCTTCTTGAATCCATGAAGGTAGGTTCCGTTCTTCTGTTAAGGAATGCAAGTTCATTGCCTAAGATAAAGTCGAGCAACTTGGGTTGTCGACTACAACGGGCGAGCCCGTCACCACAGGAAGTTTTAACGATTAATCGTTTTATCTCCCTGCAGTGAGCGTAGAAGACTTGGGACAAAACAGCCCACCATCTAGCTACGCCACAACCCGTAAGAAACCAACGCCTTTACGGCGAGATAGCCAGTAATGTTACCTGGCGGGCCGACACTCGCGCCCTTACTTCCAATTGTGACCAGATTTCTCCGGTCTCTCGATTGGTTCCGAGTTCGAGGTCGCTTGCGCGGTCCTCTCCCTTACGATCGGTGAAACGGTGTATAACGAATCTATCGCGGACCACGGCGTCCTTTGCCCGGCTCTTCACCCAGGATCGGATGGCCGATGGTCATTTCAAGAGCAGTCGCCGTAAGGTCCGCCACCACCCCCGCTCTATAGGAAACAGTACAGCTTCCAGACTCCCCCCGGCTGTTAGTCAGAGTGCACAATCGATTGGCTTGCGCCGCTCGGTGCGCAGACCGTCCAGGAGCGCCAGAGGTTTGATTCCCAGGGGAGACTGGTTGACCCAGTGTCCTACCCAGGTTCGCACCTCGTGCGTGGAGGCCGTCGGATAGGTGTTGACCCGTGAGTGTGACCGACCCTGAACAGAATAGGTCTTCGTGGCCAACCCAGCATGGGCCCATTATCTCCCAATAAAGTCGTGCAGGCTTATCCCCTTCGGGTTTATTTTGGAGCTACCCCACCAAACGTGGTGGGAGTTCGCATCGCAACCTAGTAGGAGTTGCAGCCCGCCAAACTAATAGCAATTTATTTTGCCATGTTTTTTTTATTAAAGGATTGATTGATGATACACACCCAATTATGTAACCAATGGTAGCAATAATAATGACAACATTCAATATTAGTGCCATATATCGCATTTGCATCGCAATACGGAGAGATAGAATGTCATATATTAGTTTTAGTATCTAAATATTAGTATCTACATATTAATGTCAATTTAGTATCTCATTAATAAATTGCGAAATTATTGCGTATTGAAACCTGTATACCAAATTAAAATTGACATATTTATGTAAATATTAGTATCATAATAAGAGCTATGATTTAAAAATTGTTTTGCTATTATATTAATATTTTATACCATATAGGCGTGTTATATCTTACTGTTATACCATTACCTTACATTATATTACATTTTCGTCTTGACCAATTGACGGCCAAAAACAGCTCTTGGACGCGTCGAAATAATCGTGTTAGGTCGTAAGTCCCGTTACTACTCTTTACTGAAGATATATAGGTAGTCAAGAATTTAACTACTAGATTGTCAAACTATACATATAAATATAAATAATCAAAATAGAAGCCTACTATTTGAAACAGTCAATAACTCGAAAAGATACGTCGTAAAATTCTTTATCGTAATATTCAAATTGTCAGTAAAATGTTAAATAATCAAATTAAAACTACGCCATGCATTTAAAAACTAAAAGTACAAATAAAATAACCAGATAATAGGGCTCTATTTGAAATCGATAATAGGACAGAATATTTGAAAAGTCATGGCCCTCAAATTCTGCCAGATCATAGAAAGGGTGGCCTATCTCCATCTCTTTGATGTTATTTTTAATTTTACGTCCTCCAACTATTTAACAGTGGTAGCGAGTAGATTATAGAATGTAATGCTAAGGTATAAGTAGTTTTTCTGTACTTTCTCTAGTCGTATTCGGGGTATGCATAAAAGGGAGCTACCGCGGGTATGGTGCGAGTGAATGTGCATTAATTAAAGTTTTGGCAAGGTGCTGCCTAGCATGCATTAAACACTGTTATATGAACGCCGAATACATAGTCATTATCCTTGCCTTACTGAAATATTCTTCGCATGAGGTCCTGTCACATTTACTATCTTACTGTTCTTTTTCTTCTTTAGCCGGCGATTGGGGAGGAAGTCGCCCTCACAGCCAATACGTTGCTGTCGGTGACGCTGGATCTTTCACTCCGTTCACGATTCGTTTCCACTATTGATGATTTTTGACGACGTCTCGAGCTTCGATAGCCGATAATCGTTGATTCTTCAAGTCGTCTTAAATATTCTTTGGCCAGCTTTTTTTCGGTGCCCAACGCTAAATTCTCCATGCTGTCGGACTGTTATAGATGCCTTACTGTTATACCATATTGAACCAAAATAATAAATTTTAGGAACTATGAATGCCATCTAAACGTTGTGTTTTGTATTAAAATACTGGTTTCCAAATCGCTCATCAATCTAATACGCTATTTAATCAATTATTATACGTAGGTAAGTATATTGTTTAAAAGTGATATAACTGGTTAAACAAATAAAATAAACTGTAGTAATTTATAAACTGTGGCATAAGCATAATTTAACCCCGCAATTTGCCGGGCCGTGCGTTATGTTCCCGGACCGCGTTATTTTATTAAGGCTTCAGGTAGAGTGAGATGGAGAATAGCCACAATAAGCGAGGCGAAACAGAGTGTGACAGTGATAAGTATATTACTACCTCTGGGTATGCTATGCGAGTGCCCGGTCGCGCGACCGACGCCCGTGCCCGCCAAATGGGGAAATACGAGTTTATTTCAGCGTTGCCGACCGCGAGTTAGTTAATTAATTGAGTTAAACTTTGGTGCATTTTGAGGTTATGTTGTTTTCACTTAGTACGGTGAGCTGCACCTACAACTTTAGCTTTAACCCTTTATTTGCACGATGAAGTCTCTTTTTGACCTAAAAGATAAAGTTTAAATTTCAAAGTTCAAAGTTTATTTACAGAACTTACAATTAATAAATACATTATTAATAATTTTTATTTTAATAATATATTTGGCAAAAAGGAAATTTAATTACATTATAAAGTTAAATGCCAATAAAATATACAAAATCAACCATTACATTGTCTAAATATTTTTAAAAAGATGTAATAATACCAAATCTACGACAAGTTAGTAAAGAAAATGTATCGAATAGAATGAAAAGTCAATTGAATAATCTTGCCAAAAAAATCTAAATAACAATAATTAAAGAGAATAAAAATATAAAAAGAAAAGCAATATTCCTAAAATATTTTTCAAAATCAGCTTTTATAATATTAGGTCATTATAGTAGACAAAATATAAGCTGGTGTATTTGACATTAAGACTTCGCAAACTTTTGACATTTATCACCCAACACCTGATATGATTGGACCAAACCGTCTTTGTTACTGGATACTGTCAAAGAAAAATGAGCATGTTTGTATGAAAGATGTACCCAGAGTGTAATAACTATGGACTTACAACAGTTAATTGTGCATGTGTAAAAAGGTAATTATATCAAAGTTCCACTCATTAATCCATGTCGTTTTGAAATTACACACATTCGAAGTTTTGTTAATCCTAATGATTTCGAGAAATAAAGGAGCTATTAAATCTTGTTAAATAGGGTTTATTATGTAAATAAATCTTATTATAAGTCCTTATTTAATTCCATAGATTAAATAAAATTCAATCGTAAAGCAAAAATCAATCAAGTCCAGTATCACAGACAGAAAGTAAAAGGGAAATCACATGAAAACAGAAAACACTCAGAACACCCCAATGTAAAACCAAGGAATGACAACAGCCCAGGTGCAAAATCTTACCTGTCACTCCTACACTGAATCCATGTCTTTTTTATTTACTGTGTCTCTTCCTTGTGTGTCTTAAATTAGTATAGAGAACCTTAACGTAAAACGACGTACCTGACACCCGCACACTGTTAATTTATCTCTATCTTACTTATTGTTTGTTTCTCTTACATCAATATACCTATTTACTAAGTAAATAAGCTTTTTTTCTGAAAAAAGTGTAATAATTGGAATAAAATATTTTGCTATTTCAACACTATAACTTTTATAGCCAAGTATTTCAGCTTAGCTGCATTGGAATGAAATTGAACATGCAATAAGCTTCGCTGTTATAAGCTTAGAAATTAAACTTTTATAAGCTTTCGTTTGGTATGTGTGGCAAAATGTTACAACAAACTTTGCAATTTAATACAAAATTACCCATTATTATGTGCCTCATCAAATATGAAACAATTTTTTTTTTTTTTTTTTTAATATAGTTTTGTAATTGTATTATTTTGTGCATACATGGAATATATGCCATTTTTATACAATACAATACAATACAATACAATACAATCAACTACTCCAGTAGATAGGCATTCCTACACTTGGATGCGTCACAAAATTAAATGCTAAAAATTTAATTATTAAAAACATAACTATCGTGATAGTTGTCATCGCTGTAATATTATATTCAATATTACCTATATACAAATAATCAAAATATACTAATGTGATTTAAGAGTCAAGGAGAATAATATATTAAAATAGAAATGCAAATTCTATGTAGAATAATCAAAAAATATATATTTTATTGTCAATCCAGCAATAATGCTTTCGTATTTTTTTTAAAAATGAATAGTTAATAAATTATATGAGAATTAGAATGTCAGCTATCATAATACCGTTATGTTTAAAACTTTACGCATTTCATTAATCATCAACATGGAAAATAGACTCAGAATTTTCAAACTCCCTTATACCATAAATTGGGTTTCTTACCAAATTATTTATGATTATCTTTTTAAATTGGACCTCTCCGAGGCTTTTCATTTGCTCTGGAATCTTATTATAGAACGACAAATTTTGATGAATAAAACTGTATCGCACTTTGCTAAGTCGCTGTCGGTTTATGTGGAGATTGGATTTATTCCTCGTATCGTGATGATGAAAATCACTATTCACCGGAGCTTCTGTTAGGTGTCTACGAGCGTACATAATATTTTGGTAGATGTAAGAAGAAAATAGAGTCATTATTCCTGATTTTACAAATAGCGGCTTACAAGAACTTCTCGGTGAGACTCTATATAAACTGCGTACCGCTCTTTTCTGGAGGAGAAAAATTCTTTTTGAGTTTGGTGCCATTCCCCAAAACAGTAGGCCATACGTTATTAGAGAGTGGAAATATGCAAAATAGACGGATTTAGCTGCTTCAAAACCGCATAAACTTCTTATCTTTCTAATGGCGAATATGGCACTGCACAATTTTTTACTGAGATCATTTAAGTGATTTAAGTGAGATCATTGTAATTTTTGATCAATTTCTAAACCGAGAAATTTCGTGGAGGAGACATTTTCTAGTTGGTCAGACCCAAAGTATACGTCTATTTCATTATAATCAGACGGCCGCAAAGAGAAGCATATTGATTTTGATTTATTTACGTTAAGTGACAATTTATTAACTTGGAACCATATACTAAGCCTATCTATTGTTTCTTTTATTCTTTGGGCCAAAGTGTCTTTATTTTTATCGCTAAAAAGAAGTGAAGTATCATCGGCGAATAAAATGATTTCATCATCCACGGATTTCAGGCACTCTGGGATGTCATTAATATAGACGAGGAAGAGAAAAGGTCCAAGTATCGATCCTTGAGGAACACCTTTGCGGATATTCTGTGGCGCGCTCTTGCTATTTTCGACTTGCGTAATCTGAGTGCGTTCTTGCAAATAAGATTCCATGAGTTGCAGTTCCTTATTCCTAATGCCGTAGTGTTCCAATTTTTCAAGTAGAATTGAGTGGTCTACGCAATCAAAAGCCTTAGAGAGGTCACAGAAAATGCCTACGGTTTTTTTCATATTGTCTAGCCCAAGTAGTGTTTTTTTAATTAGACTGGCGATTGCATCTTGCGTAGAGAGATTTTTTTGAAATCCAAATTGTTTTTTAGACAGGATTTGGTTTTCAGCAAAGAAATTAACAAGTCGGATAAGAAGTAATTTTTCAAAAATTTTGCTGAAAACTGGTAAAAGAGATATGGGTCGATAATTATCTCTGTTTTCTGGGCAACCTTTTTTAAATATCGGCACTACTTTGGCCATCTTCATTTCGGTGGGAAAGAATCCATGTTCCATGCATCGATTAAAGATAAAAGATAGATTGTGCGAGATTACGGTTACAGAACTCTTTAGGATTTTGGTGGATATATTCCATAGGTCTGTTGAATTTTTCATTTTAAGTGATTTAGCAACTTTAATTATTTCGGAAGAATTGGTGGGGGAGAATAACAATGAATTTGGATTTTTTTTACGATAGTCCTCAAGCAGGCCTAAAGCTGAGTGATTTCCCTTATTCTGGCAGCTGGTATTTAAGGGTATAGAGCTGAAATAGTCATTAAAAAGTTCTGCAACCGTTGTCGCATCATCTATACTACTGCCATTGACGTTGAGGCGTACGCAATGATTACCTGTTTGGTTCCGTGTACATTCTTTTTTAATAATATTCCAGGCAGCCTTGACTTTATTATCGGAATTATCTATAGTGTATTTTAAGTATTTCTGCTTAGCAAACCATACTACTTTTTTGTATGTCTTTTTGTATGTTTTGATGTATTCGAGAACTATGGTATCATTAGTATTTTTCTGTATTTCATTCAGATGCAGCATCCGCTGTTTGGATATCTTGATTCCCGGTGTTGCCCAGTCATTAAAAGTTTTTGAGAGTTTCTGAGTTGATTGCCTCACGGGAATTGAGCTATCCAATGCAGCGAGATACCATCTGAAGAACTCATTATACAGATGATCAGGATCATCCGTGGAAGCGATAAAATCATTTTCTGTCAAGGCTGTCTGGAAAATATCAAGGTTTTTTGCTGTTACTTTTCTTCTGCTAATATTCTGTGCCAGTTTCTTGACTACATTGCTATACTTAATGGCAATCATTTGTCCGCCATGATCTGATAGTCCGCAACTGACTGGCTGAACGGAAAAATTATCAGAGTTAGTAAATATATTATCTATGCATTTACTGCTGCTAGCTGTCGTTCGCGTAGGGAAGTCTATAGTTCTGATTAAATTATAAGACAAGCAAAGATCCATTAAAGTATCGCCATTATTAGATTTTTCTAAAAAATTGACGTTAAAATCGGCACACAGTATTATTTTGGATGAATCCCTAGCTAACTTGTCAAGTACTATTTCTAGGGTATTTAAGAAGATGTGAAAATCTGACTCCGGACTTCTATATAAGCAAAGAACATATGCAGATAGCTCCGATAGATATATACAGCTAATTTCGATTACCATCTCAATGGAAAGTTTGCAAATATCTTCACGATTTTTAAATAATACACCCGATTTTACAAAAATAGCAGATCCACCCCTAATATGATGGTCTCTTGTGAAGCAGCTAGCTAGTATGAATCCAGAGATAGTTACAGTATTTTTTTCACTTTCATGGAACCACGATTCGCTGACACAAAATATGCTTGCATTGAGGTTTTCGAGTTCTAAACTGGCATCTAGTGTTTTATTTTTCAAGCCTTGCATATTTTGGTGGACGATCTTGAGGAGAAAGACGTCAGAGTTGGTTATCCTCTTCCTTCGAGCGTCGGTTGTCTTAATCCGTTTTTTGACGTTTGGTTCTTCATTATTTTTATTATTGCATTATTTATAAGTGTTGTGAATTTCCTCTTTCCTCTTATATTTAGGTGAGATCCTCTCGCAACATAGTCTTCTTCCTCCAGATGGTCTGCTAGTTCTACGTATGTTGCATGTTTTCTCGTTAAAGAGATGTTCTTTATATTTTTATTAATATTGTAGATATCTAAATTATGACGGTTGATATCCAGTCTATAGGGTATACTGCAGATAATCAAATTTGTATTTTCCGTGTGGTCTAATAATTCTTTCATACTGTTTTCAATGATATGTGTGGTGCGTACTTTCTCGTATCGATTTTTGAGGTAGCTATAATGGAGACCACCCATTACTATAACGTAGTCGTTTTTGTCAAAGCAAGATACCATATTGTTCGTATTGCTGCATACCCCAAATAATTGTGCATCGGTTTTAGTAATACTTGTCACTTGATAGGTTTTAGGTAAAATGTCATTCAGAAGCCCTGCACTCATCTTTCCGTTCTCATCCGTTAGAATTAACACCTTCCCCTGTTTGACTTGGTTTCTTGACCGTGATGTTTGGTCTTTGTTGTCTGTTTTACTTATAATTTTATTTTTATTTTTATTATTTTTTTTTGTGGGTTGAGCGGAAAAGTTTAAAACCTTTGATTTTTTTCCTGTGGGAGCTATGGTTTTCAAAGGTTCCACTGGAATATTCGCTGTAGTGATGTTCGTTGCTTCTGTGATATTGGGATTCGGGCTAAAAGGGTTTTTTCCAATATAGTTAGCCCTATTAGAAGACAAATTATTTTTCTTGTTTTGTTTGACAGAATTTTTTACATCATTTCCAACAGTCTTTTTACTTTTTAGATCACTGGAACGCGTTAACAAGAGTGTTTTTTTCTTTATTTGTTTGTTCAATAGGTCAATGATTTGGGACTTTTCTATTACAGCATGATTTAATTTTTCACACTCATCTTCTTTGTCTATTAATTTTTGTCTTAAGATGAGTAGGTCGTTGACTAGTGATGTTTCCAATGCAAAGTTTTCTAAAATTAATTCGTCATTTTTCAGCGAATAATCTTTCCTTTCATAATCAGCAACTTTTTTTTCTAAAAATAAGACGTGGCCAGACAAATACCGTGATTCCATCAATTCTTCTTCAAAATCGGATAGTTTTGTTGCCATTTCCATTATTTTCGCTTTCGCTTCGTCGACAATAAATTGAGATGTTGCATAGTCTTTTTTAATCTGAATATTTTCTTTACATAATCGTTCAAATTCTTGGCAGTTATCGTCAAGTTCTTTCACAAGTTTATTATTTACGTCATTAATTTTATTGAGATCAAAACTTAGTTTTTTGATGGTGTCTTTATATGTATCTACTCCTATGTCCGCAATGCCATCGCATTGCAGCATTTTTTTTGTTTGACCTCTTGTCATCCTAGACATTATAAATTAATGTTACGGATTGAAGTGTAGGATTAAGCAGCTCAACAACTCCAAAAGTAAATATAACAGTATTTTATTTAAAATGGAAGGTGTGGGAAAAAAAACCCGAGATATGAGGAATATTTCCACACTGACAACCCTTCGAGATTCCTTCGATGATTGGGCTGGATTTTGACGAATCAGTCAGCTACCTAATGACAGCTGCTGCTACTGTCGACTGCGTGTCTTGCTTACTTCTGTGTACTTTCTAATGAACTCTCGCTTCTAGCACTTTTTTCCTGTATTTTGGAGTCAGAATCAACTACCATCCAGCCGTGTGCGACCTCGTACAAACCGACGGCGACACCGCGGGTTTTGTTTGTTTTTATTTTTATATTATTCGCTTAACTTCGAGGTACCGATGCAGTTATGTTTCAATTTGCGAATTTAAAGGTTAGATTTGCGACCTGGAAGGCGCGAATCCCGGTTAATATACAATTCGATCGCTGCAAATTGGCGTCCTCGAATATCTAAATATGAAGGTGGCAATAAATATACCAGAAGAGATATATCTAATAAGAAGGTGGCAATAATTCTAATAATAAAATTTCTTCTTCCGCATCGGCCAATGATATCTGGCCAGTATCTGAATCGTAAGAATCGAAGTCACAAACCAATTAAAACCAAAAAAAAGTAAATATGTTAAAAGGATAAAAAACACGACTTCCTTTACAGAAAGTGAACTATTGTATTTATAAATATTTCTATTACGGTTTTTTTATGAATACAATGTAGTTTATGAATTTATCCATATATAGACATGTATGTTTCCGGAATGTACTCAATCAAACCTGTCATTTGACACTAAACACGATATATTTATGTTAAGTTATTGAAATTTGGACATTTAGACAACTAATTACTTGATATTTGGACAGTTAAGGTACATTATGACACTCAGGATGAAATAACAATTATAACAATATCACACACTTCTAAATCGATTCAAGCATGAACCCTGAACACATGAAACTCTTTTTTTGATGGGCAGACGTGTAATAATACATATTCAATGCATTATAACATTATAACTCTTGCGCAAAAGCTTTGCTAGTGATCTTTTAAACTTTATATATCAGGAAATACGACCCTTATACCAATAACTTCTGCTCAAAATTTTGCAATAAAAAAAATTGCCAGAATTGGAAGTGAAATACAGTAGGGTGGGATACAGTGTCGAACGCTTTGCCAAATCAATAAATATGACTAGGCATTTTTTATGCAGGGCCTGTTTAACAAATCAAGTCTAGGATAGCATCGGAGGTACTGGTTCAGTCTATGCACCCGTACTGGAAGCAGGAAAGAATATCATGCAAGTAAGTTTGGGGTGGGACACAGTGTCGAACGCTTTTACCAAATCAATAAATATGACTAGGCATTTTTTCTTTTACGCAGGACCTGTATAACAAATTGAGTCAATTCTAGGATAGCATCGAACGTAATAGTTCCGTCTATGCATCCGTACTGGGAGCAGGGAAAAATTTCATGCTACTAGTATGTTAAGTACATAAGATGAGAGTCGAGTTTAGATAGATTTTCAATTATTTTTGAGAACATGCCAAGGAAGCACATAGGGCGATCGTTAGATATATCTGATTCTGCTATGCTGCCAATTTTAGACCTAGCATTCGGCATTCGGTACTCAGCCAAATCGACATTTGGCAAAACACTAATTTTTATGTTAGACCGTATCAATTTTTAACACTAATGGCCTAGCCAGAAACTCGTGGTTTGGTCGAAGCAATGATTTTGAAGACAGTCTCTGGAAGTTTTAGGAAATTGAGAATTTGATTACTTGAGAGCAACATAAAATAATAATTAGGAAGATATTAATTGGGGATAAGATATAAGAATTAAAATGTTTGAACACTTGACTTTAATAGGGGAGTGACTTCGCGCCGTTTCGCGGTTTCAGCTTCTCCTCGTAGAGGCCATCATCCGGCGACCGTCCCACTGAATTTACTGAGCGATTATGAGTTTAGTTTGAAATTTGAGCTCTGATTTTAAATACTTTGAGAAAATAAAAGTTTCCGTGCAGATGGCGCCGATCGAGTGACCGGATGGTCGCGCCGAGCCGTGACGCGACCGCCCCGATAGATAGGTTAATTCCTCAGTCTTTATCTCTAATTCTTATCCTTATTAACTATCACTGTACAAAGCTTTATCACTAATGGCCATCAAATAAGTTTACCGGATGAGCTGGTAACGCCGAAATACTATATAGCGCGCAAAGTGATTTAACTAACGTAGACTTGGCGCGAAGATAGGAAGGGCGGTAAGGGGATAATGTTGTCAGGCCCTTTTAAATATGATGAATTAATTTAACGCCCTTGTTTACGGTTGGAATGAGGTCCAACGTTATTGCCGTAATTTCATGCGGAAAACGTCAACCATATTACTAACTATAATCGCATTAGACAACGCAGAGAGATATACGGGCATTCATAAATCGCGAAAGTCCTATATGTTGCTTTTGATTTATAATAAATGTATTTAACAAAATTAAATCAGTTTAATCAAAGGAGATTTTTTTTAAATCGGCTATATCATCCCAACATTGTCTTGGCGAGTAGACATAGATTTATGCAAGAATTTTGAGCGCGATATCCCTTCGGGGGGAGGTTGACCTGATTTAAAGTAATAGTCGGCGGCGAGCGTGGATAGTGAGAATACAACGATACAAGTATACTAACCGGCGACAACAATGTGATCTCGGTCCGAAAATGCATCTGTGTTTCAAAATTTTAAGACTATAAATCAAATATTTCGAGATTGAATTATGACCCGCACCTGGTAAACCGATTTCAACTCTTTCCATGACTAAATGATGCTTGCATGCCATGTACTCTTTTCTAAATGTGTGTATCTCCATCAAATGGCGTTTAATCTATTCAATGACATCATCAGAGTCTTTGTAGAAAATTACATCGAAAACGGTTGCCGCATTTCAGAAAGATTAACCCAGTTGTTACTGAAACTTTTTATTGTCTCTTATCACAGCAGTTTTTTAGTTTTATTACCTTGATGCATAAAGTAAACATGGAAAAATACCGAAAAAAAACTGAGTTTTCAGGAAAGTTCGGAAAATGCGGATCGTTTTAACGATCAGTAGTAATAGGCAGGTAGGTTAACGCTCATATAACTACTACTTTATCGATTGTATCCTCTTTTAAATTAAAGAAACACAGTTAATACTATGAAAAATGCTTTATTATTTATCTATCTATATCTATCTATATAATCTTTATCTATATACTTTGGTCATAAATTTATAAAAAACATATAATCGCCATTTCTCCACCATAGATATATTTAACCTTAATCAACGGACGTTCGTCAAGGAACTACTCAAATCAAAGAAACCTAATTAGCTTGCTAATATCAAAATTTGAGAAACCCTCACAGATATTATAAAATATTTATGTACAATACTATATATACTATTTCTTCTGGTGGGATTGCATCCCGGCGCCACTGAACGGTTTGCGCACCGTTCGACGACGAAAATCGGTTGTGCACTCTGACCTATTGCTGAAGGAGTCTGGAGACTATGGAAATATACTGTCACCTAAGCAGTGGGGGTGGATGTTGACCTGTTGTCATACCACTCTTGAAATGACCTTGGGCCACTCGATCCCGTGTGGCAATACGGGCAAAGAACGCCCAGGTCCACGATAAATTCAAATTTAATTACCGCTGTAATTTACAACAGGTAGAGGCAGCGTAAGCGACTTCGGACCCGTAACCAGTAGGGAGGATAGAGATATCCTGAAGGTTAGCTCCAGGTGGAGATATACTACCAAAACTGGTAGTTAGGTGGCGAGGCTGCCCGCGAGGTGTTGGCCTCTAACGGGCTTGTTGGCGGAGCTATACGGTAGAATGTCTTGTCTCTAAGTCTTCTACGCTCATCCCGAGGCTGAAATAATGATCACATATCCTTATACCACCCTGGGGTGGCGGGTTCGCCCGCTATAGTCGACACCGCCCCACTGTACAATAATATATAACAAAAAAGTAGCATCTACAAAAAAAAATATTATCAAATTTAATTCATTTACTTACATACTTATTATGCAACACAACATTACCTATTATAAAAATCTGTATCTATATATTCAATATACAACGTATCTGCATATCTATATATCCATATGCCGTCGTCCAACTCCTTCCTAATCACTTCTAATTCTCTGCCTTTATTTATTTATTTATTTATTTATTTAAGAATTAATTATAAAACATTGATTAGCTTACAAAAATAACAGGAACCGAATGGCAAAACCTTAACCTTTTGCTTATTTGTTTCTGTCACCCAACTGGGACTAGCCCGTTCTAGGGTGGACAGGACTCCAATATTACAATCAAGTTTGCTTGATTGCTTGGTTGCCTACAAATGTACAAGTTTTAGTAAAAAGCTAATGACACTAAATTGCCCTAAAATGTGGTCTTCAGAATAATATAAAAAATAATAATAATAAAAAAATATTAAAAATATATAATAAATAAAATGCAATTCCATTATTAAATCGGCAATAAATATAATCTTCAAGGTGTGGGCATTGCGCTACTTGTTTATGGCAGAATAATATAAACTGTTTTCACTCTTATGTAAGTTTGTAAGTTTTTCTATTCTTAATGCCGGTATTTGTATTTAACCCTTATTTAAACATGTTATGTATGTACTTGTAAGAATTCTATTATTTTTTTTTATATTTATGTGTATATTACATATCAACGGATTGGTAGAAACTGTAATGTTGATTTGTTATGAAAATAAATAAATAAATAAATAAATAAATAATATAAAATTCGATTAAATAATATAAATAAAGTTATATGTGAGAAAAGAAAGAAACAGTCTCAATATCTGATTTGAATTTGTAATGTTTAATTTAAATATGCTAAATATTTCTTAAAACTGTACTTATCGCATGAAACTATTATCGTCCGAATGTAATTTTTTTATATGTAGGTACTCGTATAATTAATCGAAACGATTAAATAAATAATTTTATAACTCATTATGCATCAGGAATCTTTGAGAAAGAGTAGAGAAAGTAAGAGAAGAATAAAAAGAAATAAAAATAAGGTTCGTTTCTTATTTAAGATTTCGCTTTCGCTTCTTATTTAGAAAATTTATTTTATTATATCTGGACTGCGCGGTAGCCGCTTTCAGATATTAGTTGCGCATAGTCAGGGCTGGATTTGAGGATTATTCTTCTTTTGTGAGGCTAGAAACATATCGGGTAACGTTTGAGCAAAAGTTTTCCCCATAATTTGACCTCCGAATTTGAATCCGAAAATGCCTGTCGTTAGCTCAAAATCCCTACATAAAGTGGGATATTCGAGATTAGCTTCAATATGGCGCCGAAACGCGCGTCAAATTGCTCCACACCACTACTAACGCAGATGGTCTATTTATTTATTTTTATTAATTTAATGTTTGTACAAATAAAAAGTAATAACAATATCACTTTATTTACCGCACGCAGGTATCGAATTTCAATTAGGTATCTGTTTATTTTAAATTTAAACTTATCAATATTAGTATTTCATTTACATCATCGATGTTGTTATATACTTTGGCGCCATTAAGACATTTGTCTTTGCGCAAAATTAGTATTTTTCCGAGGAATTAGGTAGTTATGGATGCGGCCGCTCTTGTTGCAAGAGCTTGCTGACCTTTTTACCAATTCTGTGGGTGTTTTTGGAAGAAAACCAGAATTTGTTTCACAAAAATCTGTTTTATTTGCAAAACCCGTTACTCTTCAAACAGAAATACAGACGAATAACAAATAACTATTCCAAACGCTAATCTATTGGAGCTGATTTCCATGGCCTACAATTAATTACTATGCTGTAGTAATTGCTTTAAATGGTAGACTATCGCGGTTGTTCAAAATAATGGAAACGGATTTTACCGCATGAATTTGGTGTCAGTCGACGTTTTGGCGAGATTACAACCGCTGTTGTCTAGCCCACCCCGCACAACGGCCCGGTAGCATAGTGGTTATGTCGCCTGATCTTACATTGTACGGTTTCGGGTTCGATTTTCGGCTGGGTCACCATTTTCCGTTGGGATAAAATTAACGGAAATGCATTCCAATTATGTCGATCGAATGCAATAACAAGACACACAATTATGTACGCACAAGTTACACATACACATACATACATATAAACACTTCATAGTATAGATAGTTGTAAGGGATTGTCGTATGATAATAAACCCGCCCATTGTGATATTTCACAATAAAGACTAGAAACAAACAAACAGACAACGCGACGTCGGTAAATAATGAAAGGAAAGTGTATCAGTTATAGTAGGCGGTTAAAGTAGGGGAGTTTTTTTATTTGTGTTTTTCCGAAAAAAAATAATCAAGTTGCTTTTGCTTGTTCTACTTACTAATTCCCCCACTTCAAGGATGTAATTAATTAAAATTTCACCTGTATATGAGCGCTGACCAAATGTAAGTAGTATTCATTCTGGGTACTATCATTATTGTCTTTGGAATACCTTTACTTGTACCTGGGTTTTATCTTTAATTGTATTTATTAATGCTGTTTACTTACTGAGAAAAAAATAGATAATATTGTCTAAGAGTTATTCCAAATAAGAGCAATTTTTTTTCCAAAGTTCAAGTTCAAGTTCAAGTTCTTTATTGTGTGAATTATTAAAAAAACATTCAATGTTTAAGTAACAAACTGCCCAGAGAGCATACAACATTTCGTTTTAGAAGAAACTTCATAAAGTAGAAGCTATATGGTGCAATCAACAAGCAGTAAAATTAAAACCATCAACAATTAAAATAATCAATATTAGAAATGATAAAAAAAAGCAATAATCATCAATAATCAGATAATCAATCAAACTATTTTTTATAATGTTTTGTCCAAGAAGAATCTAAATACATTGTAATTATATTTAAATATAAGATACCATAAAACAACAAATAAAATAATCAGTATACGCATTACATTAAAATAAAGGGGCTGTAGAAAAAGTCATTTTGTAAAATTTATAAATTCCTCAATAGAGTAAAACGTATTTGTTGTAAAAAAATCCTTTAAAAGTTTTTGGAACGTTCTGAGGTTGCTATTGTCTTTTATGTTACATGGTAGGCGGTTAAAATAATAAGGCCCTGAGAATTGGGTACTTTGCCTAGTAGCGTTTAAAACCACGCATGGTAGAATGAAATTATTCTTGTATCTGGTGTTTTTGTTATGTATATCTTTAAAGTTTACGTGACTTTCCTTTTCGGTGTAAAAATCTAATAATAGAGTCATAATTTTCAATCTTTTAAAAATAGGTCTACATGTTTCTATATGTTTAGCGTTGGCGATAATCCGTAATGCTCTTTTCTGTAGGATAAATAAGGGTTCCCTGTGACAAGCGTAACAGTTTCAAAAAGCTTATATATCCCGAATTTTATTCAATAAACCGACTATACATATACAGTGGTTATATTACGCTTAGTAAATCTATTATAATAATTACTCAAAACGAACAAAGCAAAGCAACGGGGAAACTCACGTGCCTGCCGAGGGAAAGTGATTTAAATAACTGCGAGATAGCGCAGCGATAACACGGGGGGCTGGTGGGATAATGTCGGGCGGCCCTTTTATATGACGAATTAACGCCCCTGTTTACGGAGGAAATAAGGGCTACATTATTGCGATAATTTTCCCGCTGCGATAACGTCAATCATTTCACACCTAATTTGCGTGGTATAACGAAAGCGACGAGACAGCCGTAAAATACAGTTGATGGCAGAAAATCTGACGTTATCAAGCCATGTCTCTAGATATACTTGTATAAAATTATACACACTAAGATATAGCCACGGTCGTATAGAAATCTGCTGAAAATTACAAAAAAAACTTTTAAAAAACCCTAAGCTAATTATTGCAGATTATATTGCAGCAAATAAAAGAAGCTGTTTATAAGATTACAAAGGAATTGTATTGTTTTCCCTATGCTTAAGGGGGAGCCTGGTTTAGAACGCCAAAAAAACATGTTTTTTGTATCATTTTTTTTCACTCAAATTTGACATTTGATAATGAATCTTTGATAACAGTTTGATTAACATTTTAAAGATAAAAATATTTTTTGTAATAGTAAAAAAACTAAATTTTAGATATTGAATTGCATATGTTTTTACCGCTGCATAAATGACGGCATCTGCTTGCGTCGGTAAAATCGAGCGTAATTTTGCCTGGAAAAAAAAATAACTAAGATAATATTTTTTTACATATGTATCTTGTAGATGAAGTAAAAAAATAACCCTTAGATTAAATAACCCTTTTAGAGGATTCGTCAACCTATTGACTTATAAAACTACACAAGTGGTTCTCGTGTGTATGGGACAAGTAAGTGCATGGGTGTGGACCGCGACGACATTTATTTTATTTTCATTTTTTTTAGGACTACCATAAAAAACAAAATACGAATCTGCACGAAAATATTCTGAAAATATTTAGGAGAAACGTTTCAAACAATATGATTTTTATATATTGATAAAGCGTTTAAAGAAATAAGTGACGAAGGCAGGACATAAAATGGTTCGAAAACAGATATAATAATAAACCGATCCCTGAGGAACTCCTGGGAATTCCGCAGAATATCGTTCGAGGTTTTGATCTAAATCCATTTATTTCGGCTGCCTGCAACTGCTGCCTGTATTAGGTAGGATTTTAATATATTATGAGCTTTGCCACGAATTCCATAACTGAGCAATATTTAGTGATCAACCGAATTAAACGCCTTGGATAGATCATAAGTAACTTCCACAAGTTAGGAAGATTTTTTCAAAATGTCAATTACGAAATTAACAACTCCGAAATTGTCAAAGCAGTGGACATATTCTTCCTAAATCCATATTGACATTTGTTTAGTAAAACGAATTTATTTTTGAATAGATGTAGTCTGTTATTTTTTTTTCTCTTATAATCAAGATAATTGGGGCAAAAAAGTGAAATTCCCTAAAATGTGAGACGGCAGAGAATAGACGTTTTCGAGTCAACATTTGTTTTATACGGGCCGTTTTTTGCATTTTCTACACGTATTCATTTTACATTATTATTAAAAAAATATTATATTTATTTTTATTATATTTATTTTTAATATCAGCGTATTTATTTTTTATGATAAACCTATTTAATATCAGGATATTTATTTTTTATGATAAACCTTGTAGAATAACATTAGTATAACATTAGTATATATTTGGGAAAAAAATATAAAATTGAAAAAAAAAAGTAAACAAGCATTTTTCAAAGTATTAGTATAAGTACCATAGGAAAGAAATATGTGAAATATGTGGGATCTTGATATGGTTAAAATTACTATTGAACATTTTGATACCAAGGCAGATTATAGATATAATACTATAATGTAATATCTCATATCTTTGTTCAGTGGAGCTAAACAAACATATTGTCGTCTGTACATTCGTGGACAAATGCACCGAGTCTATATAGCATGTTATACCAGCGCACTTGTGCTGGAGTGTTTGCCGTGTGTACACAACCAGTCGGCACATTGGCTTCAAACGGGTACCTACATGCAACTGAAGTGTTGTAGAGATTTGCACGTTTGCTCGGAACAAACATTTGCGCTGGCGCTTTCGGCTCCGACTTCTAATCACTAATATCTCTTTTATTGGATTCAGTGTCACTCATTTTGGTAGAACAAAAGATCGCAATATTTTTTTCTTACAATGGAACGTACTTATGCCGAAACGAGCTAAGTCACAAAATGTCAAAATCAAGTTTGATATAGTTTTGAGTGGAAAAAAATAATAATATGAGAGGACAAATTGCCCAGTCTTTTATTTCATCGGTAACTTACTACGCTGATGAGGCTTACTTAGATGCGAATGAGGAGCTACTAAATAGACTGACAGTAAGTATATTAAAAAGAAAACAAAATCAGCATTTTTTCGTCTTCCGAAAATAGCCCGAAAATTAATTAGACCGAAATTAATAGACATATCTATAGTCAAATAATTAGTCCGAAATTAATAGATATATCTATAGCGAAATATCTATAGTCAAATATATGATAAATAAATTATAACCTCAGTGCTAAATCTAGCAATAAATACACTAACCAATGGTAAGATAAATAAATAAAATTAATAAAATTAATAAAATAAATAAATAAAATTAATAATTTAAATATTACGCCATCAGAGTATAGTTATAGCATTGGTTACTTAGTGTATTCGATTGCTCACTCCTATAAATTCAGTATTCAGTATTCAATTTATTCAATCAGAATATACAATAAAAGCATGAATTATGAATTGAAGCTAATTATCGCATATTAGAATTCGTCAGTTGCTAGTAATATATTAATATATGTAGATATAAAACTATTAAAGCATAAATATTAATTCAATATGGATTGCCCTGCCGTAGAAATGGCCTATTACAATATATTCTCGCCGGAACGAGGAACGGGTCTTTCGTAAGGAACAGCAATAGCTAGAGTCCAGACGTCTGATTCCGACTTCGCCAGGCCGATCCGAAGGATCGCAAACAGAGTTAAAAACATCGAGCACTTACCAGGAAAAAACTATTGTCCTAGTCCTAACACGGACTTACCTGGGATCTTGAAATTCTGCTGCTTGGCGATGAAATGAGAGCGAATTCCCTTTTCGGTTGGTAGTTATACTAAATTTTGGCGGGCCCGTAAAGGAAATTCGAGTTCTCAACGCGCGAGATTTTGAATCTAAATTAGCCCTTATAATTTTGGATAATTAAAAATCAACGCAATTTTGAGAATACTTCTGATTTTTATTTAATTCTAAATCGATGATCAAAATCCCCTGATCTCTATCCTTAATTTTTCTATCCTCGAAAACCTACACGCTAGCAAACCTATGACCTTTAAGATGGCCAAGTTACAATCTACCATTCCTTAGGATAATGGATAACATCTATGACCTAAAATTCCTACTATATCAAAATGATTACCATTTAAAACGAAAACAAATTTAATTTCTGATTAAATAAATTAATCACCTTCGGATATTATTTACGAAAACATCGCATCAATCTCCTACGCCTGGCAACGATCTATTCTGACGTGCTTACTCGGCCGGTTTCGGGTACGATCGGCATAGGGTTAAGCACCGAACGAAGAAATAGCGCTCCGCGCCGCCGATTGTCACAAGTCGCCGGATGACAGCTCGTCAACACACCGCGAAACTAGTGAACCTCGAATTTGATGGGAAAATCGTACGAAAAACAGCGGAAAACGCTGAAAGCGTTACAACATATAAAATGGATAATGATTATAAGAACATTAATAGTCATCTTAAGCACTTCATTTTGGCAAATCATTTTGGCAACCAATTTTTGATGTTGCAATGCAGGTGACGCTGTTAGCTTTGATTTTAAAAGTAATAGAATTAATGTTGTTATCTATAATAACATTCATAATATTTTATTTTTTTATAAAGGACCGATTGATTATAAACAACCAATAATTTAACCTGTGATAACAATAATAACATTCAATTATTAGTGCCATCTATCGCATTTTTATATAGCTTAGAATGCCATCAATAGATGGCATTCTATCTAGATTATTCTAGACAGACTAATAACTGTATCTAAACAATAAAATCCATAATTATTGCGTATCAAAACCTGTATACCAAATTTTAGAAATGACATCCTGATCTAAATAATATTAAAATAATAGGTTTTTATTATTTTGTACCGTAAAGGCATTTTTAGACCGGCATCTACAGTGCGCATCTGTAATGATATACCACGTAAGCTGCCAAACCGAATGAAATAATCTATTTTGACAACATGACATGAGCACCATCTACATTTTGCGTCTAGTAGTAAAATCTTGGTTTCCATATCGTAGTAAGCCATTGAGCAATATAATACGCTTTATAATCAATGGTTATAAGAGTAATAATGATAATAAAACGCTTTATTTGTAATAAAAGGCGAGATTAGGGGCCGTCCACATATTACGTACTCACGGAAGGGAAGGGGGGGTTGGAGCTGATGCTTACGCTTGATTACATGGGGGGAGGGGGGCTGCCCGTCTTGATTACGTAATCAACTTTGGTCACAGCATTGCAATTTTTTTGGTCTAAACCTGCACATTAAATGTGCATTTTTTAATGCATCAATATTATTTTTATCTTTAATACCGTCTTTACAGCCACTTCGGTCTGAACATTGAGATTTTTAAAATAAACCAAAGAGTTTGAGATTTTGTAATTACTTTGAATTAATAAAGTACATTTTTAAAATCATTCTAAAATGTTTTTTCCACTTACCATCTTCAAACACTTTACAAACGCTGGGTTGACGATTCTTCACATTTTCCGCAAATTCAGTTACGTAATCTTGGGGGAAATGGAGGGGGGGGGGTCAGGCCGCTGATGACGTCTGTTGACATGAGGGAGTGGGGAGGTCGAAAATCCCAAAAACGTGATTACGTAATATGTGTATGGCCCCTTATTTTCTGCAGGCAATATTTTAGAGCTAATCTATACTATTGTTTGAACATTATTTACGAGTAGATGCTAACTTAACCTATATAAAGAGCATGACAAATACAAAAAAAAGAATACAAAAATTATATTTATTTAACTTTTTGTGGGCAAAGGAAGTGTCACACCAAAATAATCTAACACCTATAAGGTTTAAAAATGAGGAGAACGGGAAGGGAAAGGGATCGGAATCAGTACCCATTTACACTGTGACTTTTTTTACTACTGACATCCTTGTAGTACGGGCAAATAAACAACTTTTAACAAAATAGTAAGAAACACTTTTTTTTTCTTTTGTCAAGTTTGTAAACCTTATCTATTGAATAAAAGTTTAAGAAGCATTGAGTGCGCCACGCCATCTAGCAGTAGGTAAAATATCGAGAATAAACAATATTCGTGATATTTTACCTACCGCTAGATGGTGCAACGCGCTTAACTCTTTTTCTACTATTTTTCACAATAAGACATTTATCGAATTTTCACAAAGCTTTATGGTTTCCAATATTTTCCATCAAAACTTGCTTAGGTACTTAATCGTACTGATTCACCCACTGCAAAGATGTCACTAATAAAAAACTCACCTGTATATGTTGAGTTCTATTCAGTAAAATTGAGGTATGAGATGAGTTCGCGATCGCCCCTAAGTTCTTCTGGCCGAAAGAATTTTTTGGTCGTTTGGCGGGCATACCGGAGGGTAAAATCAATAACCGTAGGCGGAAAAATGTGGCAGATGTCATCCGACGCAGGACCAGGCGAATCAAAGTTTCAGGGCTTGCGTTGCCAACGGGCCGCATCACAGGCACCGTAGAGGCCGACCGAAATGTCGGCTTCAGTTTTGTTTTGGCGCCGAAATCGGTTTCGATTGCGGCCAAAACACAGAGCAGAGCGCAAGCCAGGCTGTAAAGTTTTAGGGTGGTCTGCATTCAAATTTTAAACAAGATACAATATCAAACCCTGGATAAGACGTGCAATAGGAAATCGTATACTACCGCGGTAGTAAGGCAATGTAAATAAAACAACAATTAAATATATTAAAAGGAATAAAAAACACGACTACCGTTACAAAAAGTGAACTATTGTATATATAAATATTTTTTTACGGTTTTAATGAAGTATTTGGGATTTTTGTACTAATTCATAAAGATACATATATATTTTTGGAAGATACTCAATCAGACTTTTTAATCGAAACTAAACACGATATATTTATATTAATGTATTGACATTTAAAGATTCGGATATTTAGACAACTATTTACTTGATATTTTTACATTTAGGTCATGTGACACACTTTCCGAGTAAAGTATGACACTCGGGATGACATAACGGTTCTAACAATACCACACACTTCTAAATCGGTTTAAGGGTTTAAAAGTGGAATGAAGAATCGGAAAACATACATAGATGGACCCTGAAGACACTTTACTCCTTTTTTGTTGGGTAGTCGTGTAGTAAATATAAACGGATTTTGCCACATTCATTTTGTAAAACGTGACGTTTTGGATGTAATACCGTATGTATGTAATAATTCATAAATCATTACTGTCTTTTTAACAATATAATGTAATTCTTCAGTTGCATACTTTATAGCGACCAGCTCAATTTGTTGATTGTCGTAAAAATCTTATGCCCGTTCTGCACGTTGGTTAACGCTGGGCGACAACACTAAGTGGAAGCTTGTCGACACTAATATGACAAAACATGAAAACACGTAAAGAAAAGAGCGTCAGAGGCGTAGGCAATTGCACACATGCTGACCAACGTGCAGAGAGAACATTAGGGTGTTATAACGACTATTACTATTTTGTCATACTGAGTTAGTCACAACGACTTGAAAGGACGAAATATATCTACTGATCCAGTTTCTACCAGAGGCCTACCCCAAACTTTTGGAGGTTTCAACCACAACAGGCAAACCCGTCAACTCAGAAAGTTTTAACAATGTTTGATTGTTCTGTCACCCGTGAGGTGAGCGTAGAGGACTTAGGGACGGAACAGTCCACGGTTTAGTTACGTCACTCGCTCGTAAGAGACCAACACCTTACCGCGAGATACCGGGTGTGCACATAGTGGGCCGACGCACGCGCCCTTACTTCCAGCTACGGCCAGATTTTCGACCACCGGACTGATTACGGGTTCAAGGCCGCTTACGCGGTCCTCTTCCTTACATAGCGGTGATTCGGTGTCTACTGAAACAATCGTGGACCACCACGTTCTTTGCCCGGCTGTTTACTCGGTATCGGGTAGCCGATTGGTCGTTTCAAGAGTGGTTGCTGTAAGGTTAACAACCACGCCCGCTCTATAGGAAACAAAAGCCGTTTCTATACTCCCCGGTTATCAGTTGGAATGCATAGTCGATTTGCTGACTCCGAATGGTGCGCAAACCATCCAGGAGCGCTCGAAGGACGATTCCTAGGGGAACTGGCCCGTAGGCACGGGCTTGAATTCTGCGTGGAGGCTGCCGGATGGTTGCTGCGAGTTCGGCCGACCCTAACACATGGGTCATAATGGCCAAATCCACTGGGTCCATTAGCTCCCAGACCTACCTTAAACAGTGACAGTGTTATTAATAAACCCAGACTAATTCCTATTCCGCGCGTAATCCTCGGAATAAACGAAAGTGCCATTAATAAACCTGGAATAGCGCTATTCCGTCGCTATTCCAGGTTACTAGACTCGCTACTAGACTATCTCCTGTCAGTTTAGTCCGTGGTGTGAGGTGGAATAGTGCAGGAATAGCGGGAAACAGTTGCGTGTTTTGCGACATACCAGCGATTTGTTCAGATTTTGCGTTCGTTATTCGTGATATTCCGTGAGAAAATGGATGAAGTTAATTATTTTCGTACCGTCAACGTTTGCGCGTTTTTAGGCACCGAAAGCCGAAATTTTACAAAAGGCGCTTCGGCCATATGTCATATGTCAAATTGCCGACATTATGTCAAATTGCCGGATTAGGAGTTTCGCAAAAAGTATCGTTTCTGGAAGGTGAGTATTCTAAAAATTGTGAATATGGTACGTCCTGAGGTTCGAGGCGACAAAAAAAGTGGATACGTGAAGCCCGAGCTGCAAGTCGCCGCGGCAATCAGTTGGTTGTAATGAGGTTAGTTTCTCTGTAATTTGTTTCTTTCTATATATTTTTATACTTTATAGTAATACGTTATTGCGTTTTACTTTCAGATTCAAGCTTAATGCGCAGACCTAGGTTATCGACTGTACCCATCATCTTTGCATCCCAAGAGTCGGCGGAGAAGCTGGACATAACTATGTCAATCAAAAAAAAACTATTTTTTGATCAACAAGGTTATGGTTGCTCTTAATAATAAATAAATAATTAGTAAGTGCATAAATATTCTTTCATTTTACTTATTAAAACAAAGCAGTCGACGAAACAGAGGTATTGCGAATTGAGGTTATGTCGCAGTTCGAATGACAGCTGAGACCTGAGTCTAGCCAAGTTGACAACATAACGAACCGAATATGACAGTGTTACTATATGGGAAAAAATGTTTTCACTCTAATCCGCCGACTAACTAGTCTAGGTTTAAAGCTGGTTTATTAATACCATTGCTTTAATACCCGAATTAAGAGATAATACGCGGACTTAGTATTCCGAGGATAGTCTGTGGATTAAGGAAATCTATTTAATAACACTGTGAGGGCACAGGCAAGCCAGTTAAGCTCCCCCGCTGGGATGATTACCATCTCCAGATGGTATACTTCATGAACTAAAATAGTCTTAGTCCGAAGTCACTTGCATGAGCCTCTACCTGCTGTGAGCGTGTTTCAGAGTGGACCCGTAGCGCTCTTTACTTGCGTTAATCACCAGGATCGGGTGGCGAATAGGTTACTTCTAAGGATGGGTGACAACAGGTTAACATCTACCCCGCTTCTTATGAAACATACGTTTCCAGACTATTCCGGTCATTCGCTGGCTTTAATCCAGCGATTGGGAGGAGTGATGTCCGCCCAGAAACCACCCGAGGAAATTCTCCAGCGCATTGCTGATACACTTCTGCTTACAAATGCATGGTACAACTGCAGGCGATGTTCACTGTGCCCTTGCGGGATAATTTATCTCTTCGAGAAGGCTTTGTCCAATGCTACGGGCAAGCAGGCCATCTTAGGCTGTTAAAACGACTACTGTTGTCCCCTATCCCCTAAATGAGTCACAAACAAAGACACTTAAAAGAGTCACAAGACAACACAGTCCTGACGGAAGCCTCTCTTAAACGCTTTAAACCCTTACTTAATATAATTGTAAGATATTTAATTTATGTATGTTTAGTACATATATGTATACGCAGTGAATTATTTTTTTGTATTTTATTATTATTAATTTCTACGGTTTGTTTTAATATGCCACCAGTAAAATGGCTGGGTAGTAGTCGAGGTTACTAACATGAGGTTTCCGTGAAAACAATAAATTATTTTGTTTAAATCACGCTGCGGAAAATGACACATGCTCTCCAAGACCACCCGGCGTACACTGACTCGACCCAACTACCCCCCCCCCCCCCTCCCCCTCAGTGGTAATTTCGGCTGGTTTGCTTATCGCTTTCAACCTTTCTCTGTCGAACGCTACCCTCCCCGTTGCTACGTTCAGTAGTCTTCGAGTATTTGTCGTTTCGAATTCGACCGTTTTGGTGTCGCTCATAAAATTGGAATGATACTGAGTATTCGTACCGAAAGTTTCGGTTTGGGCCGTAACAATGACGTTTTTAATGTTTCGGTTTCGGTTGAAACAGAAATATGTGTTCGGTCGGCCTCTACGGCACGGGCGACGCGCGACAGCAAACGGCACCGACAAGGGGAAGGGCGGTCTACGAAACGGGTTCTGCTTTGTAGCAGCACACTATCAATTTTGCTTGTCGGGTCTTACAATAAGGACACTCACGTTTTATATACAAATAAAATTAAAATTATCGATATTGCTGTATATATTTTTTATTTGAAGGACAAAAATATTAATTATGCAAAATGATATACATTTATTTATATAAACCACCTGATAGGAACGCACACTTAATAAAACAGTTGACAGTATACCCTAGGTGGTTGCAACATCGCCGAAACGTCGGGTGTTACAAACTTCTAGCAGTAAATTCGTTTTTCAGCAAACACTTCGCAGTAAATTTTCCATCTTCCTATTAATATACCCTGTAATCTACTATGTGCCTACATAGTACATTACAGGGTATATTAGTAAGAAGACCGAACATTGAAGTGCAGGTTTTCTACTACGTTATTATATTTAAAAAAAACGATATTTATAATAAATACTGTTCAATAATTTCACAAATTATCGTATGGGCAATAGTTTATTTTAAGGACAGTAATAAATATATGTATATTAAAAACAAATTATTAATAGTAATAACAGTAAATTGCTAATAGTAAGAATAAAAGTTAGTCGGGTAAAATCACAATGATGTACATAATGATGATGAGGATGATTGATGTGTATTGACAGTCAATAATAGTGAATAAAAAATTAAAATATTCGAGAAAGCCATGAAAACTAAGATCCTTCGATATTGTCAATATCCTTAATTGGGGTTTTAATAAAAATACGCTGTACGTTTTTCTTAATTTGAACCTACCCAAAAGTCCTACTATATAATAGTAACTTTTTAAAAAAAATAGGTTAGATTGATAAAGAAACTTATTGCCAATATTAGTCGCATTTTGAAATAGTGCAAGTTCTCTTTCTTTCGCCTTTTATCCGAATGAATATTTGACTTAGTTTAGCGATACTACAACTAAATCGAATATTCATTCCGAATATTCGACCGCCACATTAGTATGTTGTGCGGCGTACATTCTGGAGGTCCACTTTTTAATGACTCTATCGCATAGATCAGGCAGGATTGATTTCGACGGTGGTGATGAGGGTAATTAATAACGTAGGGGAAGTCGGCCATTGAGTTACTGCTTGTTGGCGGTTGATTTGCGTACACTAGGGATTTAACGAAGTCCAATAAAAAAAGCCAGAAGGCATTAGATCAGACGATTTCAGTGAACGTTAATTAGAAACGTTAGCACATGGACATAGACAGCGAATTAGAAACGTTAGCACATGGACATTAAAGGCAAGGAATGATTTCTACCCATTGAAGAAGAGTGTATTTTTTATGACGAAATTCTGAAGCTTAATATTTTTTTCTGTTAAATATGAATGATACAGAATGTCAGTGCTGCTGTTGAACTTCATCGAAGTGAGCTCCCAGGGTTTGGACAGACAAAACCATCTGAAACGGTAAGTTTTCTTAACTTTCCATCCTAATCTCGTGTCCATTGAAATATCTAAACCCCCAACAATAAATATAAACCACGAAAAAATAAAAGGGCCTTTTAAAGGGGTGTTATTGAGTCAGATCAGTATGTGTGTAAGTTCATATATATTTTATGAATAACTGTGGGTTTGTTTGATTTATATACTCATTGTTAATGTATCTGTAATGTATTTATAAATATTTAATCGACTATTTTCAATCCCCATAATTATAAAAAGTGGGGTACATTAGGTATTTAAGCACGGACATTATTTTCTATGTTGACTATGAACTGAGTTGTTTGTCCTGCTAAATTCTACCTGGGTAGCGTTGAATTAATGTGCTTCTAGTGTTTGTAAATGTATTAGAAACTAGTGTATAGCTACGCTATGCGCGGGCGATGGTTTGCAGCGTCGCGACGCCGACGTCGCGCGCGTCAGTGTTCCGCCGCGCTGCCGCCGTCGGCTGGCGCGAAACAATAATGGCCGATGAAAATTTGATGGACGCGTTTATTATGCGCGGCGGTGTTGCCGCGCGACTGAGGGAAATTAGACGCGAGTTTTTGACATTTATTGTGTGCGAAGAGCGTTAAAAGCTCGAGAGCGACGTTGCCGCACTTACTATTCGGACGCCTTGACACTTCCCAAACAATCTCCTGTAATGACCGTTGACGGATTGCTTTTCCGCTTAAATCTAATCGCTTCAAAGTCACAGAAGTTAAGGCATCGGTTTTCGTTCGTTTTGCGATTTTCAAGAGTTTACGGAAGTTCGCTTTGGCCGATATTCTAATAAGTTAGCCCTTATAGGGCTGGAACTAAACGATTTTGTTATGTACATAATACCATTGCTTATACAGGACACAACTAGAGCTGTCAACTACAACGGCCGAACCCATCACCTCAGGAAGTTTTAACGAAATTTGATCATTTTGTCTCCCGTGAGGTGAGCGCAGAATACTTAGGACAAAACAGTCCACCGTCAAGCCCCGCCCCATGGCCGTAAGAGGCCAACGCCTTATCCGCAAGATGGCCAGGTGTGTTAACACAGCGGGCTGACACTCGCACCCTTACTTCCAGTTGCAACCAGATTCCTCTGGTCTCCCGACTGGTTACGAGTTCGAGGTAGCTTGCGCGGTCCTCTCCCTTACGTGGCGGTGAAACGGTGTCAACCGAATCTATCGCGGAACACGGCATCCTTTACCCGGCTGTTCACCCAGTATCGGGTAGCGTATCACCCCGTATCGATGGTCGTTTCAAGAGCAGTCGCCGTAAGGTCCGCAACCACCCCCGCTCTATAGGAAATTTCTGAGAATGCCATCATTTAAATGCGGCCTTAAGAATCATCTGACTGGCTACGAGGAAAGACTGACTGCTTTTAAATTTGTCACATTAGAAAAACGCCGGCAGGTTGCAGATTTAGTGTTTCTGTACAAAATCTTAAATAATAAAATCGATACCTCTTGTATAGAAAAAATACAATTTAACATTACTAAAAGAAGTCTTCGATACCCAGACTTATTTAAAACACCTTTAGCAAAAAACTATACCAGAGTTAATAACGTAATCCCACGTATATGTCGTCTGTATAACAAATTTCATCTTGACAATCGCATCGATATATTTCATGATAGTTTATGCTCCTTCAAAGCGACCCTCTTTAAAATACTATAGATCTGGTATTTTTTGTTTTTTTTCCTTTTTTTATACATATATTTTTTTAAAATTCAACAATTGTTCATGCATTGTGCTAATTGTGTACTCATATAAAAAGGATATTGATGTAGTCATGTAACTGTAGTATATATATATATATATATATATATATATATATATATATATATATATATATATATATATATATATATATATATATATATATATATATATATATATATATATATATATATATATATATATATATATATATTTAACAGATCGTTGGAATCTGCAGTATACCCCTATAAGTGGAAGATATCTAGAGTAGCTCCAATACCAAAAAGTGGCGATAAGGTGCAGGTTGATAATTACAGGCCGATTGCAGTGTTATCAGCCTTTCCTAAGCTTTTCGAGACGATTCTTCACCGAGAAATTTATACCCAACTATGCGGTACACTATCGGATGCCCAACACGGGTTCCGTCCTAATCGTTCCACAACTACCAACCTATCCGTTTTTACAGATTATGTTACTGATGAGTTGGATAGCACCTCAAGGGGACAAGTGGATGTCGTGTATTTGGATTTCAAGAAGGCCTTTGACAGAGTCGACAACGATGCGTTACTCCGAGAACTGGCTGCTGCTGGATTCTCGAGTAAACTGTTGAAACTTTTCGCAGATTACTTGGGGGGCCGCCAGCAATTCGTTAAATTTGGCAATTTTGAATCCAAACTATACAACACTCAATCGGGGGTTAGCCAAGGATCAAACTTAGGGCCTTTGTTATTCAACTTATTTGTTAATAATCTGAGTAAAGTAGTCACATCTGCACGTTGTCTAATGTTTGCTGATGACGTCAAATTGTTTTTATCAACTGGAAGTGCTGAGGCCTGCGAGCTCTTCCAGCGTGATATTGATGCAGTTTATGCATGGAGCCAAGCTCGTAACCTTCACTTCAATATTAACAAATGTGCAGTGATGACATACACAAGGTCGCCTGATCATCTGATGTATGATTACTCCATCGCTGGATGTGTGCTTCCCAGAGTTACTGAAGTCAAGGACTTGGGAGTTTTTTTCGACCCCAAGTTAAACTTCAAGGAACATATTAGACAACTATCTACAACTTCTTTCAAGCTTCTAGGGTTTGTAATACGGCAATCCAAACACTTCAATAATATTCGGGTTATGCGCACGTTGTACAACTCGATTGTTAGAAGTCGCATGGAAACGAATGCACCTATTTGGAATCCACATGAAGATACTTATACCCTCATGCTGGAAAAGGTACAGAAGTGTTTTTTGAGATTTCTGTACTTCAAGCAGTACGGATATTATCCATTTTTGTATCCGACTGCATTTATCACAGGCATGGTTGGCTATAATTCTCTCTGTCTCAGAAGAGAAATGCTGACCATGTCCTATGTTTTCAATCTAATTCGTGGTAAAACTGATAACCCTAGCTTACTAGCAAAGGTGGATCTATTCATACCAAATAATTATCTCCGTACTCGATCGCACCATCTTTTCGCGGAGCCGTTCTCGCGCACTAACCTTACGAGGTGGAACTTGTTGGCGCGTGCTTCGCGGCGCTTAAATGAAATTCACTCGATGGCACCAGATTTCGATATTTTTACCGCCAACCCTCACTTGTTTAAATTGCAAGCTATTAATTATTTATTTTTACATGATAGCTAGTATTATACGTATCATTCTATTTGTATAGTTATGGTAATATCTTTATTAATTTTACTTTTCAATGCATTGGTTTTACTGTTATGTTGATTAGTAATAATTGAATAAACAAAAATAAATAAAATAAATAAATAAATATATATATATATATATATATATATATATATATATATATATATATATATATATATATATATATATATATATATATATATATATATATATATATATATATATATATATATATATATATATATATATATATATATATATATATATATATATATATATATATATATATATATATATATATATATATATATATATATATATATATATATATATATATATATATATATATATATATATTGATATTTTAAGGGTGTACATTTTTTTAAATTATTTTCAATAATATGTAAAATTAGATTCATGAAAAGTTACTTATCTGGGGTCCTGGTGGACCAGAAACATTTAAACAATAGTTAATGTCCTCTTTAAATACTTAGGGCAGCAGTACCTGTTTCCGCAATTGATAACTTATGATGTTCTTAGTTACTTGATGTTCTTAGCAGCCGAATTACTGTATGCCCTTGGATGTAATAAGTATAGGAGGATGGTTTCTGTAACAGAAATGGATGTTAGTAACTTATTTTAGAAGAAATTACATGACTGAGAATATTTCGACACTAGTCGTATTCATCTCTATGACATTTCTGATAGAACAATTTTTTCAAAATTTAAATTTAAAAAAAACTGAACATAGAGAAATGGGTTAATAATATTTTGCAATATCGTTATAAATGCACTATAACCGACCTTGAAAAACATTATTAATAATGATTTTTTAATGAAAAATATTAATAGGTTTTTAATGAATATGTCTGAACAAATATAATTACTGTATTAATTTTGCCTATTCAGACCGGGACCCTTGCAAGCGCCTAAAATATTTATAAAAGCCAACTCCCAAGATTTAACGTCTCTTTCTTTAGCGTTATCGCCAAGGCACTTAATAATTTTTACTTTAAAACAATTATCAAAAGTTAAATTGTGTGCCTTAGCATGCAATGCTATTGGAAGTTGACTTTCATTGCCTACGATGGCCCTGTGATTATTTAACCTAATGCTAAGAGGTGTAGTTGTTTCACCAATATAAAATGCATTGCAGGTCTGGCAAAGTAATTGATATACAATATTTTTTGAAATGCAACTACTATTAAAAGGAACTCTGTAACTGTTGGGAGTGTTAGGACTAGTAAAATAAATGCTTCGATCTAATAAAGGACATGTTTTACAACGTGATCGACCGCAAGGCTGTAGGCCCAAATTTTTGTTATTACTAAGATAATTTCGATTATTTTTATTAAGTATTGATTTTAAATTAGGAGGTTTTCGAAATGATAAAATTGGTGGTATATCTAATAAACCTTTGGTTGATGGGTCGTTAGCTATAATAGGGAATAAATCTGCTAAAATAGGTCGCAGTTTCTCAGTGCCAGGAAAATAAGTAGTACTTAGAAAGATTTTATTTTGATTTAAATTTGACACCAATTTAGGTTTAGGTGAAAATTTTGTTTCGGAATTTATTATATTTTTATCTAACAAAGAGGCAGGATAATTTCTTTCTATTAGTGATTTTTTAAGATTAGAAAGGTACTTATCTAAATTTTCTTTATTATTAATTAAACGGTGTCCGCGAATGGACATTGAATATGGAATTGACTTTTTGGTATGAAACGGATGACAGCTATCGAAATGTAGGTATTGCTCTTTGTTTGTAGGTTTTATATGAATTGCAGTTTTAATGGTGCCTTCGGATAGAGTTAGATCAACGTCTAAGAATGTAATTTGATTTTCTGATATAGAGTATGTAAAATCTAAGGGTCCGAAATTATTTAAATCTGTAAGGAAGTCAGTGAGTGTGTCATGTCCATGTGGCCAAAACAGTATAATATCATCAATAAACCTATACCACATTAGTGGTTGTAAATTTTGAGTAAGAAGAAATTTATTTTCTAATAACCCCATGAAAAGATTCGCATAAGAAGGTGCCATTCTAGTTCCCATTGCTGTACCTTTAATTTGGAGATAAAATTCATCCTCAAAAGAAAAAGCATTCTTAGTGAGAACGAATTCGGCCAACTTACAAAGAAAATTTGTAGAAGGAATTTGGGGGCTGGGCCTTTGATTAAGGTAATGGGAAATCGCTTCTAAGCCTAAATCATGGGGAATATTAGTATAAAGAGAGACAGCGTCAATTGTAACAAGTAATAAGTTGTCAGTCTTAGGAATTGTGGTATTTTTTAGAATCTCGATGAAATGGTAACTATCTTTAATGTGTGACTTGAGATTTTTTACAAATGGCTGTAGAAAGTAATCGACAAAAGCTGAAATTCTTTCTGTGGGTGAGTTATAACTAGCTACTATCGGTCTTCCTGGATTATTAGGTTTATGAATTTTTGGCAATAAGTAAAAATTTGGTGTTCTGATAGGGTTAGGAATTAAAGTGTTAACATCTTCATCTGATAATTTTTCAATGGTTTTTTGTTGTTCAATATATTTTTTTATTGTATTAGCAAAATTTTGATTCGGATCACTATATAATTTTTTATAGGAAGTTTCGTCTCTGAGTTGCCTCAAACCTTCAGCTACATAGTCTGTTTTATTAAGGATGACTGTAGTTGAACCTTTATCAGCTGGCAAAATGATGATATTGGTATCTTTGCTTAGATTGTTAAGAGCTGAAAGTTCATCAGATGTTAAGTTAGGTGTAGGTTTGAGGCTGTTTAAAAATGTTGGTTGTGTAACTTTGTTCATTAAAACTGTAATAAATATTTCTACAGGATGATTTTTTGGAAGAGAGGGTGGCTCTTTATTAGAATATTGTCGAAATTTTGCCAGTGCGTCATGTAATTTACTATTATTACCATTTTTGTCCCTTGAATGCCAAAACTCACGCCATCTCAAATTACGACAAAATTTTGCTATATCATTTCCAAAACTGAAATGGTCAACTTTGGGAGTTGGTGTGAAATTTAGCCCTTTAGATAAAACTGAATATTCATTATGGTTTATAATTTTTGAGGACAAGTTTTTTACGACAAGTCTATCGCTATTTATAGGAACCTGTGCAGCATTAGAATTTGTAACTGATGATATCAAATTTTCAATAATTGGGATTTCTAAAGGAACTTGTGTAGGTTCGGGATGCATATCTGCATGAGAATAATTGTTTATAAAAT